>CAUJGJ010000085.1:2177700-2205200 GCA_963170055.1 Halisarca cf. caerulea
AAGTGGGTTCCACTGTACATATCTGCATGTACCTCTGTATATCACTGCATTGTATGTGTTCTATAGATGTCTAGGATCCCACATATATATACATACATGTACCTGCCCCCCTACTATACTTTGTAATCACCCCTCCCCCCCCCCCCCCCCCCCCCCCCCCATCACCCTGCTATATAGTACAATACATGAATCTAATCTACATGTATATATCTTGCGCAGCAGTCATTCACTGTGATACTCAAGCTTCCCCCTCAAAATTTAAATCCTAGATAGAACCCTGTCCACTAATCTATAATTTTGCAAGGTATCATACATTCAGAGCATATAACTTGTCCTTCCCCCACATGCAGTCCTTATCGATGCCTACCCCAACACACCCCAAGTCTCCCAAGGTACCACTGTTGTTATGGTGTGTCATGTTTCGGGAGTACCATCTGATACCATGGTGACCTACCAGTGGAGCTGTCCCAACTATGGGTGTAGTGCCAGAGGTCTTCAATCCGATGGTAACATTGTGTCAAGAAGAGAAGAAGCGAACATGATTGCCATTGATGTGGTGAATGACACTGATAGTGGTGACTACACCTGTAATGTTAGGAGCAGTGGAAGAGTATTGGGTACTGCTACCTACAGAATTAGCAATGTCCAAGGTGAGGGAGGTAGTTGCTCGTGTGCATAGGTAGTCATTATCGGCATGGTGTTAATATTTTTATTATATTATACTCAATGCATACTTTAGTTTACAATTACGTACAACCATGTATATCGATATACTGTGGTGTGACTCTGTCAAGTTTGGTATTATTAATACTGTTATGTCTGAATAGAAGTTGGGCTCAAATAGAGTCCAGGGCTCGAAGAAAATGTCCAGTATCCACTAAACATTTCTGTAGTCCAACCAGGTGTAGCAATTAACCTTTGAATCCCTTTTCTGCCCCCCATGCACCTCTTGTGTACGAACGTGCACGGGTTGGGTCACAGGATTTAGGAATATGCATGCACACTGTATACCCAGTCCAAACCACCTCTGTCTATCTCTAGACCCACCTAGCCCCATGTATGCCAAGCCCTATGCCTGCATGTCTATTGTCCCATGTATGTCTAGCCTATGTCCGTCCAGCCGTATGCATGTCTGCCCCTATGTATGCCCGTGTAGCCCCGTGTATATAATCATTATACCAACCCCCCTGCATGTCTATCTGTCATCCAGCCCTGTGCAACAAACAACCCTGTACCTTGTTCCAATGTTTTTGATGATTGGCAATTTTATCCCTACGTCTTTTTTCATATTTTTTTAGAGCCATTCTGTATCATGCATGTCCTTGGCATTATAATATATATACATGTGCTTATTTTATTGATACTGGCCTCCTGTTTTATGCTACGGAAAATTTAGATTAAGAATTAAAAATAACATAAATGAAGTTCTATGGATGTGCATGAAATGTACCAAGTATTTAAATATATGACTGTATGATTTTACTATTTTGTATGAAATGAATGGAAATTTAATGTAACATGCTTTGCATGCAGTTTTTATAATGCAAACTAAATTTTGGATGCCATAAACTGCACATACAGGCAAGTACTATAATGACTAATTGTATATAGTCTAGTAGACCGTGACAAACTTCAGGTACTTTTCCTCCGCATGTGGGACATGTCTGTGCTATTTAGGAGGTGTGAAAATCTCAGCCTTTTTTACAACCTTCATTTGCAACTTATCAAGCTTTAGAGTATCAAACAAGCTTGGGCTTTTCTAGTTGACAGACATGTGAACTTTCTGAAGATTCTCATTTTCAGCATTTCATACAAGCACTAAAGCTAGCTGCTTTAGCATTTGTATGAAATGTTGAAAATGGACAGTTTTCCCAACCCCTACGCAAGAATGAATTCCTCAGGGTGCTAAATAGAGGAATGCTTTTTAAGGCATTTTTCCACAGAAATCGCTATATTATAGTATGTTTGCTAACTTTTCCATATTGGGTATTTCACCATTCCTCTTGAAAGCTGAGATCGGTGAAATTGGACATATATAAAAGTGACAAGATTCAAGTGCCTGGAACTCAGAACAGTAGCAAAAATTTCAAATACCAACATGGAAAGTTGTATAGCGCAAATAACTCACGGCTGGTACCATAAAACCATCGCTACCTTGTTTCTTCATTTCAACCCATGCAGCAGAAAACTAAATTTCAGAAGAACAGCTTAGTTTGGTCACATGCCAGCATGTGACAGAGCACCTATGATAACGGAAAACGTCACTAAACGCAGATTCGGTATTCGTATACACCCAAATAACAGTTTGAATCACGAGATAACTACGTGACTAACATCTTATAGATGTTGAAAAATAACATTTTATCACTATGCACACTAAGGAGTGCTATTATAACAAAAATGGACATGTCCTATACATGCCTCTTGTATATTTTTGTTGTGTCTTGTTATTGCATCATGTACAGCTGGACTTGTCCTGACTGGGAGAAATGGAATGATTCCTCTCAACAGTTTCTTCACAAGCAACTCCACTGTACTGTCTCCGTTTGAAGGGGCAGCAGGAGAGTACATCAGATGTGGTTCCACTGGAGGTCAACCAGGATGGTATAATGAAGCTGATGTACTGGTGCCTATGCCATCAACACTTAACATTCATTTCACCTCAGCACCTGACACAGGTGAACTTTGGTTTGATACAATGACTAGAAGCACCATCAATCGAGAATTCAGATGTTCTCCACAAAATGTATCTCTGACCAGTTTGTCATCTTCTGTTGGTTTGTTCTTTCTGCATCAGAATAAACTAATACTAGTAGGTGAGTACTTTTCACTATTTTCACTTACTATAGTCTAATAGTATTACGCTATACTGCATGTTATACACATTGCCACTGTACATTATACATAATACATTTCATTTTGAATTCCTATGATTAGTATATATTATAATACTGCATGTTCGCTTATTAATTGTATTATACCACTTGTACACCAGTCCTACAAGGCATGCACAGACCATGAATTCTTAAGCTTTGTATTACAATCAACTATTATAATGATAAATGTTGTGATATAATAATTATAATCAATATGTTATATTTACAGATGGCACACCAAGACCTACAATCACTTCAATAACTGCAAAGAGCATCACACTCTCCTGGTCTCCAGTCAACATGGCTAATGGATATCATGTAAGCTACAGACGTGAAGACCTCTCCATCTCACTGCTCCCTACTTACGTCAGATCAAGAGGGAATCAGAATAGAAGGGTGACTTTACAAGATCTGGAACCAGGTGCTTCGTACCGGATAAATGTTTGGGATTTTGTGTATATTAGTGGACGTGTAGACCACGGAGTCAGCTCCCCATTTGAGATGGCAGTCACAACTAGCGAAAGTGGTATGTTCTCTGTGTCATTAATTCTGAATCAGTAAACTCATGCACAATATCCCTGTTAGACATTTGCATGAATTACTATTTCAGTCAAGCTGTTGGGCTGGGGGTGTATGTGGTGTGCATGCTGCACGGGATTGCATCCGCTTTCAATAAATTGAATAATTTATGAACAAATGCATGTACGTAAGACGTGCCATTTTCATTATTATACATATTGTACATAATGAAGTCAATAGAACCATAATTTCCTTTAAACATACGTATGAAGAAGAATTGGGCCAGGTTTAATTTGTGTATATATACTTTATAGAATCAATGCGATTCTAATCCATGGACTTAAAAAATTCTAATTTTCTCCTGGCATTCTTCAAAAATTAGCTTATTTACTGGACCAGGTGTGCATTAAATAGACTAAAGGATGGGTTGATACATACCTTTGCCAGTTAACCATGCATGTATTCAACATCTGTAGAAGCAAAATCAATGACATGCTATACTATATAGCAATGCATGTGCTTGCGTCAGGAACGCTTTGTATCACTGCTCATGTAGCCCTTTAGACTGGTGACATACTACAAATGTATGCATCACACCTGTGCTCAATAATTATACGATTCCAAAATACTTTTAACCAAAGTATAGACACACACACTTGAGAACCAAGCTATGCAGGAATCTAGTTATGCATGTATTATTACAGTACAGTACCTGCTGTGCCTGCTTCAGCTCCGACTGCTCCCCGTCTCCTGACTGTTGTGAGGAGTACGTCAACAAGTGTTGATCTGAACTGGATCCCTCCACGTCACCCAAATGGAGTGATACACTATGAGGTTGAGTACAGCACTAGTGAAAACTTTGTACAGAGTACAACGTTCAGCACTGCAAGCAATAGCACCTACCATACAGTGTCTGATGTTCCAGAGTTTCCCCAACTTTACTTCAGAGTTGTAGCTGTGAACAGTGCTGGTGCTGGAAGGTCAACCCCATCAAATATTGTTGTAGACATCTGTCTTGGAATGGAAGTGGGTGAGTTTCCCTCTGTCATATAACCCTGAGTGGAGTGGTCATGCATTCTCCAACACACACAGTGAGCACTTGTAGAAGTCTGTCGGCTTGGGATAGAAGTGGGTGAGCACCTGATGTGTTTACTGTACAGTGTAATATGAGATCCTGGAATGAATGTATCTATGCATAATATCCATATCCTGTCGATTCCAATATAATAATGATAATTTTATTATGCAATTAAATTGGAATGCTTCCATAACAATGTCTATTGTCACTTTGTGTAAAAAAATTGTAAGTCAGAAAACATGTCATTGAATGATTTCCATGAAATTACACGTGCAAGGTTAATACCGTATACCGGGAAAGTTTTGCAGGGATAAAGTTTCGCGAATTTCACGAAGTCGACAGCATTCGTGAAACATTAATTCGCAAATGCTAGCTCTGTTCTATACATCATGCAGCGACTAAGTCTTAATTGTTTTTCATGTGTTGTGATGCGGAATTATATGTGTTTAGTTACTGTACAGGCTAGGTGAGTTCTAGGATTCTCTATATCATTATGTAATATTCATTTCACATATTTCAATTCTATATACTTTGTATTTACATATTTGCACCAGGTCCTTAATAAGAATCCACATATTGTCCATATGTTTGTCGCATATATTATAATAGTTCTTTACTACATTCTCAGAGTCTGTACATTAATATTTTATACATTTTCATTAACAGACCCAAGCCCACCCACTGAGGTCATGGTAGAAGGAACTGATACCACTTGCAATGTGGTGATTAGCTGGACTCCGCCCACCCGGGGTGCACTCACATGCAGTGGGAGAGTCACTTACACTGTCACCGTATCTACGTCCACTGGAGGTGTTATTGTGCGGAATGTGACCAGCACTAACACTACAGTCACTGTGTGTTCGTGTGCAGTGACTGCGGTATCAGTTGTGGCTGTGAATTCTATCGATAGCAGCAAACCTGGTGTGTGGACAGTTCCAGCAATGGTACATGGGGAACCTATAGGTAATTTGGCTAGTGTGCTATGTGTCGCGTGTTTGATGTGTAGCAGTGTAGTGTAGCTATCAGGCCCGTAGCCAGGGGGGGTTCGGGGGGTGCTTCTGCACCCCCCCCCCCCCCCCACTTAGAAGCCAATTCCACCTGGCTAACAACACTGAAAATAAAACAGACATTGTACTATATGTATGGTATTATTTCATGAGAAATTACTATAACTAGTACTTTTTAGATTTATCTATGTACTCCATCAATTCCTGAAATAAAGCTAGCATCCAAATACTTCAATCTCAGATTGTCTGTCCAGCAAAACGTAATCAGCCACAATGGCCATTTACCGTAGCGAAGAGTTCCACTTTGGTCCAGAAGAACCCCCCCATAATTCAACCTGGCTATGGGGTACATTGAGTTGTCCACAAATCTTAATATGCCACAGCCAATGCTTATAATAGTCTCTGTGTGCTGTGTGTAGGTACATGTATAGTCTCGAGTAGCCAGACTCACTCACTCCCATTTGCAAGCAATTAATGATGAGACTAGTACACATATCAACCACTGAAACGTACACCAGGTATATTTATAATGATGATGGTAATTGCTATGAAAAGTCCCCTTACCAATAGCCATATTATTATTATAATTATTATATTGCTCCAGATTCCAGTGGAAGCATTGTTGGTGGATTCTTTGGTGGATTTGGTCTTGCTACTGGAATAGCCACAGTTGTCTTCGTCCTCGTATTCTGTTACATGAATAGGAAGATTGACAAGTTGGAAGAAACAGTTAACAAGTACATGCTTCAAATTTACATACTTGCACTGGCAAAATAAATGTTTATTTCCAGTTCAATTGCATTTAGGCCTCCTGCAAAGCCAGAAGAGTCCCAGTACAAAGAAATTGAAGTAACAGCCAACCCATCATATCAGAGTGTGGAAGTGAAGCTGGACAAGCAGAAAGACGTGTACGAACCCCTGGACACATACTACTGATTTTACTATCATCGCGCTTTTAATAGCTATTGAACTAATTTTTACCAATTATTTTACACATCATGCATTTATTTATAAGATTGTTGTGTGTGTGACAGCATGTGTATGCTTACATGTTTGTAATTTACATTGAGTACTAGCCACAGCACCAGCTGACATGTACTGTTATAATGTGTGTATCACACATTGTGTGTATGTGTGTGTGTGTGTGTGTGTGTGTGTGTGTGTGTGTGTGTGTGTGTGTGTGTGTGTGTGTGTGTGTGTGTGTGTGTGTGTGTGTGTGTGCATGCAGTGCGCATGTGTGGGTGTATATGTGGGTGTGCATGGGTGTGCATGGGTCTGGGTGTATGTACGTGGGTGTGACATGCATGGGTGTCGGTATGACATTGTGTGAACATGAGCCTTGCCATGTGCTGTATATATGTCTAAGTATGCTAACACCGAATTCGAATGTGCTATGTACAAGTTCAAAGACCTGCTTAATTTCTTGTGCATTTATCTGTATACTATCAATAATGTGATGAATTATCTATTATGGTAGATCTTCATTGTGTGTGTGTGTGTGTGTGTGTGTGTGTATCATGTGTGTGTGTGTGTGTGGGTGGGTGGGTGCGTGCGTGTGTGCATCAGTGGAACTTCATGACATTGTGTGTCCACTGTACATGACTGTGCATAATGCTATAGTGCCAAATATAGTCTTAAGTAGCACCATATGCCCAGTACAGTATAACTATACAATTATTCCAATATGACCCTTCAGTAATTAACTTTTTATGTATTCATGCACTGCCCTGTGAATATGCTGTGTGGTGCTATATAGTGTCAAATATTGGTCTTAGCACCACCATTATTTGTCATTGTTAATTTAAAAACAAACACAGATTTATAATTAAACAACACTTTGAAAACTTCTTTTGCATCCACTGTGATGTCTGTACATGTGGTATACTATATAATGTGCCAAATATGTGTTTTAGCACCACCATAATTATATTATACCCAAAATATATTAATGCTATTATACACAAATTCACTCACAGCTGTGGAAACTTCGAACTTGCATGTACGCGTATTGTCATGATATTGTATAGGAGGCTTGGTATTGTCTAGGTGTTTCCTTTATGCGTTTGTCATGCCAAAAGCATGCGCCTATCATAGTATAGATATGCAGAGAGGCTGAAAAAACAGCAGAGCATTATTATTATGTGACTCTGTGTGTGTGTGTTTGTGTGTGTGTGTGTGTGTGTGTGTGTGTGTGTGTGTATGTGTATGTGTGTGTGTGTGTGAGTGTGTGTGTGTGTGTGTGTGAGTGTGTGTGTGTGTGTGTGTGTGTGTGTGTGTGTGTGTGTGTGTGTGTGTGTGTGTGTGTGTGCATGTGTGTGTTCGTACGTGTGTGCAGCGCGCACACACACACACGTGTGCATGTGGGTGCCTGAATGCGTGTGTACATGCATACTTAGTTGTATACGCATATCTTCCACCATGCAGCACCATACAAAGCTGTAGGGTAAATCGGGGTAACTCAGGACAGTGGCATGGGTTAGCAGTGTATGCCAATAATCGTCACTTCCTGTACATGCATCTCATTGAGCGCGGTTCTGTCTACTTTACAATGGCTGCCTCGGTCCTACTTCTGTCCTTAGGTGAGCGCTACAGCTAGCTGTATTTGATTGCTTGGAGTTGTGAAGTAGAATCTGAGAATGAGTATGACGTACTTTTATATGGCATTGCACGCTATTGCTGTCTAACGGATCGAGCGAAGTTATGGCGTATTCCTGTCTCCCTTTACGTAGGCATCTTGTCCTTCGTAGCTATTGCGTTCACAGCAGCAGACTTTGAAGGTGAGCGCTATTTATACTCCACGTGAGTGCACCGAAACCAGGTGAATTATGTATTTCTTTCATGATCGTAGAATTCTAAAATTCACTAAGTTGTACGGATTGCATCATTGCTATGTATATGCCTAACAATAGCTGCACCAAGGGCATGGACTTTAACTATTCAGTGCAGAAAACTAAAGTGGGTTTTAAGAACTAATACAGAGACTGACGGTTAACCAACAGAATTCAGTGGTCTTTGGAAGAGAATACACAATTGATTTACAGTGCCATGCAAATTATCCTCAAACATTTTGATTATGTTCTGAGTCAGGCAGTGTGCAACCATAGATCATGGTGCAACATAAGCATATCCGTACTATAGCAAGACTGAGGGTGAGGAGTCACATAAAAACTAAGGCTATAGTATGCAACTGGTGGACACTCGTACTTGTCAAAAGGCTAAAGATGAGGGTGTAATGACTCTATGGTGATAGAAGCTGTATACACAGTGGATGTGTCATTCTTTTGGCCGGACCATGTAGAGGTCACATATAATATAGTCAAATCTACATTTTTACACCCAATCTTGTATTCAATTATAATTAGTACTGTGTATATATCTTGAATTGCAATAGGCTTTTGTGAATGCTGGCCTCATTAATCTTCATTTCCATTTCTGCATACAATGTCCAAATCCTGTATCTCCAGATACAGTGAGACCTTTTTACAATTTAACACTCAATGGGACCTGAGAATATAATGTCAGATTAGGAGGTTGTCAGATTATGGAGTGCCTCTTACCATACTTTAATTGTGACTGTATTAATAGAGAGAATGTAGGACTACAGAGGAGTCGGGTTTGAGAGGTTCCACTGTAATACATTGATAAATGGGCCTCACGTGTATAGTGTTGCATCTACAGTGGAGTAGGAACAAAGGGCAGTGCCCCCTCCCCCCAATAAATCTGCAGGAGGGCCCCCCAATTTTATTGCCAGGAGGGGTTGACGCCCGCCCACCAATAAAGTATGTACCTGGAGGGCCCAAGTCCCCTGAAAAAGAGGTAAATAAAAAAGAAATGAGAGAAGGAGAAGATATTTTGGCACATTAAGCGTTCATTTTAACTGAATTTGTCACAATGCACAGTATCTTCCTACTCCACAGATCTATAATATGGCAGTGTATCGTAAGTTCAGAGCATGTAATTTGTCCTTCCTCCACATGCAGTTCTTATCGATGCCTACCCCAACACACCCCAAGTCTCCCAGGGTACCACTGTTGTTATGGTGTGTCATGTTTCAGGAGTACCATCTGATACCATGGTGACCTACCAGTGGAGCTGCCCCAACTATGGGTGTGATGCCAGAGGTCTTCAATCCGATGGTAACATTGTGTCAAGAAGAGAAGAAGGGAACATGATTGCCATTGATGTGGTGAATGGTACTGATAGTGGTGACTACACCTGTAATGTTAGGAGCAGTGGAAGAGTATTGGGTACTGCTACCTACAGGATTAGCAATGTCAAAGGTTAGGGAGGTAGTGGCTAAATGTACATGGGTAGTCATGCATTATAGGCATGGTGTTGTTATTATTATAATAATACTGAATGCATACTGTAGCTGCAATTACATACGGCCATGTATATCAATATACTGTAAGTGTGACTTTAGTCGAGTTTGCATTATTAATGCTGTTATATCTGAATGGGCTGCATGGGCTCAATTAAGTAGAGGCCGGGGCTTGAATACAAGCAAAGTGTCAACTAAGGGTTTCTAGTCCAGCCAGCTGTGACCCACATTCATACGCAAGAGATCTTCCCTTTTCTAGCCCCCCCCCCCCCCCCTATATTATGGAGTATGGTAGTACTCCTTATGTAGGAGTGACACTGAAAAACATGGCCGCCATACATTAGCGAAATTTTGTTTTCGCCAAAAAACTAACAGTATGGTGACTCCATAGTTTTCAAAAGTAGATTTTGGTGCATTTTGACTCACCAGCTACAAGGAAAAGTAGTTTAAAAGCTTCGTAAAGCTATCTCTTTAAAGAAATGCGAAGTTCACACGCCGAGGTATGGGTCCGCAACACCATAGCATTTTAAGATTCTTCTTCTTCTCGTCGTTTTTTCGAACTGAGCTACAGGTCGCCACGAAGGGTCCAGAGGTCTCATCTTTCGCCAGTGAGCTCCGATTGTTAGCGCGAAGTGCCTTTTGTTTTTTGTTTTTTTTCCGAGATAAAAATAAAGCAATGAAATGGGACATACACTATAGATATATATATAGATATAATATAATATATAAGAGTCATGAGATTGATTAAATGTAAATCAAAGAACAAAGATAATCTGACATCTCAAAGCCCTGCAGCGGCACATTGAACATCGTAAGGCTCACTCCTCAGTTTGGTGGCTGTTGATCTTGAGCCACGAATGCACATGATCGCTGCACGCAGTAGGCAGAAGCTCAATCGGCACCTGATGAGGTTGATCACCTTGCTGTAAGGAGTGTTGCTCTTCTCTGCTATCATTGCTGCCAGTCGCTTGTAGAAGATGGTCGATGTCTTTGCCATACTTCCTGTTGCCGACATCACGAGAGGGGTAAAGGTTGCTCTTTCAACTTCGATGATCCTTCTGTCATAGGCTCTTCTTTTCTCTTGCTCATGCTTCCTATATGTGGCTTCCAGTGATGATTGTTGGTTTGATCGGGCACATGGGTTAAAAACCCTTACATCCATAAATGTCCTCTCAAACCTTCCACCCCAGAAACCATAGGCTGCAATGTCAAGACGAGCGTTGTCTTGTTTGTTGGCTGAAGGAGGCAGGTTGCTACCAGGTGGCACAGGTTGTAGGTGTGGCTCAGTTGATACTCCATTGCTGACTTCACACAACATTCTTGCAGTAATGTCTCGAACTTCGTTGTGTCGTATTGAGGGGAAACCCCCCGTAGGACAAGACATGGCATGATCTACACTGAATTGGGAACCGCAGCAGCAGTGAGATGGGGTGTTAGCAATGGGCCAGTCATATCTCAAGGCCAAGGCATCCTTGAAAGCGGCCTTGTGAAGAGTGAAGTCAAGACTGGTGAGGGGTAGAACTGTCAACCATAGGGACGCACCTTTCTCCCTAGCCATTTGCATGCATTTACGTTTCGGTGGTAAGAGCTTCTTTTCAATATCATCTGCAGTCTGGATATTCTTTCCATGCTTCATCTGGAGTAGATTCTTCTTGTGCTGCAATTGTCTTTCAGTGACATCGCTTGCAGAGTGTGTTTGTTGTATGATGGATTCCACTAACGGTGCTGTTATTTCTTTGGAGGTATGGTACTGGTCTTTGGCAATCTTCACAGGATTGGGTACGCTTAGACCACCCAGCCGGGATGGTAATGACAAGAGGTCTCTGGTGTCCTCTCCTGGTGGACTTTGGCCTGTGAGTGACGGGATGACTGAATTGCAAAGGCAATCTTCCAGTGGTTGTAGTGCTTCAGGAGATATTGCATCCCAATCTGTCGTTCTGAGTACATGATTCCATTTGGAGAACCATCCATGTGTCAAAGCTGCGTAAACAGCTTGAGGTTCTGCTTTTGCGATGTCTGATAATTTGCGAAGCTCCTCAACCAAAGTCCCGACCTGTCTATCCACAACCTGTCCATAATAAGTGCTCACCGATGGCACCACCTAGGTAGCGAGTTCCTTCTGACTGAATGCAGACGCCTTGATCCTCAAAAATTACTTTCGCTTCATCAAGTTTGGATTCCTTCACAAGTAGGACTGATTTCTTGGGGTTGATATAGTAACCATACTGTGGTCCAATCTCATTGAGTTTTAGCCACCAAGATTTCAGGTTGTCTAATGTGGAGCCAGCTGCTGAGTCATCGGCATACCATATTTGTTTCACGATGCTACCTAGTCTCTTTATCAAGGGAAGTGTGCCTATGGCGTACATCGCCATGGCAAGCGGGTCACCTTGGGTGGTGCCTTCCTTTGAGAGCATGCATTCTCCATCTGTGAAAAGGAGTGGTGGTTCACGATAGGTGTTGATGAGTATGGGTGCTAGAGTAGGACAGAGAACTTCACAGTTTAGGAGAGCTGCTTGTCTGTTAAGGGTATTAAATGCATTGGAAGCATCAATAAGGAGTATAGCATCTGTGTTGCTGTCTTCATAAATTGCTGTCAATGAGTGAATAGCAGCTTCTAAACCCGAGATCTGCCCTACACATAATTGGAGTGAGCCAACAACCTCCTGCAGTTCTGGTTTCACAACTTTCATGATGACTTTTGCAATGATACGCCGAAGTACTTCACCAATGCCTATTGGTCTGACACCAGGGCATTTATTCAGTGGGATGAGACGACTAGCATTGTAAGCCTCAATCGTTTGGGGATCTATAAATGAGGTACATAATTTCTTGGCTAAAACAGCTACAGCTTTGCAAAGCTCATTTGAAGCATCCCCAAACGCAGTACAAAGGCGCTTCCATACAGTTAAATCAAGCCCTAAAGGACCAGCTGCTCCATCGGTGCGTAAGACAGCTTGCCTGATTTCATCTCCAGATATATTCTCAAATAGGAACGAGCAAGGTAGAGAGGAGCTATCATCTTTATGAAGAATAGATTCAGCGATGGCTTGTTTGCTATCTGGATGTTTCTCTCTGATGATATCTCTAACTGTCTTTTCTGCATTGCTATCATTGACTACTTCATCTAGTTTCAGGATGCCACCAGTAGTGGCATTTGAGAGAATCTTCAGAGCCTTTTTCACCTTGCCTTCATTCATGAATTTGGTAAATTTTCGGACAGTGGAAGAGTTTGCTGAATGTTTCTGATTGGTTAAACGCTTCTGAACAATTCTGCCCTCTTCAAGAAGCTTGTTTAGGTCCTTTTGCTCCCATAGGTCTAGTCGTCGTTGGAGACATGTCACATGGTCTTTTGATTTAGAGTTGCGGGATGGCTTCTGAAGAAGAAGGGCCGGGAGGCTCATTGCAGCAGTGATAGCATAACTCTCTAGTGATGAATCAGTGGTGAAGGCATTGAGGAGCGAGGTCATCAATCTAAGAAAGCGCTTGCCCTGAGCTCCAGAGGGAACCAAGAAAAGGTTATGCTTCCAATGAACAATTTCATCATAGGCTTTTCTAATGTCTCGACCAAATGTGCTGTTTTCAGGGATGGAGATGGGATTATAAGGAGGTAATTCTCTTGTAGGTGGCTTGTTGGTTTGTTGATCAAGTGCCACAGTAATGGGTGTGGATGAAATTGGTGCATTGACAGGCGGGACTGAAACAGGTGTGGATAAAACTGGTACAGTGATAGATGGAATCGAAACAGGTGTGGAGAAAACTGGTGCATCGACTGGTGTGACTGAAACGCATGTGGATAAAAGTGGTACATCAACTGATGTGACTGAAGCAGATGTGGATAAAAGTGGTACATCAACGGATGTGACTGAAACAGATGTGGATAAATGTGGTACATCAACGGATGTGACTGAAAAGGGCGTGGATAAAACTGGTGCATTGACAGATGGAACTGAAATGGATGTGGATAAAGCTGGTACATTGGCTGATGGGGCTGGAACAGGTGTGGATACGACTGATACATCAACTAATGGAACTGAAACAGATGTGGATACGACTGGTACATCAACTGGAACAGGTATGGATACGACTGGTACATCGACTGGAACAGGTGTGGATACGACTGATACATCAACTAATGGGTTTAAAACAGATGTGGATAAAATTGGTACATCAGCTAATGAGGCTGGAACAGGTGTGGATACAACTGGTACTTCAACTGATGAGACTGGAACAGTTGTGGATAAAATTGGTACATCAACTGATGGGACTAAAACAGATGTGGATAGAATTGGTACATCAACTGGTGGGACTGAAACAGATGTGGATAAAATTGGTACATCGACTGATGGGATTGAGACAGGCGTGGATAGAACTGGTACATCAACTGATGGGACTGGAACAGGTACACTCACTAACGAAGAGGTGGATAAAGGAGGTTTCTTTCTACGATTCAAATCTGCAGATGAAGACTTCTGAGACACAAACCCCTGGTCAGGACGAATACATGAGCTGCGGTTCCCACATGTGTTTAAGCGCGATGGCGCTGAGGACTTCTGAGATGCGACTCCTTGTTCAGGACGAATACATAAGCTGCGGTTCCTACATGTGTTTAGACGTGATGGGAGGCAATTGACACACGTTCTTCCATTCTTCTTACAATCACAATTAGAGCATCGCCCACTACGATTACACTTGCAGCATATAGGCATCACTCATTCAATAGATCAGAAAAGAATCAGGAAAGAATCTTGCTCTCGGCCGCCATTTTTTTGTCAAGTCAAATCATATTGTCATATTGCCTGTCAAGTGCCTTTTTTAGGTTTTAAAGCCACATCTACACTTCTAAAGCGAGAAAAAAATTAATAGGTAAATCCCATACATTCACTGGATCAGCCATTTTCGGATTACCAGAATGGCTACGCGAGACTAGGCGTACATGTACGTACACAAGGCAAAGCCTTCTCTGGTTTGACCATAGTCGCGATCGACTTCAGCGCTTTTTTGTTTGAGCCTTTGTTTCTACGTGGGTACATTGATTTTAGTCAGGTAGCTGCATAATTTTAGCTTCTTATCTTACAAGACTCGATTATGTTCCTTCTCAACTCAACTGCAGTGGAAACCTTTAACCACAGGGGTTTGAGTATCTATGCAGACTCTATTCGAACAACTGTTTTTTAAAGGAAAAATCGCACGAACAAGAGTGTATAAAAACCATTTAAAAATGGTAAAAGGATGTAGCATTGACACAGGACAGTGCAAAAAGGCCTTATCAAAAAAGGATCCTCCAAAAACACTTGGAACAAGGGTGAGTTGCAAAACAGGTACATGGCTAGATGGGCAAAGGGCAAGACAGACATAGGGCTAGACGAGCATAGGGCTACACATACATGAGGCTAGACGGGCATAGGTCTAGACAGAGTTTAATTGGACTGAGTGTACACTGTGCAAATTCCTACATCCCGCAGCATATACGTATAATGTGCTGCACATGAGGGATGTAGGAATTTGCACAGTGTACACTCAGTCCAATTAAACTCTGTCTAGACCTATGCCCGTCTAGCCTCATGTATGTGTAGCCCTATGCTCGTCTAGCCCTATGTCTGTCTTGCCCTTTGCCCATCTAGCCATGTACCTGTTTTGCAACTCACCCTTGTTCCAAGTGTTTTTGGAGGATCCTTTTTAGATAAGGCCTTTTTGCACTGTCCTGTGTCAATCCTACATCCTTTTACCATTTTTGAATGGTTTTTATACACTCTTATTATGACAATTCCAAATTTTGTCATGCTCTGCAGTTGTTATAATGCAAACAGATTTTGGATGCATAAACTGCAGATAGAGACAAGTACCATGCATAATGATCCAGTCTAGTAGACAAACTTCATGCAGTCACTTTCCTTTTGCATTTTTTATATTGTGTCCTGTCTTTGCATCATGCACAGCTGGACTTGTCCTGACTGGAAGAAATGGAATGATTCCTCACAACAGTTTCTTCACAAGCAACTCCACTGTACTGTCTCCGTTTGAAGGGGCAGCAGGAGAGTACATCAGATGTGGTTCCACTGGAGGTCAACCAGGGTGGTATAATGAATATAATTATCTGGTGCCCATGTCAACACTTAACATTCATTTCAACTCAGCACCTGACACAGGTGAACTTTGGTTTGATACAATGACTAGAAGCACCATCAATCGAGACCTCAGGTGTTCTCCACGAAGTGGATCTCTGACCAGCTTGTCATCTTTCATTGGGTTCTTCTTTTTGCATCTGAATAAATTAGGTGAGTACTTTTCTCACAGTTTTCACTTGCTAGTCTATACTGCATGTTATGCACATTGCCACTGTACATTGCTATAATATTATAATACATTTTTTCTCTATAATTATAATTATACTGTTTGCTTGTATAATATTAATTGTATTGCCACTTGTACACTGTACTGGTCCTAAATATATTTTGAGGGAGGTGGTATATAAGGCATGCGTAGGTCAAATCTTATAAGCCTTGCATTACAATCAGCTATGAAATGTTGCATGTAATAAATAATATATTATTTTTAATATGCTATATTTTGCAGATGGCATACCAAGTCCTACAATCACTTCAACAACTGCAAGGAGCATCACACTCTCCTGGTCTCCAGTCAACAGTGCTAATGGGTATCCTATAAGCTACAGACGTGAAGACCTCTCCATCTCACTGCCCCCTACTTACATCAGATCAAGAAATTATTCTACTATTACTCAGAATAGAAGTGTGACTTTACAAGATCTGGAACCAGGTGCTTCGTACCGGATAAATGTTTGGGGTGTTCAGTTTATTCATCCTACAGACCACAAAGTCAGCTCCCCATTTGAGATGACAGTCACAACTAGTGAAAGTGGTATGTTCACTGTGTCATTTGATTCTGAATCAATAGACTATCTCACTATCCATGTAGGATTATAAATATATTATTTCAGTCAGGCCGTTATGCTGGGGGTGCATGTGGTGTGCATGCTGCACGGGATCACATCCCCTTTCAATTTAAATAATTATGAACAAATACATGTAATCATGTACTAATTATGCCACTTTCAAATTCTATACAGTAGAACTTGGATAGTAAGTATACCCTCAAGGGAAGGGAAAATAGGTCCTCACTATCAATCAAGTACTTACTATACAAGGTGCTTTCAGTGATAATGCATGAGGTAGGGACAGAGCAATGAGTACTGAGTACTAACCCAGGTACTTACTAACAGAGTTTGACTGTACCATATAGGGGTATTTATTTTCACGTGATATGAATTTTTGCTATATTCACGGTTCGTTCCCAAGCCGCAAAAATTTGTGCACACAAGTTTTCGAAGTGATTTTGTCTCATGTATAAATCGAACCCTGCATTGGTGGGCTTCATATAGTCATTTTGCTCTTGTCATTGTTTTTGAGTTCTAAAAACGACCGTTGTGGCACTATTGTGCTACCTCAAACAGGTCAAAAGCCATAGTTCCCAATCCTATTGGTCCTCTTCTGCTGATATCCCACCACCGCACTTGGCAAGCGAGCATCAAAGTCTTAGAGAAACAAGATAATAACACGAAGACGCGGATTTGGGGACATACGATTGGTTAACTAATGAACATCGAGCACAGCTGCAGGTTGGGAAGTCATCTGGTACATTCTTAATTTCACTTGTCCACTGACGCCACACAGGCATGCAGCTAGAGTATTTTTTATACATACTCATGCATAGTGGCTTTATATAGGTAGGTACATGGCCATGATAACTTTCATTTTCACGTGTAAGGCCACACGTGAAATTTAAGTCCGCAATAAAAGTTTGATATGAGGAAAATAAAGTGTCACAAAAATAAATACCTCTATGGTATATAACAGTGTTAGAAATAATGGTCAGCATTCAGACATTGTCCGACCATTTGGACATTTTGTCCGACCCAAAAAGATTTGGGTCAGACATTTGGCTGAGCACTACCTAAATGCTCATTGGATACAACACACACAATGATGTTACTAAGTCATTGGTATGCCCTAAATTTGTCCGAGCAAATCTGAAATTGTCTGACCCAAAATGATAATGCTAGGACATATGTCCATCCACCATTTGCTCCTTATTTCTAACACTGATATAACATAATGAAGTCACAAATAATCATCAATTAACATATATGATTCAATAGGAGAATGACTCGAGGCTTAATTTGTGTATATAGATTCAAATCCAGGACTTCAGCAAAATTGTAATTTCTCCATTCTTCATATAATATTATTAAGTAAATTATCTACCGTATAGCGGGAAATTTTCATGGAGTAATATTTTCGCAAATTTCGTGGTTATTCCAACATTCGCGAAACTTTTAATCCGCGAAATCTTAGTACTAGACATGTACATCCACAGCTAAGTTGGGCTCAGGTAGTACGTACACGCTAGGCCCCTGCACCATTATTCTTTTGTGTGAGCAGCAGTTTCTGGAAAAGCTGGTCGTGCTATATATACGTTGCTTCTTCCCTACTTCAAACGAAACGATTAGGCAGAGCATGCACACCTGAAAGTTTCAAGGCCCATTAGAAAGCAAAAGTAACCTCAAATCTTCCACTGAAGTGTAAATGGTGTAAAAGGCTTCAACTTGTGCCATTTCGTTCACACGATACACTCAAAAGCTACTTTTCTACCATCGCCTAAGAAATAAAATGGCATCCTGAATTTTAGGGATCCGCAAAAATATTATCCGCGAATTTCAGGAAATAAGCCATTCGCGAAAATTTTATCCCGCGAAAATGTCCCGCTATATGGTAATTTACTGGTGTGCATTACAGGGGCGAATCTACCCCAATTAATATGTTAGGGGATGAGGGCACGAGACAGTTGAAGTAAACTTTCTCTGCTTTGCGCCATGTGTAGCTAAAGATTACAGCTATTTTTAACATATGTGGGTATGACATCATAAAAATGGCTGCCAGTAGCCAAAATTTGATTGTAGATCATTAAAATTGACATTTTGTGCAATCACATGTACTTGATAATATCTAACCTAGACATCTCTTATAATGTTCAACTTGACTTGCAATATTCAAGGCATTAGATATATAGTTGGTAGCTGTATAGTTTAGAGTAATTTAGCAGAAATTTTGAAATCTGCCCCCCCTCTTATCCACCTCTGAAGGGTGGGTCAATACATGCCTTTGCCAGTTAACCATGCATGTACTATGTACACCAATTATAGATTCTGAAGCAAATCATGCTAGCTTACATGTGCTTGATCAGGAGCACTTTTGTATTGTAGTGACTGCTCATGTAGCCCTTTAGACTGGTGGCACACTATATGTGCACATCACACATGTGATTGTTATACTTTTTAAAGAACACTTTAAGCAAAATATCATGTCATTGAAAAGTATAGACATGCACACACGCATAGACACTTGAGAACCAAGCTATATGTATGGGTTTGTTATAATTATATTCTACTGCTGTGCCTGCTTCAGCTCCCACTGCTCCCCGACTCCTGACTGTTGTGAGGAGTACGTCAACAAGTGTTGATCTGAACTGGATCCCTCCACGTCATCCAAATGGAGTGATACACTATGAGGTTGAGTACAGCACTAATGAGAACTTTGTAGACCGTACAACAATCAACACTGCAAACACCCACTACACAGTGTCTGATGTTCCAGAGTTTCCCCGACTTTACTTCAGAGTTGTAGCTGTGAACAGTGCTGGTGCTGGAAGGTCATCATCAAGTAATGTTGTATACATTGTCAACAACGTCTGTCTTGGAATGGAAGTGGGTGAGTTTCCCTCTGTCATATAACCCTGAGTGAAGTGAGCATGCATTCTCCAACACACACAGTGAGCACTTGTAGAAGTCTGTCTTAAGGCTGCTAAGCTAAATAATATTATATACAGTGGGCCCTCGTTTATCCGACCACGTGCATCTGTTCCTCATAAAATATGTCAGCTAAACCAGGTGTTGGATGAATCAGGGTAAATTGTACACAGAGTAGTGATGGTGATTCACAGCAGAATGTCGGATATGTATATATGAGGTTTTCAGATAAACCAGTGTCGGATAAACCTGGTACATACATTATGTATGGTTAAGGCTATAGGAACTGGGGGTACTGTAGTGGACCCCAGCCCTTCACTTCTACTTTTAGTGAATATAGTGGCCAACTATCACACATGTATGTGTCTAGCATGTTGTTGTATGCTCCATCTGGAATCTTCAAGGGCCCCTTCACTATTATGAGTGTTTCCTGTGCTCTGTGTATTGTATATTATGTCAATGGATCATGTAGATGCACATGTATGTGGATAGCATGCATGTTGTTGTATGCTGGCCATCTGGAATTTTCCAGAGCCCCTTCATTTGTATGACCATGGCCATGGAGCATGCATCATTTTGATTGGTCCAGTCAGTTTAAGCCAAACACTACATACTGCACTCAGACCAGTTGTGTTACACTAGTAACTATTATTCATAGAAACGCTATTAACCCTTTATTGTGGATGGGCCACTATAGTGGCTCGCACGTGACCAATCCGTGTTGTGGGCTAAGTGGTGAAATTGTGTAACCGTTATTGTGGACAGGCCACTATAGTGGCTCCTTCTATTTCTATCATTTTTGGAGCGAAGTGGATTACTTTGGTCACAACTAACGCTTTTAAAGCTAGCCAAGCCTTCTTGAAGCACATCTGAATACATAACTAAGAGAAATTTGTACACACTGACTTGTAAAAGGTTGAAACGTAAGGGTATAAAAGTTCCGCCGACGGGTGAAAAAAGACAAGGTTCGAAAAGCTTACTTTCCATTCATAAACTTTACAAATATAGCACTATCCACAGTAGGATAAGGAACAGACCAAACTTGTGCAGTTTGTTCAGTAGCAGCTGAAGAAATAGCACTGAAGATGGTAAAAAGCAAGCAAAGAATCTTCGGTGCGAAATCCAACGAACGATTAACATTTCCCCTTGATTTTTGACATCATTTCGAAGGTTCACTCTATTGAGGGCACAAAACAAGTACAGTTGGAGCCAGTACAATATGAAAGCGTTTGTAACTGTTCGTTTTGGCCAAGGACTATATTTCTAGAAAACCAAATCATTGTAAAACTTTGCATAATTCCGCATATCATCGCATAATCTCCACATAACACCGAATTTTAGTTCTTTTTTGAACTATTTACTATTAGTTCTAACTTCGTTGCAATGTGTACCACAGCCCTCAAATTTCTAGCATGTGCCCTTATCACCACACGTAGCCTGCATATAAAATTTGAACAAATTTCGCTAAGATTCGCTTATCTCCCACAGCCACACGTTGTGCCACTATAGTGGCCCGTCCACAGCAACGCGTTTTTTGCAAGCGGGCATGTCCCACAATAAAGGGTTAAACTTGAAGCCAATAAACTAAAAGCAGTTATAATTATTATAATTATTTCCAAAAAAACTCAAATCAATAAATGCATCGATGCTGCAGAAACTTCCACTTCTTAAACTAATGGTGTACTATACGGTAAGAAGGTCAATCTTCTCCATTTGTCTGTTCTGTTTCCACTTTCAATGTGGTGGTTAGCTGGACTCCGCTCACCCGGGGTGCACTCACATGCAGTGGGAGAGTCACTTACACTGTCACCGTATCCACGTCCACTGGAGGTGGTATTGTGCGGAATGTGACCAGCACTAACACAACAGTCAATGTGTGTTCTTGTGCAGTGACTGCAGTATCAGTTGTGGCTGTGAATTTTATCGGTAGCAGTAAACCTGGTGTGTGGACAATTCCAACAATGGTACATGAGGAATTAGGAGGTAATTTAGCTATATAATAGTGTGCAAGTTGAATTTTGTATGTGTCTTGTGTTTGGTGTGTAGCAGTGTAGTGTAGCTATGGGGTACATTGAGTTGTCCACAAATTTTAATATGCCACAGCCAATGCATAATATAGTAGTCTCTGTGTGCTGTGTGTAGGTACATGTATAGTCTCGAGTAGCCAGACTCACTCTCGCTGTCTTTTGCAAGCAATGGCGAGATGGGTCTGGCTATGTGAGACCAGTAGCAGCAAACCTTATGTGTGTACAGTTTCAGCAATGGTACATGGTGGCCGGATCCATAGGTAATTTTGCGAAATAGTGCGCAAATTGGATTTTGTATATATGTGTTAACTAGCAGTGTAGTGTAGCTATGGGGTACATTGAGTTGTCCGCAAATCTTAATATGCCACAGCCAATGTATAATATAATAGTCTCTGTGTGCTTGGTGTACTAGTAGGTACATGTATAGTCTCGAGTAGCCAGATTCACTCATGCTGCCATTTGCGAGTGATGACAAGATGGGTCTGGCTACGCGAGACTAGTACACATCAGCCACTAAAGCGTACACGAGCTGTATTTAAAAAACAATATCACTTCAAAATGTTTCTAACTATACTGTGTATCGTTAGTTTTTGGGCAAAAACAAAATTTGCACTAATGTATGGCGGCCATGTTTTTTCGGTGTAAATCTTATATTTAGTACTACTGTACTCCATAATAATGATGGTGATTGCTATGCCAAGTGTGGTTACCAACACCCATACTCTTTCTATAATTATTACATTGCTACAGATTCCAGTGGAAGCATTGCTGGTGCCTTCTTTGGTGGATTTGGTCTTGCTACTGGAATAGCAATAGTTGTCTTCATCCTCATAATCTGTTATATGAAAAGGAAGATTGGCAAGTTGGAAGAGACCGTTAACAAGTACATGCTTCAAATTTATACTACTTGCACAAATTGAGTATTTGTTTCTGGTTCAATTGCATTTAGGTCTCCTGCAAAGCCAGAAGAGTCCAAGTATGCAGACATTGAAGTAACAGCCAACCCATCATATCAGAGTGTGGAAGTGAAGCTGGACAAGCAGAAAGACGTGTACGAGCCCCTGGACACATACTACTGATTGTAATATCATTGCGCCTTTAATAGATATTGAACTAATTTTTAACGATTTTTGCATATGTACACATTGCGCATTTATTTGTAAAACTGTTGTGTGTGTGACAGCATGTGTATGTCTGTAATTTATGTTGTAACATGTTTGCAATTTACATGGAGTAATAGCCACAACACAAGCTGACATGTACTGTTATCATGTGTATCATGCATTGTGTGTGTGTGTGTGTGTGTGTGTGTGTGTGTGTGCGCGTGCGTGTGCATGTGTGTGTGTGTGTGTGTGTGTGTGTGTGTGTGTGTGTGTGTGTGTGTGTGTGTGTGTGTGTATGAGTGTATATAGACATGGGTATGGGTGCATGGGGGTGTGACATGCATAATATTATGCATTTCTCGATTTTCCCATACACTAGGATTTGCATGGTTACTTCCATTCAGCTTGTGACATCAGATGCAACCTGCACCTTGATTTCATCCTCCCACGGACTTATAATATCAAGAAATGGCTGATTTAATTTGTACACGAAATCTGCATGCATTTATACACAATCCTCTTTAAAGTAAGAATCTGATTAATGTAAAGTATTTTTGACATTTATAATTACACCATAATTTTTTCATATGCATGTTACTGCAGCCGGCACCCTTAATAATTGCTATGAGCTATTTGCCCGATTAAGTACATTGAACCATGTATGAATTGATTTTTTATATTATATAAACTGCCCAAGCGACCATGCATGCAAGTAATATTGCATGTGGTCTTTGTAGACAGGTGTCCTCGATATACTCACAATTAACACAGAATACATACTATGAGTAGCTTGGAAACATATACACACATGCGTGCATGCATACAACAACATTATGTAGAGAACAACTGGCTGTTTGTGGAACAGGAATTCATTTATGATAATAGCTTGTTCTTTCTTTTGAGTCTCCGTTGATCTTCTTCTTGCAGTCGCTTTTCCCACGATAACTTCTTCTCTGTCAGTTCTCGATCCAATTCCTTCTTTTCTAAATGTTGCTCACCAAAACCAGTCAGCTTTGGATTGCTTCTCGTGGGAGTGTGGGTCATCACTTTGAGAAACAACTGAGCACATTCCTCTCTAAACCCGACAAGCTCCTGTTTGTGAGTTTTCTCAAAGAGATCCAAAGTAGGCCCTCCCCAGAGTACGTTCCATGTTCCCATGTCATGTTCCATGTCTAAAGTGTTGAGCTGAAAACAGACAAACGTGAACTTGCGACCGTTCGTCACAATTGCCTGCGATACCAGTGGAAAACTGAGATCCCTGCCAAGTCTGTAGCCATACTGCAGGGCCTGCGCTGCGGACTGAGAAAACAGGCTCATAAGACCGTGTGCCAAAAACTGATCCCTCGATTTGCTGTTGGAGTCTGCAACCAAAACAGTGTGACAGAAGTTAAGGAAACTCCCTCGCTTGTAGCCACAGAACGGTCTAATCTGATTGTACCCGCGGATGAACAAATTAATGCTTTTGGGATGAAAGTACCTGGTTGGTATGGTCTCATTGCCCTTGAAGGTTGTGTCGGGATGAAACAGCTCCAGAGGTGCATGTGTGTGTAGGATGTAACTCGGGTTAGCGGCGCAGTGGAAGTTGAATCCAGCGCGTTTCCAAAACGCTTCTACTTTCGGTCTGTGAGCCAAGGAAGACTTTGCCAGATGAGGAAATTCGGCGCCCAGCGTCCACACAGACGGTAATAAAGTCTGAAACAATCCTTGTGTCAATTCTAACGATGTAAATCCGTATTTCTTCCTATGTTCTTGCATTGCAAAGAATTCTGTAGCTCTCGACCTAAAGTCTTCAATATACTCCGAAGGAAAGGGGGTCTTCGCTTCAATAGCTTCTGGTAAGGAATAAATAACCGAAGTTTTAGTTAACCACTGGTACTTTTCAAGCGGTTTAGGTACTCGAATGCTACAGCTTGGATGAACTTTATAGCACATTCTCCAATTCCAACAAGGTCCAAGAAGATGAGGCTCCTTCGGCTTGGCCTTATGAATGTAAGAGTAGCTCCTCTGAGGTAGCAGCCGCAGGCGAATATGACGGCACGGTCGCAGAAATTCGTTCCTAGACATCTCCTCTCCTCTCTGCTCACCCACTAGTGGTATTGCGCAATAGAAAATAAAATGGCGGGTGAAGTGGGTAGCTTTTGAGCACTTTATAAAAATACAACGCCTTAATCTTCTGCTGTCCAGCCATACTTAGTACCACAGATCTATATGTGTTAGTACTTACTATTCTAGGTGCTTATTTCCCAATTAATCGAGATAACACAGACGATAATAAATATGTGCAATTTGTGGTTGACACTGCTTTGATCGACCATTCAAGTTGGTGACAAGCATAAATACCCTCTCTGTTAAGAGTACAAAAAATTGACATGTACCATAATGACTACATACAGACATTAATAATAATTATCAAGCTCATTGAAAATAACCATGTGTTGGTGACTGGAAGGGTGCAGTCTACCCAACAGCAATCTCCTCCAATAACTGCTTTGCTGCTTTGTATTCTTCAGTTTCGCTAAGATCATTTCCAAACTCCTCCTAAAATTGGAGAATAAGATTTGAACACAGAGAAGGCAGCACAAATCCTGAAATGGTAATTTTATGTACGTAAGTGTTCATACACATGACACACACACACACACACACACATTCACCCCCCACACACTCGCACTCAAACACACACGGACTACCACTAGTTCTCACCACAAGGTCCTGTAGCTCCTTGGTGCTCATGTCAAGTCTCTTGGTACAGTCTGGCACCATTGCTCTGGACTCATCCAACAATTCGCTCTAAACAAATGAGCAAAGCATTCGCTGCTCAACTACCAGACATACTGACATAATGTGCATATAGACTGAATGCAGCATAACACACACACACACACAAACACGCGCGCGCACACGCACACGCACACACACACACACACATACATACACACACACACACACACACACACACACACACACACACACACACACACAAACACACACACACGCACGCGCGCGCGCACACACACACACACACAAACACACACACACACACACACACACAAAATAGAACAGGGGTTCATTCAGAAAGACAGTCAGTGGGCAGCTAACAACACATTGCAGAAATGGGGGGGGGGGGGGGGTAAGCAGTAATTGTGAAGGTATTTTTAGCTAGGAGAATCTGCTGGATCTCCTCTCGAGAGAAAAAGTCTTTTTAGGTTTACAATTTGTGGTACCTCAGGTTTTTGTAGACATACGTATGTATTTATTTTCTGAATACATACATATGTACGTAGATGCTCTATACCGCCGCATAGTCCCTCTACCTACTGAGTAATGCACTGTAGCATGACACAGCACCACACAAATTTATATCTGGTAGTATAGAGCATCTATGCATGCAGATAGCAAGTATGTGTAGGATTGTTTAGGTTTATGAGTTTATAGCAAGCTTGCACTCTGCTCAAACAACCGAAGGATCCCTATCGATGCTGCAACAAACTTCACTGAGAGCTCACTGATCATTACCAACTCTTGCAAACAACTGGGCAAGAATACAATAATAGGCAACTAAATGGTAACTGAATACCTACAAGGTCAGGACTACAGATAAAGAGGTAGACTAAACAGTGTACAATTTTAATAGTCCTACAACTAAAGTATCAAGTTTCAAACAAACATCTCTAAGACTTTAATTACATATGTACATATGTATGTATGTCTGCAGTACATACGTATGTCTGCAGGGAGCCCCCCTCATGTACCTTGAGATTTACAATAATGAACTTCCACTGTACATACTAACCCAGTTTGACTATGAAATATGGTAGCAATTCACATGTAGGGATGACGTGAAAACAAAATGGTGGAATAGGGATTTGAGCGTGTGTACTGCCACCAAAACACATACAGTGGGCCCATGTTTATCCGACCACATCTGTTCCTCATAAAATGTGTCGGGTAAATCAGGTGTTGGATAAATGAGGCTAGATCACATACAAGTTGGTGATGGGGAGGGGGGGGATTCACAGCAGAGTGTCGGATAAATGAGGTTTTCAGATAAACCAGTTTCAGATAAATCAGGTGTACCTGTATATAGGAAGGGTCAGAATGATGAGAACTTACTAGATACTACCAAGTACTAAACCTGGTATGTGCTTGACTTTAACTATAGAGTGCTAAGATAAACCAGCACCCAGACTCACTGCTTTCTTTATGGTATACTCGTCTTTTCTTTCCTCTTTCATCTTCTCCAACTTTGCCTCGTTCTCTTCAACCTCAAGTATGTACATATTGCGTTCCTTCACCAACCTTCAGAACAGACGCACAACTCATAAAAGCCATCCACATGGTGACCAGTCTACTTAGATACACAGACAATAACAACTCTGTTTAGTGGATTACGTTATCTGACTGGCTATTGGTCTGGCAGTTAATGTTGGGTTGGGACTAGATTGCATAATTTCTGCCGGATCAATGTTCACTGAAAATATAAAATGGCAGATTGGTCTGGATATGCAAGACTAGGCCCAACCATAGATCCTCAATGCTGTACTGGCTAACTCAACATAGCACCAGCTGCGAGACTTAACTGTATTTAGATACCAAAATATCTCCTAGTCAAAATCTGCTGAGGCTGTAAATGTAAAATTCTACTAGTTTAGGTCAAATTAGATTTACTGGTACTTCCTAGTACTAAACTAGGTAGTTATTTACGTTGCATGATTGTTGATTCTGAAGTATTCTCAGGTATAC
>CAUJGJ010000085.1:2210200-2222700 GCA_963170055.1 Halisarca cf. caerulea
TGTATTCATTGGCCTGTGTACACCCACCTTAGTTTACCCCTCTCACTCCAACATCCACTGAGTCAGAAGTGAATCTGTGTACCACAGTTTGTGTGACTCTGTTAGTTTTAATGCATCTATCTATGCTTGTATTGATGTTTTGTCTTAGTCTGGTAATGTGTTTCTGTGTTACGAGATGGATGCATTGACTCTGTGTTATTTGAGTTATGAAGGTTTGCTAATTGCATGTGTGCATGTGTATGTGTCGATACTGTGTTTTTTTTTTGTGTGTGTATGTGTGTGTGTGTGTGTTGTGTAGTACACTGTATGTATGTGTATGTATATGTGTGTGTGTAATGGCCATTTTGACTCCTTTAGGAAGCAAAATCAACTGAGTTTGAAGAAAAAGAGTACAAATTTTACATTGAAAATGTAAGTGTACCTGGTTGATAAGATGTGCATATCTAATGTGTGCCTTATTTTCCTTCTGTTGTATTTTCATGACTCTGTGTGTGTGTGTGTGTGTGTGTTTGTGCTTGTGTGTGTGTTTGTGTTTGTGTGTGTGTGTGTTTGTGTTTGTGTGTGTGTTTGTGTGTGTGTGTTTGTGTGTGTGTGTGTTTGTGTGTGTGTTTGTGTGTGTGTGTTTGTGTTTGTGTTTGTGTGTGTGTATATGTGTGTGTGTGTGTATGTGTGTGTGTGTGAGTGTTTGTGTGTGTGTGTGTTTGTGTGTGTGTGTACATGTGTGTGTGTGTGTGTGTGTGTGTGTGTGTGTGTTTGTGTGTGTGTGTGTTTGTGTGTGTGTGTGTTTGTGTGTGTGTGTGTTTGTGTGTGTGTGTATATGTGTGTGTGTGTGTGTGTGTGTGTGTGTGTGTGTGTGTGTGTGTGTGTGTGTGTGTGTGTGTGTGCCTGTTGTCATCAGCCATTCTGGATATATGAACAATTACACAACTACAAAATATCATAGTACATTATACTGTATAGTGTGTCCGATACATGTACAGGAGGTGTAGTGTGTCTGGTACATGTACAGGAGGTGTGTCCAGTACATGTACAGAAAGTGTAGTGTGTCTGGTACATGAACAGGAGGTGTAGTGTGTCCGGTACATGTACAGGAGGTGTAGTGTGTCCAGTACATGTACAGGAGGTGTAGTGTGTCCGGTACATGTACAGGAGGTGTAGTGTGTCCAGTACATGTACAGGAGGTGTAGTGTGTCCAGTACATGTACAGGAGGTGTAGTGTGTCCAATACATGTACAGGAGGTGTAGTGTGTCTGGTACATGAACACACAGAATACATACATTTGTATGTACATGTGTTGTTTTGTGTGTACTGTAGCAAGGAGTTGCCGGGAAGAAGATCCTTGCTTCATTTCATTGTAACATGGCTGACTATGCTGGGATACCCAATACAAGGTTTGATTGGTTCTTTGTCTGAGCTTTGTTTTGTTTGGTTACTGTGATGTGCATATTTTGTTTGCTTGTGTGTGTGTGTGTGTGTGTGTGTGTGTGTGCAGTGTTTCCCCCAGGATGAAATTGTAACAGGGCGGATATTGTTACTCTAGCATAGAGGCCCTACTCAATGACGTCATAAAAATGGCGGAAAAGTCGGCAAGATACTGACTAGCCTGTGGAAAGCTTCAAACACTGAAAGCGTTTCTGATAAGTAGAATTAAAAGACAATAATCATTGAATGCTTTGGAGTTCAGCAATTTAAAACAGCTATGGACTAGAAACGATCAGTGGGGAATGCTAAATGGAGAACTGTAGCTCTACAATAATTAAATTTATTATGTAAAATATATTACTTTCAGAAAAGCAAACAGGGCGGGGCACCCTGTTCCAGATATACTGGGGGAAACACTGGTGTGTGTGTGTGTGTGTGTGTGTGTGTGTGTGTGTGTACGTGTGTGTGTGTGTGTGCGCGCATGTGTGCGTGCGTATGTGCATGTGTGCGTGTGTGCGTGCATGTGGACTCTGAGTATTGTACATTCATAGTCACCAAATACGTACATGTACGTACAGTATATACGTACGTACATACGTTATGTTCCTCACAGGAGTGCACTTGAGCTGGATTGTAAGCCTGTGTCAAAGAAAATCCGCAAAGCACATCTAGGTGTGACGTTGGAGTCAGAGTACATAAAGGAAGGAGCATCCAAGTAAGTTTGTGTAGAAGGAGTGACGTGTGTACATACATGAATGTATATGTGTGTGTGTGTGTGTGTGTGTGTGTGTGTGTGTGTGTGTGTGTGTGTGTGTGTGTGTTTCTGTATATCATTATGAAACACTATTGCAATATGAATGCAGGTTTCTTTGTAGATATTGATCTGGGGGGTAAACACACACACACACACACACACACACACACACACACACACACACACACACACACACACACTCGCTCCTCTGTCCCTTTAGTGATTCTGACATGCAGAGTACATACAGTCACATGACTGCAATGGGAGAGGATCATTCAGTCCGCGAGGATGTCTCAGATGATGAAGGAGACAGCAGCCCACCTGTTGCCAGCAAAATACCGACTACTACTAATGGGAACCTGTCCAGTGAGAAGTCACCACCTGTTAATGGCAAGGTCTCCAATTGTGAGTGATTGTTCTCCTCCCCCCTCTGTGCTCCTCCACCCCCTCCCTGTCCTCCTCCACCCCTCCCTCTGCTGCTTCAACCTCTCCCCTCCCTGTCCTCCTCCACCCCTCCCCTCTCTGTGCTCCTCCAAAGCCTCCCCTCCCTGTACTCCTCCAACCCCTCCCCTCCCTGTGCTCCTACAAGACCCCCCCCCCCCCCCCACCTCGCTTCACTGACCCCTCCCCTACCCCATCTTCTGCTTTTTTCACTGACCCCTAACCTACCATTCCCCTGCTTCACAAACCACCCCCTACCCTACCCCCTACTTCACCGATGTCTCCCCTCCCTCGCCCCTGCTTCGCCACCCCTACCCTACCCCACCCCTGCTTCACCAACCCCTACCCTACCCCACCCCTGCTTCACTGACCCCTCCCCTACCCCGCCCTGCTGCACTGACCCCTACCCTACCCCACCCCTGCTGCACTGACCCCTCAAACTGTATTTTGACTTTGTGTGGACTGTTAGTGATGACTGGTGGAGTGGAGAGTAGAGTTGAACAGAATCTTCTTGTCCCTCTCACTGACTCTCTTCTTGCCTTCTCCACCCATAGCTAATGGTACCAGTCAGTCTACACTTGGGGCACACAGTGAAGCAGAGGAGGGGAAGACCCTGTTGTTAAGCAGTGGTGTGGTTAAGGGTAGTGAGAGTGAGGTGAACTCTGAGGAATCTCATGTCAGTCAGATACAACCTAGTGAAAATTCCCACACGAGTGTTCACAAAGGTGATAAGATCACTGGAAATGCAGCATCCGAGAAGGAAGACATTTCAGTACAAAAAGGACAAGAGGTCATGCTGGACCAAGAAGAGAGGAAACTGAATGAAAGTGAACTTCAAAAGATCACAGAGGAGCATTCTCCTGCTGCGGGTGGTTCGCCGAGTCAAGATCGTAAACCCAAAGAGCCTGTTGAGGGCAGCATGGTTGTAGTTGATTCCATTCTTGTGGAGACCACACCCAGAATGCCAGAGTTCATTGTAAAGACAACACCAACTGAAGAGTCAAACGTAATGGCTGCTGGTGAAAGTGTTAAAACTGATAGCAACACGACAATTCAAAACAATAATACTAGCAACATGCATCTTTTGTCAGAGGGTGAACAAAAACTGGCCAAAAGCAAGGAGAGTGAAAGATTGGCGAGGGAGAATGATCACTTACCTGCTGTGGGTAATTCTCCAGTGCAGGATGGAAAGTTTGACGTCCGTGTCCAGGATAGTGTGGTTGTGGTCAATTCGACACAATCTGGGACCACGCCCATAGTGCCACACCCCCGTGACTGTGACCCTCCTGTCCACGAAAGCAGTACTGTCATCCAGAATGGTGAAGTCACTGAAGCATGGAAATCAAATGACAAGAGCAAACATGAACAGTCACTGGATAGCGGGAGAAAAGGTGAGTTGTCTGTTGTGAACAACACAGTAGATTTGGAGGAGAAGATGTTAGAACAAATGCCAAATGGTTCTGAGGTACAAGGATCACCAACTGGTCCTTCCCCTCCCCTCTTGTTGTCTCCAAGCAACCAATCTACTCCATCACTGCCTGGTAGTGGTACTGTCGACCACCTCCAATCTCTAGGCAGCCAAACTCCTCCCCCACTGTCCGAAGTAAACCGTGATCAACTTCAAGTTCACAATGGTCAACCTAGACTTCCACCAACTGACAAGGAGAACACACACACTCAATCCAGCAGCAATCCAACCAGTCATCAAGTTAGGAGCGATTTAGAGAAGAAAGTACCAAGCGAAGCAGACAATCACTCTCCTTTGAACACACGTAAGGAACCTCCTGGTCAAGAAGAGCTGCGTACCTTGACGAACACAGCAGTAGGTGGATCCGATAGTATCGAAGAGAACATAGGGAAATCAAAATCACTATCACAAAAGAAAGAATCACTCACAAATTTGTCTCTTGAACCTTCTTCTAAGGAGGCTGTGGAAGAGGTGTTTGAGACAACGATACCATCTGACCGACCCACCCAGCAGAATGGTGCTCAGGACACCACAAGAGGAGACACACAGACCACAGGTGACAACACCACACACAGGACAGCACAGGATCAATCTTCTTCTCAAGGTAAACCAAGCAGTGATACTTTGACAGCTCAAATGACAGCTGTGGCCAGTCTTCTGAGTTCTCCAGCTACTGGGCAATCCGAACCACAAGTTTTGGACAAACCTCCTAAGAAACCACCTCGATCTCCCAGGGCATCGTTGAAATGGAAGGTGACGGATCAAGGTATAGTGGAACCTCTATATAAAGGCCACCATTGGGATCCAGCCTTGGTGGCTGTTGTAGACAGGTGTCTGTCAAGGTATAGTAGAACCTCTGTATAAAGACCACCATTGGGATCCAGCCTTGGTGGCTGTTGTAGACAGGTGTCTGTCAAGGTATAGTAGAACCTCTGTATAAAGACCACCATTGGGATCCAGCCTTGGTGGCTGTTGTAGACAGGTGTCTGTCAAGGTATAGTAGAACCTCTGTATAAAGACCACCATTGGGATCCAGCCTTGGTGGCTGTTGTAGACAGGTGTCTGTCAAGGTATAGTAGAACCTCTGTATAAAGGACACCATTGCGATCCAGCCTTGGTGACATAGCAGGTGATCCTCCTAAAGGCGGGCTCACCTGCTAATGCATATGCATATGAGCCTACTCTGGGACAGTGTTTCAGTCTTGCTTCTGTGCATTGGATGTTGTCCAATAGTTTGTACATTGGATGTTGCATCATATTCTGTGCATTGGATGTTGCCCAATAGTTTGCACATTGGATGTTGTGTAATTCTCTACATTGGATGTTGTGTAATACATTCTGTCCACTGGATGTTGGATTGTGCAATAGCGATACTGTTGATGCACATAGCAATGTAATGGGGTGAGAAGTCCCTCAAGAAGACCCACCTCTGCATCTTCTCTTGTTTGTTTCTTTGTGAGTACGAAAAGATCTGCTTTTTCAATGTCCCATCGATTCAAGGCCCCTCATAGAAGGATGCCTTATAACCATTGGGTATAGAGCACATCCTGTTGTGGTATTCTAGATAGGTGTGAGGCTGAAGAGGGTCAGCATTCACATGTATGTGTTCATTGTCATTTGGGTTTGCAAATGTCTCAGTGGATGAATTGCTGTGGAATGAATCTTGCATTCCATAACTGTATCGTTGTTTCAATTAAGTTGTCTTCACATGGCAGTATGTTTATGATACAAAGACAGAGAGAGCCGGCGCCTTAGTGTGCACAGTGTATTGAAGCCTTGTGTTGAATCATGGTGCTTTGAGACTGTGCATGTCCCATGTGTACCACAGCTAAAGATAGCACACACATGTTGACTGACCGTAAGGGATATTCCCTATTTGTGACAATACTCTGCGTGTACAGTGGAAAGTCTATATTCTGACAAGTTAAGAGTAGCAAATGCTGTCAGATTTCAAAGGTCGTCAGATTACGAAGTGACTATTAGCATACTCTAGTATGGTGCCTGTACCTCATAAGATGGTCAGACTAGAGGAATATTGGATTATTAAGGTGTCGGATTATAGAGTTGTTATACAGAGGTTCCACTGAATAGACACACTTATGTACTGTGCTACATATGTACATGTCCATAGTTGGTTTAAAGTGTGTTTGAATGTTCATGTGTACGTACGTACACTGGGCTTTGTGATGGTGGGGGGAGGGGGGGGGGGGGTAAATCCCCCAGAAATTGTGGGACAATATATGTTTGCACACAGATAAGCAGCTTAACCTTGTTTTTTGTGTGAACATCTTTTGCCCCACCCTGAATAAAGGCCTCATACACAATGTATTCATGTGTGTGTGTGTGTGTGTGTGTGTGTGTGTGTGTGTGTGTGTGTGTGTGTGTGTGGTGTGTGTGTGTGTGTGTGTGTGTGTGTGTGTGTGTGTGTGTGTGTGTGTGTAACGCCTTGTAAGTTGTTTTGCCACACCGTTAGTTGTGTAAATGTAGTTTAGCGCGACGATATCACATTCTACTGATTTAATTTCTTGCTGAACTTGATTAGGTACTTCTTTTCGTTTATTGGACGGCGATGGCACATCGTAGAAGCTGAAATATCAATAACTCGAAAAATCGCTACTGTTCAGTGATTAAATAACTCAAAGTACTGACAACCTAGTGTGCACCTCTGTCCAAGTATTTCAGAATCTTTTCTACTTGTTACATTATCCGTAGTCCAAATCGTTCCAATAACAATTCAGCATGTTCAGGCAAAGCTTTCTCAATAACCTCCTGTGACACTATCATGTCTGCAGTGCTGAAATTCTTGGCCTTACGAAGAATACAGCTTTTGTTTACATGATAATATACATTCCCGTACTTTTGCCGCTGCTGGCCATCTGCATCAACGTATGATCGAAAATCCTTGTGTTGTACAACTAAATCAAAGGGGGGGATTGGAGGCTTGTTAAATCTCAATCTGCATCCAAAACAGGTTGTGATGTTACCACTCAGAAACATCACAATGTAGCATACTGGGTTAGATGACCCTGCTGACTGACCCTTATGCAAGTAAGGACCCCTGACTAGGGTACCAGGGGTGTGCAATGGTGGAGGAGGAGCTGATACAATTGTGTGATACCCCAAATTTTGTGGAAATGTGGCAAGCATAGGGGGACCAGGATAAGATGTTCCTGTAGTATTTGGAGAAGGTGAGAAGGCTGTGAATGTTCCTGGAGTATGCTGAGCAGTGTAAAGGATAGGTGATGGTCCTGGAGTGTAATGGCAGGTGGTAAAAACAGAAGATGATCCTGGAGTATGCTGAGTGATGCCAGAAATAGATGTCCCAGGGGTGTGTGGAGTACTGTAAGAGGCTGAATATCTAGCAGAAACAGAATATGGCACAGAACTATTATGAGCAGAGGCAGTATCATGAGAAATACCAGAAACAGAGGACGGCCATAGAGTATGCTGACCAGCGTACGAGCTAGAAGATGGTCCTGGAGTAGTGACGGAGACAGATGATGGTCCTGGAGTAGTGACGGAGACAGATGATGGTACTGGAGTAGTGATGGAGACAGACGATGGTCCTGGAGTAGTGACGGAGACAGATGATGTTCCTGGTGTAGTGACGGAGATGGATGATGGTGACCATCGTTGAGTAGTGACGGAGACAGATGATACTCCTGGAGTAGTAATGGAGAGGGATGATGGTCCTGGAGTAGTAACGGAGAGGGATGATGGTTCTGGAGTAGTAACGGAGAGGGATGATGGTCCTGGAGCATGTTGAGCAGTGATAGAGGTAGAGGATGGTCCTGGAGTTTGCTGATTATTGACGTAAACAGGCAATGATCCTGGAGGACAAACTGTGGTGGAGACTGATGGTGATCCTGGAGTATGCTGAGCAGTGGTGGAAACAGAAAGTGACTTGTTTTCTCCTGGAGTGAACTGAAAACTTGATGTTTCAGTGGCCAAAAATTCGGCACTGTAGCTTATTGGAGCCACTTTTGTTGACTTCTTACGTGGTGGTCTGTTCCCCTTCTTCCCAGCACCAGGTGGCAGCCCATGCTTCCCCAGTGAAAGCAGGTTTGGCACTGTTCCACAGATGGATCCCAAAAAAGATCTCAGATCAGTGGCACCATTGGCTTGTGCAACTGCCACTGTATGTGAGCATAGCGATAGTGATTGGAAGTGAAGGCAATGTGTGTCACAGATATATCTGGTTTGCTTAGCAGTGACAGCATGAGGCTTGGAACCAGAGCGAGACAATACAAACCTGTCTTTGCTACTGCCACCTGGAATGTGAGACATTGACAACGTGTTGGCTAGAAGCTCTGATGCCTTATTCCAAATCCCTTCTAAAGTATCTTCTGGAATATTTGGTATAATTGCCTTTGCTTCATCAACTGAGACTGACAAAAAGGCTGTCTTTGATGATTGTGTATCCTTTTTCTGTTTCCCTTTGTTAAGCTTGGACGCAGAAGCTTTCTCTGAGCGAAACTGTCTGAAATTCAGAAGGTGCCGTGCACGCTGGTCTTCAGTCATCCGCCACCACCTTCCAGGCTCAGAAATTTCAAGGTGCTTGTACTGAGGTCTGAGAGTATACTCTCCTTCATCAATCAAAGCCTTTTCAACATCCCTTTGTTGCATTGCTACCAGCTGCTTCATTTCTGCATTAAATTGAGGGAGTTGTTTTTTTTTCCAATTAACTTTGTCTTTCAGAACCCGGTTGATTGATTCATTTGCATTTGTGTAATAGGCTTTAGGTGGACTGCCTAACCCTGCTGCTTCACGGATTCCTCTGAGAGCTCCACTGCGTACATCATTGGCTTTGTACTTAGAAAACCAGGCATGAAAATTGATGTTCACCTGTATGTCTTCCTCCCTTTTCGCCCAAACTGGTTGAATTTGACGAAGACGCTCGTCAAATTCTTGCACATCTATGCTATCCACTAATCCCTCATGGTGGACTCCTGCTTCATCATCTGTGCCAAAAATATCCAATACATACTTCCTGATTACCGCCACAGGTATCTTCAATGCTTGTAGATGCCTTTCAATGTTGCCTTGCAAGTGTCTGAAGCATCGTAGCTGCAAGGCATGGTTGAACTGCTGTTGAACAGCTCTGATTAGATTAACCTCACCGTCTGTCCCAACGGCGCGAACGTGTGCAAGGGTAGGCTGTAAACCAATGAGGGCTGACAAAAAGAAGTTATAATTTCTGAACTCCTTTTTGTAATGGATTAGGATTGGCCCCAACATCCATGGGGATTGACCACTTCTGCGATGTTCCACAAGAAGATGCTGATAGACAATTGGTGTGACGTTAAAGTCACCCAAGTTGAAAGTAGGGTCAATACCCATAATGGCAAATTCATTTGGATCGCAACAGAATCTCTCCATGTCACCAAGCTGCTGATCAGTACATAGGATTGCCATGGGTTCTGGGGCACAGGTGACCTCTTGTACGAACCTCTCATTCTTTTCTGCTTGTTTGCACTGTGCCATCATAACATAAAGTAGATCCTTCCCCACCGTGCCTGCACTTTTGGAGCTTGTACCTTGCTTCAGATTGTATGCCTGCTTTCTATTACGTGGGAGTTGCCCTACACTGCTGGCCTTCAGAAGCCCACCCTTGTACTCAGTTACATCATCTATGGCTTCTTTGGGTGATTTCAGTGTCAAAGCTGATGTGAGGTTCTTTCGAACACTTGAAGCTGTCCTGTAGTATGGCTTGTTTCCAGTAGTGTGATTCCCATGCGGACATACAAGAACTTCATGTTCAGGCACTTCATCAAATTTGTATGTGATCATGGCAATCTGTGTTTGGACTCCTTGATGATCTATAGGGTCAAATTAAAGAGGAAATGTTCATGAAAAAATGCCATGCATGCTGTTAGTCCAACCTTAGTGATACCATGCATAATTTTGAAAACTATAATTATAGTAGATTCATGCAGTGGTAACAATATCCTATGTGCTCAAATTTTTGTGGGGTGAAACTTTTGATCGTGTTTTTTGCAGATTGGAGCCATGTAAAATTTTAAGCCTGCGAAAATTTAGGTCACTCTCTTGTAAAATGACTAAAATGGCCATCAAAAGAACAAGGGTTTCTGTAGTCTCGCACCCAGACCCACATCCCCCCACCATTTCTCGGCCAAGTAAAATGGCAGGCGGAAGTGGGTCTGGGTACAAGACTAGGGTTCCTGAGATGTACTGCAGCACCTTCGGTTATTTTGAAGGGTTTTTAATATACATAAACATAATAAAGTTTAGATCAATCAAATGAAGGTGCATCAAGTCACTCACCAAGCACATACGCAGTGATTTTTCTGAAGCTCTTGTCAGTGCCATGTACTCTGTATACTCTTTTCAAGTTGAAAACTGTCTCACTACTTCCCTTAGCATTGCGTCCGCATTTAACAACTTTGGTAACTCTCTTACTGTTTCTTTGGACCGATATCACAGTAGTGTCCACACGATTGTTCCGCCATACCCCTAAATTACAAAATGTTCTTGTTCACACACCCATCAGTTCATTGAGCCATTAGAATACTGAACCACCTTCCACCTACATAGGTTCCCATACTGTGCCATGTTTTCGTCGAACATGTTTGGCAGTGTATTCTCTAACAATGACTCCTTCATTATTGTTTTTGCATGTCAATTGCATTTTGTATTGACTTTGTGATTTAATAATAATGAAGTGAAAAAAAAAAAAAAAAAAAAAAAAAAGTGTGTGTGTGTGTGTGTGTGCATAAAACATACTGTGTGTTGTGACGACTCAGAAGTGGGATGGAAAAGTGCTGATTGATAATGAGTGAAGCCTCCAAAGTACACTTGAGCAGTCATGTGATTGTGTGGCTGTGTGGTTTCTCTCAGATGCCTTACATACATATAACAGGCTGAGTGTTGGTGGTAGATATTTTGAATGGTTATTGTTCCTAAAGTGAAGTCTCCGCAGTGATTTAAAAGCTGAGAGACATGTTCTGCTGGCAGTTGTCCCCTTCACACTAGGACCTGACTGGCAAGTCTTTAGTTTGAGTAGGCTGGTTGGCTTTTTTGTTGTTTAAGCTTTCTGTGGTTAAAAGTGAGGATAACTTGTAAGTTTGTGTATCCCCTGTGTGGGCTGTACCCCATGTACTGTAGGCTGTCCTGATACTGTCCCTGTGTGGGCTGTCCCCCATGTGCTGTAGCCTGTCCTGATACTGTCCCTGTGTGGGCTGTCCCCCATGTGCTGTAGCCTGTCCTGATACTCTCCCTGTGTGGGCTGTACCCCATGTACTGCAGGCTGTTCTGATACTCTCCCTGTGTGGGCTGTACCCCATGTGCTGTAGCCTGTCCTGATACTGTCCCTGTGTGGGCTGTCCCCCATGTACTGTAGGCTGTCCTGATACTGTCCCTGTGTGGGCTGTCCCCCATGTGCTGTAGCCTGTCCTGATACTGTCCCTGTGTGGGCTGTCCCCCATGTACTGTAGCCTGTCCTGATACTGTCCCTGTGTGGGCTGTACCCCATGTACTGCAGGCTGTCCTGATACTGTCCCTGTGTGGGCTGTCCCCCATGTACTGCAGGCTGTCCTGATACTGTCCCTGTGTGGGCTGTACCCCATGTACTGCAGGCTGTTCTGATACTGTCCCTGTGTGGGCTGTCCCCCATGTGCTGTAGCCTGTCCTGATACTGTCCCTGTGTGGGCTGTCCCCCATGTACTGCAGGCTGTCCTGATACTGTCCCTGTGTGGGCTGTACCCCATGTACTGTAGGCTGTCCTGATACTGTAGATATCTCCTCAGTCGAAGTACAGTAGGATTTCTTCTAGTTGTTTGGCTAAGACGTTTGAACGTTTGTTGTTGTACGGAATGCTGCTCCTCTCCAGCCCTGCCTGGGGAGCAGTCTACACCAATTACTTGTACATGCTGTGGACCTTCTATGGTATGTCACCCTCTGGGGATAAAAATTTTCAGTTTGCAGAAGTCGTCAAATTATCAAGTGACTCTTTGCATAATCTAGTATGTTGATTGTGCCTCCAAAGATGGTCAGGCTAGAGGAAGTGTTGGATTATTGAGGTGTTGGATTACAGAGGTTCCACTGTTTGTTTATTGTATTGATAATAGAAAGTATGAATTTACTGTAAACAGGAATTTGTATCAGCAAATGTTTTCAAAACAATTGTCAAAGTTTACAAACATTGTGTTCAATGAATGTCCAACTGTAGCAGTTATGGTTCAATGTTTTGCAAGTGATTTGAGCATTTGGGGCTGCTCACCCCTCCCCCCACCCCAAAAACACCTCCATATACAGAACAACTTACTGTAATCCCATTGGTGTCCTTATTATAGAGGTTTCACTGTACAGGACAGCTTACTGTAGTCCCATTTGTGTCCTCATTATAGAGGTTTCACTGAAGTTATTTATTCGTTGTTACTTCCTGTATGTGTGGC
>CAUJGJ010000085.1:2237700-2245200 GCA_963170055.1 Halisarca cf. caerulea
TTAAAGTGCATATTGTTAGCCCATTTAAAGATGGTAGTATACATTTCTTGGAAATAAAATCACAGTGAAAGTGTAAGTGACAGTAATGAGATATGTCGTACATGATAAGCATGAGACAGGGACAGTACTTGGAATTCAATCAAAATAAAAGTTGGAGTACGAGTACTTTACATATATGGTACAGGAAAACTAAGGGGCAGTGGTGTAGCAGTGACAGCATGGACAAATAACTTGATATGTGCAGGCGTTAGTAGAATCAAAGTTTAGGAGAAATCTTTTCCATAGAATGTCGATTATGAAGCGCTTAATTGAAGTGTATGATAGAGCAATATTTATTGGTGGGAGAGTGTTCCAGAGTTTGACCACTCGATTAAAGTAGAAATGTCTGGCAGGGGAGGTGCGTCTGTAGCCTATAACCACTTGAAAGGATTTCCCCTCAAAAATAGCGCCGATCCTTTCGGTTACTTTTGTCGATACCCGTCTTTCCAAACATTGTCCACTGTAAACTTAGTTTCATTCTTCACAACTGTACTGAAGCAGCTTTTCAACTCATTTTTTATCTCAATGAAGCAGTTCTTTTGTTGGCGGGCATATGATGCACTAAACTAGAGCTACGAGTTATCATCTAGCTCTTTCATGCATTGCCTGACTGACTTAAAGGTATTAATATTCAAGGGACTGATACTGTGCTGGCACGTATGTATACCTGCCTCCATTTTTATCGAATCGCGAACTGAACATAAAATAGCGCTTTATGTTATGTACATTCAGAGGGTCACGATGGCATAGCAGCAAAGTGACCGGGCTGCAATGCACAAGTGCTTGGGTTCGAATCCCGTCAGCAACACTTTTTACCTTTTTTTTCCCCCTATTACCTCACTAGCTTAACTATAAATAGCGCTTTTAATAGATCATATTCAGAAGGTCCTCGATGGCTTAGCGGCTAGCAATGGTGACATGTAGTGCTGAGGTTATGGGTTCGATTCCCTTGTCTGACGGGTTTTTCGGAGTTTTATCTGAAAAAAAATCCTGTCCCTCAGTGGTCAGTTGCAATACCCCTGTACAAAGAACCGTATGGGGGGAGCTTTGGGTCTCGCAACTGGTCTCCCACACTACGAGTCTTCTCAATATACTTGAGAGTGAGTGCTAACTCCCACAATAGCCCTAATGACCTGGGGATCTCTTTTTTTTCTTTTCTTATTTTTTTTTCTTATTTTTTTTTTTTGAATGAATGAGTGAATGATTCTGTTACTTTCTATTTGACAATGTGTATTATGCTGTACATGTGAATGTGTTTGTACAGTATATACCCACCCATGATGCGTTTGGATATATAGATAGATTCATTGTATGAACTTGCACTAGCTTTTATCCATATGAGGTGCATGTGTGTGAGTGAGCAATAATGAGTACATCTTTGGTTTTCAATTCTCACTAGCATGCATGTGCCTATTTAGTGCATACTATACACAGTATGTGTCTAATCCAATTCACAAGAAAATAGAAGGAAGAATCACATAAAGTATTATGTGTACATGTCTTTATGTACACATGTAAATACACACATCCCACGCTAGCGTGGTTACCATGTCGAGCAATATATACATGTACATGCATGCTGTGAACGTATAATACTGTTATATGGTCACATACCAACAGACACACACTAAGATGGGGCATGGCACTATAGCGGTTATTTTCACAGTTTCATAAAAGGGAGGGAACGAGGGACAGAGACGTAGAGGTGTGGGAGGGAGAGGGAGATAAAGTGGTGAGGGGGAGAGGGAGAGGTGAGGAAGAGAGGCACAGAGACGGAAAGGTGTGGGAGGGAGGTAGACGGAGAGGTGAGGGGGGAGAGGGACAGAGATGGAGAGGCGTGGGATAGAAGGAAAGGGAGATCAAGTGGTGAGGGGGAGAGGGAGAGGTTAAGGATGACGAAAGATGGAGAGGTGAGGAGGGCAAAAGGGGATGGAGAAAGGGAGAGGGAGAGGGAAGAGAAGAAAATTAATTTAAGATCGATGGAAACATGTATTACACATAGGGTAAATGGCCATAAATACTCTCTTAGTCTATTATAGATGGAAGCACTGTTCTATACAAGAAGTCTTACAAACATGTGAGATCACATTTAATTGGTGCAGTAAGCAAGGTAAAATGGAGTTAAACAGAACTCTAGCTCTTATCCCACAAGCAATGACTAGACTTGTTAATTAATTCCTGCCCTGTAGGTGGGAACACCATGAAAAGGAGTAAGGTAATGCAGAGGGAACAAACATTAATGGTGTTCGTGTGTGTGCATGTGCACATATGTGTGTGCATGTGTATAGATGTGTGTGTGTGGGCAGCCATGTTTATCCGCATTATCTCTAGCTAGATGTACATGAACTGCATATACTGCATGTGGTTCATGATACGTAATATATCAGAGTGAGCTGTAGCTGGACCTGGCTGGGCCTTTAAATTTATTGCACTGTAGAATATCTATAATAATTTTCCATTGGTTACTAGAGTGTAACGCATATAGCACTGGACACCAATATCTTATGCAATCCTTGGGGTGTGTAGTTGCATGGGAGCAATGAGGAGAGGAGTGATGAGGATAGTGTGGCACTGGTACTGGACAAGGCCTGCCAGCATTTTTCAATCATGAAAGGTATTATGTAGATGTGGACCAGCCTATTTCAATGAATTTTCCCATTAAGTTATAGATTATTGATTATTGCATGTTTCTCAGATTTTTTTATTATTTATTTTGACTCTATTAATGTACATTCGTGGGTGACGTGCTGTGTGTTTTGTTGTTTTTGGATGCCTTATAGGGCCGTTTGGCCCTGATGCCATAGTGCATGTGGCTAATTCATTCAATTCAATTCAATTCAATTCAATTCTATATGACATTGTGTGTGTCATATGCATAATTATGCAAGCTGTATGTCTCCGTGTATTTGCATGCGTATATAAGCCTGTCCAACTGTAGTGCTTTTTATTTAAGCATAATAATAAGGCCATACAAAGTTAATATTATGTTTCTGGTCTTGGACATCTTTGAAAATTGACCAGGCCACCAGGGTTTTTATTTTTATTTTTTTTCAATTTTGTCATTGCCGGAGAAAGGTATTCATGCAAATATATTCCTTATATCTGCGAACAGATACTATTAATGCTAACAAAAATGTTGAATTGAAACAAATTGAAAGATGATACAAACTTATACAGCACAATTAGATGGGGAGTGCATGTCTGTATGGAACCAGACAGCCACTAGTCCCACAATAACACCATGGTTTTCATGTGTTCATGCTGAACACACATGCTTTACTTGATAGATTACAATATTTTGGTCAGGGTTGAACCCAGCATGCAAACTGACTATTCTTTTAAGAAAACTATTTTTTTTCTTTATTCACCAAAAAAATGACCAGGAAGGGGACCAGAAACTTAAAATTAACTTTGCACGGCCTAATTGTCATTATTATTATTATTGCAACAGCCCGGCCGGTTTGCCTCGCCTACATATAGGTAATATGTGTACAGTGCACTGTATTCTGATAGCAAGACAATACAATGGATTAGATGCAAATTAGGTTTTGCTCTCCTCTGATCAGCAATCCTCTGCATTCGTGGATCACGATCATCCTACCAATCCAACAATCAAGTACCGGCCTCCTGGAGTCCAAATGTTCACCTGGAGGTCTCAGAAGGTCATATCTAACTAACTATAATAACATGTTACATAACAGTATTCTATTGATACTTATTTGAGTTGTTTTTTTTCTACTGTTATACTGCTATATCTGTTTTGAATCTTTTTAATGAAAAATTGAGTATTATTGATTCAATGCGGATTGCGTAAAACGAAGACCACGTTGCGCCACTGCAAGTTAAATGGCGCCTGCCAGGATACCTCCGCCGCGCTCGCGATATAGTGGGCCGTTGAACTGCATGCCTGTGTAAATTCAATCGAATTTAACTGCATTTACTTCTGTTCAAATACGAAGAAGGATATGTCTGCCAAAAAGAAAACGCCGCGCAAAGGAAATCCTCCACTCCCTCAAGAAGTTGCATCACTCTTAAAGGATGGCATTTGTCTAGGAAAAGCGTCCGCAATAGAAAGAAGTGATTTAAGTGAGTTCTTTAGCAAGTTAAAGTTTCGGTAGAAGATACAGATGTACCAACCTTGCAGATTTGTTATTCTGGCTGCATAGTTTATTTTTATCATTAGTTGGAGCATACTGAGATACTGCAGTAGTAGCTGTGGTTGAAGGCGTACATACGTACATATATGCATGTGCATATAGTCCTGTATGTACCCAGAATAGTCCTTACCCAGGCGCCTGTCTACATCTTCTGCTGTAGCAAGCAACTACTGTACAGAGCAGCCACCTTACCACACTGTCCACTGTACAGAGCAGCCACCTTACCACACTGTCAGTGTACAGAGCAGCCACCTTACCACACTGTCCACTGTACAGAGCAGCCACCTTACCACACTGTCAGTGTACAGAGCAGCCACCTTACCACACTGTCACTGTACAAAGCAGCTGTAAGTTTTGTATGTAAGGATAAATCAGATGTGCCGGTACATAGTCTGACATAGCCAGACCCATGCTCGCCATGACTGACATCACCGGGAAGGCCTATTTAATGTGGTAGAAAGGGTCAGTTACGCCAGACTAACTGTGCACTGTATGTACTATACCGGAGTATGGTGAGATGTGCAGTACCCGCTTGTGTATACATACATCACAGTTACAGGCTCGGCTGTATGCAATCTATTCTGGAGTGAGACATACCTATACATACGTACGTACGTGCGCACATCGAATATTAACTTCTTTGTAGAATTCACATTGCAAACTCTTGTTAGAACTAAGACATGTGTAAGGCACCTTACACTGAAGCAAATACGATACTTATTTGGTAGGCCTAACAATAGCAGGTGTGTTAGGGTTGGTTTACTTGTGTTTTCCATGTTGTTGTCAAGGTAACCACACACCTCTAAGGGAGGACTTTGTCTACCTCAATCCTGACGTGATGACTGCGAGTGGGATCATCATAAACCAGCATGTGTCCGTGTGTCTTGTGACAGAGGAAGGTAGTGTTTATTCATCAGTGGAGCATGGTGACTTGTCGGATTCTCCTGGAAGAGTTAAGCTTATTCTAAGAGCATGGCCAGCACAGAAGCTGCCCTTTGAGAGTGCGTTTTTGTTCTTGCGCATGTTTGGGAACACACATAAGTGCCTATTTATATTGTGTATGTGTTTACCCAGTGTGTATTCACATGCACACACAGTGTGGACAGGCACTTTTTGATATGCTTATTTGTGTACATGTACACACATCAAAACACACACACACACACACAAAACACACACACATATACCCACACACATACAATACGCAAAAGCATACACACATGTACATACACACACACACACACACACACACACACACACACACACACACACACACACACACACACAAACACACACACACACACACACGAAGCTTTGGAGAAAAATCCTCTACTTGAGGCGTATGGTGCTTGGTTTTTTGTAGGAGTTGGCATTTTGAAGTCACTATTTGCTTGCTACAGCATCAATGATGGACAGAGAGTGAACGTGGAGAAGCTGAGAAATAGAGTCGTGGATGCATCTGAAATCTGTGTACTTCAGAAGTGATTCTTGTGTGTGTGTGTGTGTGTATGTGTGTGTGTGTGTGTGTGTGTGTGTGTGCACGCACGTGTGTGTGTGCGTCCACACATACAGTACTGGTCAAAAGTTTTAGGTCGCCCGTATTTTTTTCTGTGTTTATGATTAGCAAAGAAATAAAACACAACATAGTAGATATACATAACTAATAAGTACACTACAATCATAAACAAGTTAGCAGAAACTCTACAGGTCATCAATATGACTGTGAAAATGAATTACTGGCCTAATACTTAGTATTCCCACCATGAGCTGCAATTACTGCAGTACAGCGTCTTGGCATGGAGGACACAAGATTCGTTGTTATATCACTTGTGATGCTATCCCAAATTTGGAAGATTGCCTCCTTTAACTCCTCAATGTTCTTACATGGCCTGTCTTCTAGTTTCTTCTTCATAATTTCCCAAAGATGCTCAATGGGGTTCAGATCTGGGCTCTGCGATGGCCACGGACTAACGTTAATGCCCTTCCTGTCAAACCAGGCTTTTGTGGATCTGGCTGTATGGCAAGGTGCTCCATCTTGTTGGAACACAAAGTCTGTGCCACATAACTTTCTCCCATCCTCCTGGAGAGTGTGACAGATGAGCCTAACGTATCCAGCTGCATCTAGACGACCATTTACAACTGCTAAAGTACCCACTCCGCTGGCCGACATGCACCCCCACACCTGAACCTTGCCTCCTCCATGCTTAATTGTTGGTACAACACAGTCAGGATGGTACTTTTCTCCATTTCTTCTCCTTACAAATACCCTTCTACTAGGAATGAGCTCAAAAATGGACTCATCTGAAAATAATATCTTCTTCCATTGTTGGAGTGTCCAATCCTTCCTTTGTCGGCACCAATCAAGTCTTTTCTTTCTGTGAGTTACAGAACGAAGTGGCTTTCTGACTGCAACACATCCCTTCAACCCAGACTTCAGTAGCTTCCTTCTCACAGTTCTACTTGAAATCTGAACACCTGTGGCATCCTCCAGTTCCCTCTTCAGAATCCTGGACGTTGCTCTTCTGTCAGAGAGGGATATGTGAGATAAAAGACGATCTTGTCGAGGTGTTGTGGAGTTTGGACGACCTGATCGTGGTCTGTCTTTCACTGTACCAGTTTCCTTTGCTTTCTTAATTATCTCTTGTACAGCACATAGGCTAATCTTAAGCTTGCTGGCTATAGCTCGACCACTGTACCACTCTTTGCTTAAGGTAACAACCGCTGCCCTTTCCTCCACTGACAAATTCCTCCTTTTTGGCATCCTTATCACAAAACAAGCACCAGGCAAACAGCTGCTAACCTTTCTTGTTTGTTAAAGTTCTATTTAGAGCCCACTGCACATGCAGTGCTTCAACACATAACAACTGAGCAAGGCACTAAAAACCTAGTAACCATGATCAAAATGGCTGCTTCCATAGCAACTGTGTGACTGCTTCTCAAAAAATCACAGAGAACGCTGTTCTAAAGTAAATTGAGTGCATGTAAAGGGTTCATGATCTAGCTAAAACAAATTGTAACATGTTTTAGGGCACTAGGTTTCCAATGCAATTGCAGAGAATAAAGTAGAAGTGCATCTATCCATCAAATCAGTACATATAGTGGGTGACCTAAAACTTTTGTCCGGTACTGTAGGTTCCTGCACACATACTCACATTTTGTCATACAATATTCACACTCATCGTCCATCCTCCAGTTCCAACCAGCACATACCATTGGACAATGCCTTCAAGAACTACTTTCTACGCGTTCTCGGTCAGTCCACTTTGAACACACTCACTCACTGTCACGTAAATACATATGCACT
>CAUJGJ010000085.1:2257700-2265200 GCA_963170055.1 Halisarca cf. caerulea
AATGGTCTCTGTAGACCTTTTCACAGTCTATTTACCAATCTGACATATGTGTACGTATGTAAGCAGATATTAATGTATCTAGAAGGTGAAAACGCACAGAACGCATCACCCTCCATCATTGCAGAATGCTGTCCTGTCCATTCTGTAGGGTATGGCCTTGAACTTGGAGCCTGACAATGTTGGTGTTGTGGTGTTTGGTAATGACAAGCTGATCAAGGAGGGAGACATTGTGAAGAGAACTGGTGCTATTGTTGATGTTCCTGTTGGGAACGAGCTTCTGGGACGTGTTGTGGATGCTCTAGGAAATGCTATTGATGGAAAGGTAAGAGGAAGTGTGTGTGTGTGTGTGTGTGTGTGTGTGTGTGTGTGTGTGTGTGTGTGTGTGTGTGTGTGTGTGTGTGTGTGCTTGTCTGAAATGTATGTGTGTAATATGTTAGTATGTATGTATATGTGCATGTTTGTGTGCATGCCATTGTTTGTGCATACGTATGTACCAGGGTTGCATGCAGAATTCGGGGCTAGGGGGCAATGCAATACGGGAGCGTATAGATATACAGAGACTGGGGGGGGGTAATATACGTAGGTAGCAATGCTATGGGGGGGGGAGGTATTATACAGTAGGTAATAATGCTATGTATGTACAATTCAAGGGGGTTAAAGGATTGGTGACAGTGGTCTTGAGAAAATTGTTCAAAATTACAGCATGAAAGCTTGTTTTTCATCCATTTTCCAATAAATCCTGCCTTTTAGGAACTCTTAGTGTATATGCTGAGATACAAGTTTAGGGAGGCAGCAGCTCTCCAAGGAGGGGAGGGGGGCGTACACATGTATATTGTACTCATTCTTTTGTTGTAGGGTCCAATTGCATCCAAGCAGCGTATGAGAGTAGGTTTGAAGGCTCCCGGCATCATCCCTCGTATCTCTGTGAGCGAACCAATGATGACAGGCATCAAGGCTGTGGACTCCCTGGTGCCCATTGGTAGAGGACAGCGTGAGCTGATCATCGGAGATCGACAGACCGGGTAAGAGGGTGTTCACTCACCACGAGTGCAGTGTTAGAAATGATGGTCAGCATTTATACATTGTCCGACCATTTTATTAAACCTATGACCGTGGGTGGCCTTTTATGGCAGGTATCACTTTATGTATGTATGTATGTATGTATGTCAGGGGCACATGAACACTTACATTTCGTAATACGTAGTAATACGCATCGTTTTACGCAGTGATTACCAAGCGTATTACGGAAAAATTACTCACTGTATTGCATTGCATATTACAGATCATTGGGTTGCGTAATTTCCTATTGCCAACGAGTCACGCGCACTAATATTAATATTAGATGTGCGCATATTTTTATTACGTTGATCAATGACAAAATGGCCGTAGCGGCGACCTTGGAAATATCAATCACTGAGTCTTTTAACTTGGTTTCGAAATCAAGGAAAATTGCATTCGATGTTGATTATGACTCTTCGGAAGACACTAAAGAAACCCGTGGAGTAGACGGGTATTTTCGCTCGTTATCAGTTCGTAGCCTACCTACGTACATAGCCATAAGCTTTTATCTCCAAGATCGCTCCCATTTTGCTAAGGAAAACGCGTGGTTTAGTGTTTTGGTCAGAAAGAGAACATTTCCGTCTTGATATGTGACTTGCCGAGCTAGTAAGTTGTGACATTGGCCAAGAAATTTCCACGTAGGTCGGTCAATGCCTGTTCAAAGGCATACTAAGAGCAAGGTCGATATTTAACCAATGTTTGAAGAGCACAGAAAGACTTCCTTAAGGCACAGCAGAGCGAATTTGTGCTGTGTAATTATACTACGTAATTACGGTATTCTCCGTTATTACGCAGAGTAATTGCGCACAGTAATACGCACGTATTGCGGATCGCAATGTAAACTTTTTTTGATCCCTACCGTATGACGTTTGGTCTCTACTCACTAAAAGTGAGGGTGCCAGGGCCCCTGGTTCCTATGCCTATATAATACGTATACATACATTTTTAGTGTACAGTATACAGTACCTTGCATTGTGTCCATGCTGATACGTACAGTGAGACCTCCCTCATCCGCACCTCAGACATGCAGTTCCCTCACCTTTTGTAGTAGTTTTTATTGGAACAAACCTGTAATAACCCTACTGTACACTATACTACTGCTCCCTCATTTATCCAGTTCCCTCACTTTGTCTGCAATTTCATCCAAAACGGATGTGTGCGGACAAGTGAGGTTTGACTGTACATGTGCCCTTACTGATGTTGTCTGTAGTGAAGTGTCCACCTCCACTTCCCACGTGTAGTAAAACAGCCATTGCCGTCGACACCATCATCAACCAGAAGAGGTTCAATGAGGGATCAGAAGAGAAGAAGAAGCTGTTCTGTATTTATGTTGCCATCGGACAGAAACGTAGTACCGTTGCTCAGTTGGTCAAGCGCCTAGCAGATGCTGGTGGGTGGGGATGTATCATGCACACACACACACCAGATACGTATGTATGGTGGGCCCAATCATGTTTGAATTTGGTCTGCAAGTGTTCATTGGGTTTATTTTACCCAGAAAGCCTAACCTGGCTGATTTTCCATTTCTGTGGGATAATGTCCATGTTATTGCACAGGTGTCGAGTTAAAGTTAATACATGGCTCATTGGATTACCTACGTATTCCTGTAGAAAACACTGCACATGTATGACATTGTGGTTTTGTACCATTGTTTGCTCTCAGATGCTATGAAGTACACAATTGTCGTGAGTGCCACTGCGTCCGATGCTGCTCCTCTCCAGTACTTGGCCCCGTACGCTGGATGTGCTATGGGAGAGTTCTTCAGGGACAACGGCATGCATGCTCTGATCATTTATGACGATTTGTCCAAACAGGTGAGGCAAGGTCTCTCAATTCTCTCCCACTTCATGCTGAAGTTCCTGTACGTGTATTGAGGAATTTTGAAGGCGTTTTGCAGAAGTGACATTGCAGTGTGGTCTGTTGCTGTTGTGTGCCGGGTAGGTCACTATTGCAATGGCTTCTCTGTCGCGAAGACCACTTTGCAGTGTTGTACACATGTGTGTCTTTGCTTTGTACAACCCTAACTCATGTATGTATACTCACTTGAGAAATTTCTCTTTTAGTGTCCTGGTGTGCACTGTACACCACTCTGCTAGGAGTGTGCGCGTACACCACTCTGCTAGGAGTGTGCGCATACACCACTCTGCTAGGAGTGCTATGTACACCACTCTGCTAGGAGTGTGCGCGTACACCACTCTGCTAGGAGTGTGCGCGTACACCACTCTGCTAGGAGTGTGCGCGTACACCACTCTGCTAGGAGTGTGCGCGTACACCACTCTGCTAGGAGTGTGCGCGTACACCACTCTGCTAGGAGTGTGCGCGTACACCACTCTGCTAGGAGTGGGTGCGTACACCACTCTGCTAGGAGTGCGCTGTACACCACTCTGCTAGGAGTGTGCGCTGTACACCACTCTGCTAGGAGTGTGCGCTGTACACCACTCTGCTAGGAGTGTGCGCTGTACACCACTCTGCTAGGAGTGTGCGCTGTACACCACTCTGCTGGGAGTGTGCTGTACACCACTCTGCATGGAGTGTACAAGTACACCACTCTGCTGTGTGTGTTGTAATGCAGTATCTTTTTCCCTCCTCCCTCCTATAGGCTGTGGCCTACCGTCAGATGTCTCTGTTGCTCCGTCGTCCTCCTGGTCGTGAGGCCTACCCTGGTGATGTTTTCTACCTCCACTCTCGTCTCCTGGAGAGAGCTGCCAAGATGAATGACGACTACGGTGGTGGCTCCCTCACTGCTCTCCCCATCATTGAGACACAGGCTGGAGATGTGTCCGCATACATTCCCACCAATGTTATCTCCATCACAGATGGACAGATCTTTCTGGAGACAGAGTTGTTCTACAAGGGAATCCGTCCTGCCATCAATGTGGGTCTCTCTGTCAGCCGTGTGGGATCCAGTGCTCAGGTCAAGGCTATGAAGCAGGTGTGTGTGTGTGTGTGTGTGTGTGTGTGTGTGTGTGTGTGTGTGTGTGTGTGTGTGTGTGTGTGTGTGTAGGTTGACTTAATTGCCGCAACTGACTGTACATGTGTGTATGTTCATCCTACATAAGATGGAAGTGTGGGCTACATACACCCACTTTATGTATGTGTGACTGTGGTACATCAGCTTTCTGTACATGTGTGTAGGCTCACTGTGCATATACGTATATGTACGCTTCACTTGATGTGCGTTTTCGGTTGACTGTGCCAGTGTCAGCTATCATGCATATACTGCAGGTTGCTGGTACCATGAAGTTGGAGTTGGCGCAGTACCGAGAGGTGGCTGCCTTTGCCCAGTTTGGCTCTGATCTGGACCAGGTCACCCAGAACCTCCTCAACCGTGGAACCCGCCTCACAGAGCTTCTCAAGCAGGGACAGTATGGTACGTATGTGTGTGTGTGTGTGTGTGGGGGGGGGGGGGGGGGGATGGGGATACATAGTAGACAGTGGTCATCAACACTAGTGGTCATGTGCTTTTACTTGTAAGGCCACATTGGTTAGAATCACAAAGTGCATGGATGCATGTTGAGCATCACGAAATGCATATGTGATTCTTACGCAAAGAAGTATCCTCTACATCTGTGATGCACATACGGTAGGCACGGAAATAGTGTTACCATTTCGAAGCGAACTTCACAAAATAATTTCGAACGAATTTCCATCGAACTTCCTGCCAATCTCTACCGAAGTACGTGGAACTTCCCTTCAAACTTCGTGCAAACCTTTACCGAAATACGTGAAACTTCGAACGAACTTCGTTCTAGCTTCGAGCGAACTTTGCCCTAACTTCGAACTAACTTCGCTCACACTTCAAGTAAACTTCGAACGAACTTCGAGAACTGTATTCTTTGCATGGTAACATAATTTCCGGGCCTACCGTACTTACATACGTACAAACAGTGGCAGCCCTTTCTCAGGAACATGCTAGTGATGAATTCTCCTTGTAATGACTACTCTCCAGTTCACATTGTTGTTTTGCTATGAGCTTTAGACACGTTGTAAAGTTCTCTTAATTTGGCATTTTTAGCATCCCCTGGATTTTTAGTACTCAGATTCAGTTTGATCCGTGATAGCTGTACAGATGTGTGTGGTCAAGTACTGTATTGTGCTGCTCTTCCAGTGTTTCTATTGACACATTCATGTACATTTGTGTATCTGTGTAGCTTTTATTTTGTCTTTTTTTTAATTTGTTCTTTCGATTCTTCACCATCCAGTGCCCATGGCATCCGAGGAACAGGTGGCCGTCATCTATGCAGGTGTGCGCGGTCACTTGGACAAGCTTGACCCCTCCAGAGTCACTGCCTTTGAGAAGGCCTTCCTAGAGCACATCAGGACCAGTCACAAGGACCTGCTGGACAAGATTGCCAAAGACGGTCACATCACAGAGGAGAATGACGCTAAACTAAAGGAAGTGGTTGTCTCCTTCGTGGAGACCTTCTCACAATCGTAGAGTGAACAAATCCACTCTAAGAGTCAACGCTGTATGTGGTCCATCTCAAACTCTAGGTTATATTATGATATTGTTACTGAGTAGCCAATTAAAGTATAATGTTTTGTCACTTTCTGTGCGATGCAGTTCTACATTGTATGTACGTATGTATTAATGTTGGTGTAAGAGTAATAATATTATGTTAAATATACCTAAAAATTTAATATGTACATGGAAAATGGCTGGATTCACACCTACCTATGTACGTATGTACATACGGAATCATGACACTCCAAATCTCGAACATGTCAACCATGAGTTCTGTATATACCATGCAGTACATACTTTTGGCTTTACAGTGGACCCTCCTCAATATAGTGAACCCTCCTAATAAGGACACATGCAATATAATAAACCTCATGCAGTACAAAGCTAGCTAGGGCACATGCAGCTCAAGGTCCCAAAATAATTCATTAATTTTAATGCTTACTAGCGGATTTACTGTCTACTTTTCGTAAACACATGCAATTGCAATGTGCAAATTGTTCCGCTATTCTTCATACATCCTGGCCTGCAATCCTCAGCTGTAGTACGTTTATAGCACATGCAGTGGAGCCTCCGGCTGAATAAAGGACACTTTGTGACCACTAGCTCTATATTTTGTTCTTTGTCATATTAGCTGTCGTGTGTACCCAGTGTGCATGCCATTAAGGACGTATAATATATAGAGTGAAACTTCTATAATCTGCCAAACTTGCTAATCCGCCCTAGTCACTAAAAACGAATTAAAATGCATGTATACCGTGTGCAAACCTCGTTAATCCACCAACCCCGCTAATTCACCACATGCAAAACTAGTATTCCCGATTGTGGCGGATTAGAGACTGTACGTACAATGTCATGCAATCCATTCACAGCAGTGCATGCGGTATATGGAACACTCAATCTGCATATTCATGTATGGGATTGAAAACTTATATATATTTCCGATCACCAAAACATGCAATGTACTTTATCGATCATTCAAAATCATTTCATATCCATGCAATAATCCGTGGAATAAGTACATACATTGTTGCAATTCACCCAGTACGTATACTGTTACAGTACAACCTCGTATATCTCAACCTTGCAATTGCACTTGTCTGAACCCTCATTTATCCGAACTTCATTGGATCATAGTATATACTCCAGTAATGCCGGGGTTTATGTATAATCTCCACTAATTAAGCTAACTTTTGTCTCACCAGTATCATCATTACTTTAGTACATACAGTCAAACTTCATCAGTGAGAACACCTGGGGACCCTCCAAATTGCTACTCACTATCAGTAGTACTTGCTAACTAGATAGATTGATATTATGGGGTATAAGCTGGGGTATCATATCCTTGTACTTCCTAACCAGGTAGTACTTATTAGCAGTGTTCTCACTAACGTGGTTCTACGCCACTTCAGTTATCCAAACTTTTCACTTATCAGAACACTTTGTTCAAACTGGCTGACCACAGGGGTGCAGTAGTCTCGTGGACCAGACCCTACTCGCCCACACGGCCGTGTGGGCGAGTAGGGTCTGGTCCATGAGACTAGGGGTGCAGATAAGTGAGGTTGGGCTGTATTACTATGCATACCAAGTACTGCATGGTACTGTAGGCAACCTCTCCATGTATGTAACAAACCCCTCAGGACTGCTGGAAAGGTTTAGTATATTGTATAATATATCTGTATAGTCTGCATGGTGTAACAAATGCGGACCCTATTCCTCCATTTTTTATGACGTCAGAATGGGTCAGCTACACCGGTTTACTACGTATATCAGGCTGCATGGGTGTTCACTACATCAGGGTTCATTGACAATACAATAAATAGGTCTACATTCTAAGGTCTATATATATATATATGTTTGGTATATGCGGGGAGTTCATTGCATGTATCCAGGGTTCATTAGAGAGGTTCAACTACTCTCTGCACGATATATTCAAAGTCTGATTAAAATCTATTCATCACATTTCACTATAATAAGCA
>CAUJGJ010000085.1:2270200-2272700 GCA_963170055.1 Halisarca cf. caerulea
CATTTGGAAGAGGCGAAAAAGTAAGTTGCGAGCGTTCAATTTCTTTCGCTTTTGTGTTTGTAATTCGATATTTGCTCGTTTGTCGTCTTGGGCCATTGGCTAGCCCTTTGCCGCGTATGTATTTCTTTCCCAGTTGCGGTCGTCCGCTGGTCGGTTCTCTGTACATTCAGCAGGTCGTCTTGAACGGCTTCCAAATGAGCCGCACACACAAAGGACCCCGACCACTAATCTGGCGGGAACGTATTGAAGCCCGCATCTTTCCATCTTGAATAGGCGACGAAAACTGTCGTGTTCTCTAGTGGCGTCGTAGACTGAGGAATACATACCCGCCATTAAAATCTACCCACATATTTCTAGATAACCTGCTTTTATTTTCTATATGAACGTGGTGTGTCTGAGAACATTAAATTGCCTCTCTTGTGCCTTTGGGTGGGTCCTTTTACATGTTTCAGCACCAGCCAGCCAACTTTGTGGCCAGCGTTGTACATCACTTGTTTTAGTGTTTTCTCCTGAAATTTCCTAGCAATGTTCACTTTTGTGGTACAACAAGCATACATGCATACATGCATACATACATACGTACATGCATACATATATACAAGCATACATGCATATATGCACACATTGTAGTCTGTGGCATTGGTTTGGACATTACCATAATTTGCTTTTATCGTAAGTTTACTCAGGCACTATGTAGTCTAGCGTGGCCAGACCGAATTCCTCCATTTGCAGGAGGAAGCTGGTCTGGCGTGGCCAGACTGAATTCCTCCATTTGCAGGAGGAAGCTGGTCTGGCCACGCAGACTAGACACCATCAGAATACTGTATGGCAGCTGATCATCATGGGACGTACCATACGATACATGGCAAACAGTCACATGCTGAAACGATTATGCCAGTCAGAGGAGTTTGCTAACAAATTCATAACAATTGTATAGCATTGCTATACATGGCAGATTGGTTAATATGCCAAAATGGATAATAGGACAGAATTCTGTGAAACCAATTGCAGGATATTAAGTATTTCCCACTGTGCGTATATCTGGTTTTAATAGCTTACATAGGAATGTAAATAATTACATTTCTTGTAATTTGAAAGAAATTATGTTTTGAAGATTGCGTTTGCCCATTTCTTAGGTATGCAGATGTTTGTTGTGTTTGATGTTTTGCAGGTTAAAAGTTTGTATTTGTTACTATATCTAGCAGTTGATGTACCCATGAGCCTAAGTATGTATGTATGTAAGTACGCATGTACGCATGTATACATGTACAGTAGAACCTCGCAATAAGACCACCCCGGAAATAAGACCACCTCAGAATTAAGACCACTTTGTTGCAGTCCGGAATTTCTCCTATAGTTTAACATGGAAATTAGTTTCAGAATAAAGACCACATTTTTTCTTCTAGATATCAAAACCTCACAATTAAGACCACTTATTTGTGGATACTGCTGTTTTCTGTGGACATTAGGCTCTGAAATGGCGACATCAGTAGAAAGAGATGGTAAACTTGGGGTCACTTTTTTAACATTGTAATGGAGTAACAATAAAAGAGGTGTGATGGTACAAATTTTCTACAGTTTTATTGCCTTATGTGCATCCTGTGTCTATGGAATGACTTCTGGATGTGCCATGCTATTCTGGGCAGTACTTTCAGAAATAAGACCACCTCAAAATTAAGACCACTTACAACAGTCCCAAGGGTGGTCGTATTTGTGAGGTTCTACTGTATGTTTGTATGCATGTACGCATGTATGCATGTATGTTTGTATGCATTTTGCTCCATTAATAGACATATGTACATAGCAGTTAGAACTGCTGTATGGTATATTTTGTGTATCATGAACTGGTCAACTGTTATTTGCGTACTATGTTTGCATGGATGGACCAATCCCCACAGTATGTACTGTGTACAGAGGAAATGAACTAGTGAAGATTCCAACTGGATTTTTCCATATGCGAGAATATTCGTGAAATTCACGAAATGAAATCCCTCAAAAATGGCTGCCATAGGGTATTTTGATATTGTAGTGTTCCTGTTATTCTCAAATATATTTTTGGAGTAATTGTTAAGCAAACTTTGTGTAATTACATAGTTCCATCTTGTTCTTTTATTGGTACACGCACACACACACACACACACACACACACACACACACACACACACACACACACACACACACACACACAACACACACACACACACACACACACACACACACACACACACACACACACAACTATGTACTTGCACATAATGGCACAGCACATGTAATGAGCCCAACTTATTCCTATCTCCTAGCAAAGCATCCATTAGGGATGAAATGGTTTATGTCAGCAATTATTTCCCTATCCTTGTGTATTGTTCAAGTGTGGGGTATCTATTACCCCATTGTGTGTATGCAGTTATGCGGATTGAATTTGCTGTGTATGTACATACGTACATTGGTCAAAGTGAATATGCAGTACCTGTTGACTTTGAATCTGGTTCCCCCTTTGGAA
>CAUJGJ010000085.1:2282700-2285200 GCA_963170055.1 Halisarca cf. caerulea
ACTGTGTGTGTTTGCATACAATACTGCATACTGCTTGTACTGTACTATGTATGTATGTACAGCATGTATGTACGTATGTGCGGTACGTGTGTACGTACGTATGTACGCCGGTATGTGTCAAGAAGTTCACATGTGGTAACGTAATCATATCATAATTGCATAGTATTGCAATTGTAGTTTGATGATGTTTTATGATATGATTACGTTACCACATGTGAACTTCTTGACACATACTGGCGTACATACATACATACGTACTGTAGTTGTGTGGTACTATGATCATAATTGGGCCTGACTATGATAGTAAACTGAGTTTATTACAATCGTATTATCGTAATTATCATATTTACGTCAAAGATTGATTCTTATGAAGTACATATGTATGTATGTACGTACGTACGTACTTAGTATTCATCACGTAAATAACAAAAAGTTGCATTCTTACTGCTGTTTGTTTGAAATGTGCTGAGAACTGTCCTAGCAGTCATTGTCGAAATTTAGTGTAACTTGACTGTCCAGTTGCATGCTTTTTCAGGCAGGAAATGTCGCATCGGCGCGCAATTCTTCACAGCTAAAGAAAAGTACAGCGAATCTCTACGATGTCTTTTAAAACAGCTATCAGAGCTTCTTAGATGAACAGAAGCATTGGCAGTAGTGTTTTAATGCTATATTTTGTCGTTTTTATTTATCGTTTCAATGCGAATGGGACCTGGTCTGATCGATACAAGCTAACGTCCTGTCATCGAGAAATATGCAAGACGTGGGTATGTGGGCCCTCAATGTTGCCTTGCACAGACAATCAGTGATATTAGACAAACTCTTTTTGATGATCATAATTTTACTTAATATGCGGTAGTATTAAATTTTCTTGGTAAAAATCATCGTAATAAAATTTTCCCTAAGTACAATCGTAATCGTATTACGATCATAAGTACAGTTGAGTCCAGATAAATCGAACTCACCTGAGTCAAATTTCTGCTTAAATCGAATCGCAGTCTGTTCCCCTGCCAGAATTCTATACTTCCCTTTACTAATTTCTTCAAGTAACTTGAATTCTAATAACACAATTTCCGTATAACTTGAGGCTAATTTATGGATCTTGCTAGTCAATAGTCCTCTAGATACTGTCGAAGAGCAAGAGCTTTGCCGGCACCTGGTCAAAAACTCCAAACTTTACCTTTGAAGAGAAAGATTGAGCTCATTGATACCGTTGAAAAGCACCCAGCCAGGAAGAAAAAAGAAATCGCCCAGAAATTCGATCGATATAGTACCAAACACCCTGTTGACAATTCTACAACCAATCACATTCTACAGTTAGAAATCATTTCAGGTCAACTTGGTAGTTTTCAACACTTTTGGATAAGTAGAATTTCTGATAAGTAAAAGTTTTTTATAGGTCCCAAGAGATTCGACTTATTCAGATTCAACTGTGGATCGTATTTGGCATCGTAGAGTATCATAATTATGTAGATCATACTACAATTACGATATGTGAGCTTTTTATGACACATACTGTACATATGTACGTATGTACAGCATGTACATACATATGTACATTTGTACACACAGTCTGTATGCTGTTTTTGCACTACGTATGTGTATGTGATCTTCGTGTTGTGTGGATGCTGTTTGTACTGTCTGGACACAGATGTACTGCACATACCATTTGGTGGGAGTCTTTCGTAGGAGTAAACTGACCAGAAAGTCAAATTACATGAAAAAAAAATACTTTCACAATGTAATGATCATCATCTGGTCACACTGTACCATTAGCATGTTGTCAACCTTCTGCAATCTCATCAGCTTTTTCATGAAATCTGTGTAGGTTTTCCGGGACATATCCCTCTACACTGTATGCTGTGTGTACTACGTACGTACGTACAGACGCACGTACATACGTATATACTGTATATCTTCCTCCTCCATGCATTGGTTCTTTCACAATGTATGGCAGCCATGTTTTCCGTGTCACTCCTACATATGGAGTACTGCCGTACTCCGTAAGATGTTCCTCCTTCATGCAGTTGTTGCTCTTTCATGAAGTTGTGTGTCTTGTGTGTGTGTAGGCGGATCCCGAGAAGCCTGGTCTGTTGAATGAAAATGACATTGCTGAAGCTGTTGCTGCTGCAAACGCAAAGGCACAGTTGGACAGAAACAGTAAGTCTAAAACAACATCTGTGTGTGTGTGTGTGTGTGTGTGTGTGTGTGTGTGTGTGTGTGTGTGTGTGTGTGTGTGTGTGTGTATGCACATGTGCATGTGCACGTGTGAGTGTGAGTGTGTGTGTGTGTGTGTGTGTGTGTGTGTGTGTGTGTGTGTGCATGTGTGTGTGTGTGTGTGTGCGCGCGCGTGTGTGTGTGTGTGTGTGTGTGTGTGTGTGTATGCACATGTGCATGTGCACGTGTGAGTGTGTGTGTGTGTGTGTGTGTGTGTGTGTGTGTGTGTGTATGCACATGTGCATGTGCACGTGTGAGTGTGAGTGTGTGTGTGTGTGTGTGTGTG
>CAUJGJ010000085.1:2297700-2317700 GCA_963170055.1 Halisarca cf. caerulea
TGGGAGAAGTATGCTCCACACATCAGCTCCTCCTCGAGCACAGAGATGCGATTGCTCCTGAGCCAACTGATCCTATCCATGATGTCCTGAACCAGCTGGGACAGCCTCCTACAGTAGAGGAGTTCTTAGGTGAGTGTGTGAAGATTTCTCTCTCTCTCTCTCTCTCTCTCTCTCTCTCTCTCTCTCTCTCTCTCTCTCTCTCTCTCTCTCTCTCTCTCTCTCTCTCTCTCTCTCTCTCTCTCTCTCTCTGTGTGTGTGTGTGTGTGTGTGTGTGTGTGTGTGTGTGTGTGTGTGTGTCCAGGTGCTTATAGAAGGTGTGTACATATGTTTTTGTGTTATTTAGCTTGTGTGCATGCTTATGCTAGCATGCATCTTCACAATGGTTCTTGCGCAGCTGATTGCACTGTACGCAGCCTCTTGCCCCAATGAGTCACCTCCCACTAACCCTCTGTCTGTAGGTCGAACATCAGAAGTTGTTCCTGGAGAAGACCCTGGTGAAAAGCTAGCGATGTTGGGGAAGATTGAAGTTCCTCTTACTCTCACCAACCGTCAAAAGGTGGGAGCCGAGGATGATGAGCGTGACACAAAGGCCATCTTTGTCCGCACAAAGCGTATGGTGGTTGACCTGCTGAATGCCCAGCCTGCCGACAGTTTGACCGTGGTTCTCAGCACCGAGGCCACTCCAGAGCAAGAAGAACAACACCAGAAACGCCAAAAGGCCAAAGAAGAAGCTGACAGGGAACAGGCAGAGAAGGAGGGAGGAGAAACCAAGGGGCTGAAGAAGTCAACGTCCTTGTATGGTGACAGCAAGTGAGTGTGTGTATTTAGTAGAATGTGTTTGTGTTCGGTAGAATGTGTGTGAACAATTGCACATTACGAAACAAATGTACTGCACATACAGTACAACTTTGCAAAACTTGTTTCTTCAACAAGATATGTTGATGTACATACGTATCATATGGTCGAAAATATTCAGGAGGTTTTATTTTCACGGTTTTCACGATGAAATTGAAGTCATGAAATTTCCCTTCACCCAAGTTTATTCTGTACCAATGGACCCCATTTCGGTGGTTGCATGGCAGCTCGTCAGAAACAAGTGGCATAAGTGGGTCTGATTCACAGGACGGAGTTGCAAAATTTGCAGGTAGAAGCCTGTGTATGTAAAGTATCAAATTTTGCGACAACAACTATTGCAGTAGGACTTGCTTAGCAAGTACTCGGGTTAGTACATTCTCCTGGATAGCAAGTGCATACTCCTCATTCTGTCCCTGTGTATACATACCTTATATACGTACATAAATAACCCTGACAGTACCTCTGATCATAAGTACTGATTTTGTGTCTCCGTATGTACTAAGCAAGTTTATTGTATTCGCAAAATTAAAAGTGCAAAATTCTTTATTTTGGCAAAATTATGACAAATTCACACAATACATGTAGTGCAATGCATACATATGTGATAGTACATCAAATCATTTCACCCTAAGGTTGCCTCTGGAGAGCTTGAAGAACAAGGTGAAGAGAAACTTGAAACTGTTGGAGTCTGAAGGACTTGTCTCTGCAGAATCTGATTACCAGGAACTCATCAATGCCATTGCAAAGGTGTGTGTGTGTGTGTGTGTGTGTGTGTGTGTGTGTGTGAATGTGCGCATATACTATACTCCATACTGTGTGTGTGTGTGAGAGAGAGAGTGTGTGTGTGCACGCATGTATGTGATGTACGTACGTATGTGCATGTTTGGTGCCATTGTGCCTACAATATGGTTGTGTGCATGCTTGTGGTACAGCCCATCATGTTCTTATGCTTATGTTCAACATTCAGTGCATACAGCACACCCTCCTACTCTCTACCCCGTCCCGTGTAGGACATTCGCAACCAGCATCGCTACAGACAGCAGCGTAAACAGGAGTTGGCCAGACTACAGCAGGCCGATGTACAGCTCACAAAGAAAGCTGAGTCCTTCAACGAACAGATTGAGTTCTACCAGCAGTACGTTAAGGCCTGTCTGGACAACCTCGCGAAGGCTGGGAAGTGAGTCGACTCACTGCAGACTGGTGAATGTAGTGTTGTAATGGTGACATGTGATGGGTGGCAGATTTGGGTAACATGTAGACAGTACACTGATTTGCTGTGAAGTAGTTCTCTAATGTCTCTAAACATGTCAGTGTATGTTATATGCAATATAAAAGCCTGTTTTTCTGGACATTTAATGGCCTGAAAGCCCAGTGTGTTCAGTTGTGTACAGATTATCCTTGTGTTACAGCATGTATTCACAGCACCTGGTATTTCAGCTGCATTTGTACAGATAGCAACATGGTGCATGCGTACAGTACACGAGTTACAAGCCTCTATTTAAGGACACCTCTTAAAATGCAGCCACCTCCTTTCACAGGACACCATTGCTCTGCCCTACTTGAAATCCCTAACGTTGCTATGTGTACATTCAAACCTGCTGAAATATGGACCTAATGGTGTCCTTGTTATAGAGGTTGAACTGTACATACCACTTAGGCCTGTTTCAGTAATGCATGCTCTGTTTGGACATCCACCTAGGGTGTAGTTTAGTCAAGGATAGGCAGGGAAAATTTGGACTACTTTGAGTATGCATGTTGTTTTGGTTGTTAGGAAGAAGAAGAAGGCAGAAGGAGAGGGGTTCAAGAAGCAGACAGTGAAGTATTCAGCGCAGAGACTGTTTGAGAAAGGAGTTATTCTTGAGATTGAGGGTTTGCCAGAGCATCAGTGAGTTCAATCGTAGGGGTGTACAGTATGCAGTATGCAGTGTGTGTGTGTGTGTGTGTGTGTGTGTGTGTGTGTGTGTGTGTGTGTGTGTGTGTGTGTGTGTGTGTGTGTGTGTGTGCAGGTCAATATGCTATCTTTACTGTTTGCTGCCGTCATCTGCCATGTCCACAGGTTCAGAAATGTTACCTTTGAGATCACATCGACTGCTGTAGGGAAATTTGAGGTCTCTGCTAGATTTATGGGTGTTGCCATGGAAAAGGTTGAATTGATTTTTGAGGTACGTATGTATGTGTGTACATACATACGTATACATGGCTGTATGTACGTATGTACGTACATATAAGTTTATGCTTGTATTTGTATGTAATTTATGTTCATATGTGTAAATGTGCTGTGTTTCCCCAATAATCCAACCATAAGGTGCCCCATCTGGCTTGATGTTTAGCCTGTTGAAATTTTTAATTTCAATTCTTCCGCAGCTGAAGCCTTACAGGGTAGTCTTTCATTGAACGAAATGCCATCTGATGTGGAATTGGTCATTACTAAAAGTTTGAATTGTAAAAATAATTTTGACACTTGTTTGAGATTAGTCCTGAGGGAAACACTGTGTGTGTATTGAAGTCCACATGTAACATCATGCCAGTCATACTATATGCTTGTGTGTGTGTGTGTGTGTGTGTGTGTGTGTGTGTGTGTGTGTATGTGTGTGTGTGTGTGTGTGTGTGTGTGTGTGTGTGTGTGTGTGTGTGTGTGTGTGTGTGTGTGGATACGAGGGCAGAGTTGTAACAGACTTTTGAATGTACAGTGAAGCCTTATATGAAGATCATCACATGCCTATTAGACAATCTGTAGACAGGGTTTTCCTCGTGAAGAGATACCTTAGTACCACTGAGGTGGCAGGGCATGGTCTGTATAGGAAGGTAGTCCTTGCATCCCAGTGCTCCTTAAGACAGGTTGCAGTGTATACATTTCGACCAGCTCGCAGTGACCACGTGTGTTTGTTGTTCCCACCAGGACCTGCTCCAGCTTCAGTACGAGGGATCTGCAGTGATGAAGATGTTTGGGAAGGCGAAAATCAATGTCAATCTTCTCATCTTCCTGTTGAACAAAAAGTTCTACAGTCGATGATGAATAACCATAGGAGATTTAGGATATTGACTTTACCGATAAATACTTGTTTGTGTCCAATTTTCAATATTGCATAAGCACACTTTTCACTTCTGATGTACAAAGCCCTCTCTCTAGGCACTCACAGCTATTCATAAACTGCTTTATGCTATCAAGCAACCATGATGCTTACGAACCATTGTATTTTCTATAGGCTTACTTGATGAATTAATGTAAAAACAATCATATTATACAGTATGTGCATGTGAAATTGTGAAATTATGATGAATTTCGGTTTTGGCGCGAAAGTGCATGGTGAAAATGGCCGATTTCAGAGGACGTGGACGGGGTGGCTGGAATGGAAATAGACGGGGAAACTGGAGAGGCAATTCTAGAGGTTACTGGAGAGGTCGAGGAGGGAGATATAACTCGAACCGCCCGTCCTACTCTCGCGGAGGTGGCCACTCGAATGTATCTTTCAACGTGGATATCCCGCCGCATTCAGCAGCGAAACGTCCAAGACTTGTACAGACACCCCTTCATACCTGTCTGTATGGAAAATGGCAAGCGTACTTTCCCACACAAGTGTACGGGGACAACGCACAGACTACGAAGAAAATCAAGGCCTTTGAAAGCTATTTCACCAAATTAGCGGAGAATATCGATGTGGACTTAATAGAGACAGTGGGAGCCGTTGCTGTTGACTACGACGAACTGCTGAAGGACAGTGGCCTGCAGACAGACTTACCGGATTTGTCAACAATGGTTCGCGAGCAGCCCGAATTGACGTTGAACTGTGCTTCGCTGGCTCTGCATACTGTGATTGAACGTCTCCCTGCCGATAAAAGCCAAGACCTCGACAGCAGTGACAGTGAAGCTGAGGTGGACACGACTTTGGACGTATCTCGTCTCTTTGTTCGTTTGTACAACTATCGCCCTGTAATGCCCCTCAAGCAACTCAAGGCGTCTCAGTTTGGAAAGTGCGTCTCAGTGAGCGGTACAGTGGTGCGTGTGAGCAATGCTAAGCCCCTCGTGACCAAACTTGCCTTCAAATGTGTCGTTTGTGCCACAATTCAAGTGCTAGCACTGCAAGATGGGAAGTATGCCATACCTACAAGGTGCCAAGGAGAAGACTGCAGCTGCCGCACTTTCATACCTCTCAGAGGTAGCCAACTTACTGAAACTATTGATTGGCAGACGATTCGAATACAGGAAATTGTCAATGACGAGACGAGAGAAGCAGGGAGGATCCCCAGGACTGTTGAATGTGAACTGATCGGGGACCTTGTTGATTCTTGCATTCCTGGCGATAACATTACAGTGACAGCAGTAGTCAAAGCAGCTGGTTCAGAAGAAGCCCGTGGTCGGAACAAAGACAAGTGTATGTTCATACTCTATCTCAGTGCTATATCCGTGTGCAATGGGAAAGGCAGTCGGGATTGTGGAGGATCACAAATGGAGTTTTCCATGCGTGAACTGTATGGAATCAATGAAATACAAGGAGACAGCAATGTGTTCAAACTGATCGTCGGTTCCCTTTGCCCTACTATCTACGGCCAGGAAATAGTGAAAGCTGGTCTAATTCTGGGCCTCTTTGGAGGATCTAGTAAGCATGCAGATGACACGAATGGTATTCCAGTTCGCGGCGACCCACACATCCTTATTGTTGGAGACCCTGGCCTTGGTAAGAGTCAGATGCTTCAAGCAGCTGCCAATGTAGCACCACGTGGGGTGTATGTGTGTGGCAACACATCTACAGCATCTGGTCTAACCGTCACACTTTCCAGAGATGGAAGCAATGGAGGAGACTATGCTCTTGAAGCAGGTGCCCTCGTCCTGGGAGACCAAGGATGCTGCTGTATTGACGAATTTGACAAAATGAGCACACAACATCAAGCCATTCTGGAAGCAATGGAGCAACAAACCATAAGTCTAGCAAAAGCAGGGATAGTGTGTAGTCTTCCGGCAAGAACATCTGTTCTGGCTGCAGCCAACCCAGTTGGCGGGCACTACAACAAGGGAAAGACAGTGTCTGAGAACTTGAAAATGGGAAGTGCTCTGTTATCCCGTTTCGACTTAGTTTTCATCCTCCTCGACAAGCCAGATGAAGAGAGAGATCAAATGCTGTCCGAACATGTCATGTCCCTGCATTCCAAAAAGACTGGTGTTGCTACAGCTCGAAGGATGCCCAATGGTACAGTTGAAGCCAGTCAGAGTTCTCAGAGTGTTTCCAGAATTTTTAGTGATACTACTCTTGCAGAGAAGTTGAAACAATCACTACATGAAGATTGTGACCCTATTCCGCATGTTCTGCTTCGGAAGTACATCAGTTACGCCAGAAAGTATGTTCACCCAAAGTTGTCACCCGAAGCTGCCAAAGTACTACAGGAGTTTTACCTGGAGCTGCGCAAACAACGGCAATCAGGGAACACAACGCCCATCACAACAAGGCAGTTAGAGTCACTCATTCGCCTGACGGAGGCCAGAGCAAGAGTGGAGATGAGAGAGTTGGCCATTGAGCAAGATGCACAAGATGTCATTGAAATTATGAAATTCAGCATGTATGACACATTCAGTGACGACTTCGGACAAGTTCATTTCCAACGTTCACAGAATGGTTCAGGAATGAGCTCTCGGTCCCAAGCAAAACGATTTATTGCGGAACTGAACCGCATCTCAGAAACAACATTTAACTCCTTGTTCTCTGTGCCTCAGATGAAGGACATTGCCAAGAAGATTGGGATACAAGTGTCCAATGTGATCGATTTTATTGGATCACTGAACAACCAAGGGTACCTGTTGAAGAAAGGCCCCAAAACATACCAGTTGCAAACTTCAAATTGTATTTGAATTGTGATTACTTGTGTGACCTGTTGTATGCATGTTAGTACACTGTCATTGATTTTTTAATCCCTTTAATGAGTTGGGTTTCCATGGTGATTGAAAATGGCGTCTGGTTATATATTGTACATTTGCACGCGACATCAAAGATAATTTTGCACTGGTAGGACGCAAGATCTAGTCGCAGTAATGAGCGAATTGAAGGGAATCAGTGTATTCAGCAATCCCAAATATCAATGTTTGCCAAAGTTGAATGACAAAGGATCGAGAAGAACCAAGAGCTCTAATTTGGAAGAAATCAACAGTCTCCTCAAATTCAGCCAGAGTGTTTTAAGTGAAGAACCGACGGCTGTTCCCCAGAAAAGTTACGCCGAAGCAAAAGACAACAGTAGGTATCTTTATAAGCCCCGTGGTGTTTTATCACGCAGTGGAAGACCTCGAGTGAAGAGAAATTATCCCGTTGTAGGAGAAGTACCTAGACACCCGCCATGTTCTTTACTTGGACCTATAGTGATCGATCCTGCAGCTGAACTTGCTGTGCGCAAACCCCTTTCATTGTCTGCTAGACGATCTGACGGAAGGGACACTGCAAATGCTCGTCCAATTGACAAAGATCACAACAGAACGTCTCATCCCCTTCACAAGAACGCCTTTTCATCGCATCCTGTGCAGGAAAACGCTAACGTATCCTTGTTGTGGGAGGACAGGATTCTTGACAAGCTCAGCGGTGGGACGGCGTGGTACGTAGCCTCCAAGTGCGCGGGTCCACTCGAACGCGCGCGAGTGACCAGATTGGTGCGAGACAAGTACGGATCTTGCGACAGCCTTATACCCCAAGCGAGTGCTACGCGAACAATACCCGACAAAGTCAGTCCCACCGACAAACTGGGTGTTGTTACGCAAAGCTCTGATCATGAACACGATCAGCGTGTACAGAATCTGTCCACATTAGATGTTCAGCCGCAGTCAGATGTTAATCTTGATGAAAACACCCGTAGCTGCATGGAACCATCGTATGCATTGCAGTGGGACTATGTCAAGGAACTGTCTCGGGCAATGGATGGGCTTCAAACATACTGTGGTCGGTTGGACACGCCCACTGTGGTGTTTGGGGGCGAGAAGGTTTACCGGAAGCAGCTACAACCATACTACCCTGATCAGTCCTCACCTGGACAGTACCGAAGGAACGACACCATTGACAGTGTGAGTGAAGAGAAGAGGACTACCAGAGGATGGAAGAGATGGACTGCTTTACCTAATCCTGTAGAGGTATGTACGTATGTACATATGTATATGCATATGAACTCAACTTTTATATGTCAACATGTACGTACATGCATAGCTTGATGCAGTGTGTATACGTGTACGTACGTATGTACAGTACATATGTATGTATACACATGTGCATGCATACTTGCATGTGTATGTGTGTGTGTGTGTGTGTGTGTGTGTGTGTGTGTATGTGTGTGTGTGTGTGTGTGTGTGTGTGATGTGTACGTACATACATATTTTCATGGCATATGTGTAAGCCATCAAACATGCATGTACATACATACGTACGTACATATGCAGGGTTCTGCCTAGGTAATCTTCCAAGGTGGTAATCAAGTCAATTGATTCACAGCTAACACACATTTGAAGACCTACGTACTTCTAAGTGTACCTTCCAACCAAAAACATCAGCGAAGGCTGTTTTCAAGGTAACAAGTCTAAACATGAGGCTAATGAAGTGTTTTAATCACAAAAACAGGTTTGGAGAAAAAAAGTTTATTACTGTGATTTCAAATCCTCTGGTCTCTGAAAAGTTAGAGGTGGTTGGCCATGAATTTTGCTGGTTGGACCCGACCAGTGTAGAACCCTGCATGTGTGCATATGTCATCCATAGTCGCATTTCATTTGTTCTGACATACTGTCCTGTTTGGTGCATAGACCCATTCCGAATGGTTACCAGTACATGAGGAGGTCCAGGTGTCACGTCCATCCACTACTGCCAGCAGCAACTTTCGGGAACTTCAGCAGAGCAGAGAGGGCAGAGTGAAGTGGAGATGTGGACATGAGCTCCTCAATATGTGTAGGTTGTGTGAATCTAACATTCTTATTGTCCACAACAGACCATAATTTAGTATTTATTTATCTGGGGTAGCCTTACATTAAGGGTAGGGTGGGGAGTGGAGTAGTTTATCCATGTGTGTACATATGTACATAAACACATCATTCCTTGGTTCCAATTGGAGTGCCCACCGTACATACGTATGTGCATTCAAGATACGTACTTTGATTTATGTTTGGAGACGTGTGTACCGCGTGAGTCTGTTTGAGCTGTTTCTCTACCTTGTAGGGAGGTTTTCGTCATTTTAGATGTTCACATATATACGTACGTACATAATACCTACAGACAGGGGAGGAAATATTTGGGAACTATAGTCATATCCTTTACAGAGAGGTTTATTTTCCTGTGTCCTTATTTCAGGAAGGCCACTGTTGGAGGCACTTCTGCTGGTTTTGCCTATTCAAGAACATATTTCCAAATGCCAAGTTCTTGGCCTCAACTTGGAGTAATTCTTGCCTAACTTGGTTCAATACAGTGGAACCTCAGTAATGCAACACCTCAATATACTTACAACATCCTCTCTAATCCGACCATCTTCTGAAGTTTGTTACAGTCACCATACTAAAGTATACTAAGAAGCACTTGATAATCCAACAACCTCTAGTACGTACCTGACACCTTGTGTGGTCCCCACAGAATGTCAGATTATATCAAGTTCCACTTTAATTGCATTCCACATGGGTTTAATTATTCAGACTGTTTAATAACTAGATCATGCAAGCTGATGCAACAAGCATTAAACATTCTCTCAGAATTGTGCAGCTGTTCATTTTGCAAAATGGACACAAACATGAAGATTAATGATCATGTGTGTATGCATAGTTGTAACAGTTTCTGTTCAATAAAATGTGCAGAAAAATCATGTATTGCGTATGTACAACATTACTCGATCATACAATGCAGTATGTACGTATGTACGTATGAATGCACAGGTATGTACATATGTACATGTATTAATAGAGTCCGTAAATGTCGTAGCTCTGCACAGCTACAGAATGTTGCAGAAGCCACTGCCAGCCCCTGTACCCATTGATGTTGGATCTGTGTTTCCTACTGTTGTCACGCCAGAATAAGTGGTAGATTCAGCCCTGTGGTTGTGCAAATGAACATGTGCTCAGTAAACATGTACAGTATACATTTGTATATAATACACAGTATACATTTGTAATATACATAAGTACGTACGTACGTATGTGTGTACAGTACATGCAAAAGTACACTACGTGTGTAATAATTTCATGCTATTACACAGGCATAGGAATCAAAAGTGTTGCACTAATCTCAATTTATGTGAATGTGTACATCTGTGTTTGCTATAGTGTGCGGTGGTGTGGATGTTTGCCAACTTGTGGTGGTGGTGGTGGTGATGGTGGTGGTGGTGATGGTGGTGGTGGTGATGGTGGTGGTGATGGTGGTGATGGTGGTGGTGGAATGATATTAAGATGGTCACTATTGTGACTTAGTCCCACTTCTACATTTGTCGTATGTTGTACGTACGTGTGTTGAAAGGTACAGTGGAACTTCTATAATCTGACATTCTGTGGGGACCACACAAGGTGTCGGGTTCTAGAGGTTGCTGGATTATCAAGTGGTTCTTAGTATACTTTAGTATAGTAACTGTAACATACTTCAGAAGATGGTTGGATTAATGTTGGATTATGAAGATATTGGATTGCAGAGTTTCCACCGTATGCACTTACACACGTACAATTACGTACTATTTATTCAGAGGTGTACAGTATCTACATACGTACAAATGTACTGTATCTGTGCACAGTGAGGCTTCACTTATCCGCACCTCAGATATCCAGTTCCCTCACCTTCCGCAATAGTTTTTATTGAAACAAATCTGCAATAATCCTACTGTACACTATACTACTGCTCACTCATTTATCTAGTGCCCTCACTTTATCTGCAATTTCATCCAAAACGGATGTGCGCTGATAAGTGAGGTCTCACTGTATTATGTTTTTGCCCTCCTTCACATTATGTATATGTAATTGTGTATCTGCTTACAGCAACACACACACACACACATACATACATACACACACACACACACACACACACACACACACACACACGTACGCACACACACACACATGTACGCACACACACACACACACACACACACACACACACACACACACACACACACACTGTACGTATGTACTTACATATGTAGAGGGAACACTGTATACGCAATACTGTATGTACATACTGTATGTATGCACAGTATGTGCGATTCGGTACCATCAACTCACAATTTCACTGTTGGAGGGTCCATAGTCTCACTTTGTAGAGGTCTAACAGTTGCTTGAAACAAACGTCTTGTTCTTTTGCTAGTGTAGGCTGCTCTTGATGTCAGAACCTCCAAATTCCTCCTTTTATACCCTTTGCTGTGTGCATGTACTGTGTGGTGGAGGTATGTGGGATTACTATTTCAAGAATTATAAGGTGAATTTCCACGTTTTCTTCTTCTGGGGTTTCCACAGACCACTTCCCTTTCGGCCACATTGACTTCCCCTTTTCTTGTCATCATTTGATTGTTATCTTTAACACTGTTTCAAATTGAATGAGCTAGTAAATACAGCCACCACAGGGGAACACTGACACAACGAAGTGAAAATCCCCACCCAATGGTTATGTTACTGCATATATCAGAACTAGGTCATAGCCAGCACTGTGTTCTATTGCCATGTACTACACTGACAATGACTTGAGCTTTGTTGTAGCGTCTATCTATGGTTGTAGCCAGAAATATGTTATTGCAGTGTTTGTTGTAAGTGGACTTCATGGTACTCAGTATGTGTGTAGAACAGTATAATAATGCTAAGATGTGCATATGTATGTACAGTATGTATGTATTGTATACATACTTACATAGCAGGTCTGTAGCCAGGGGGGATGCGTTGGGTGCGTTAGCACCCCCCCCCCCCTTTTTGCTGAACCTACTCTCATATAGTTAGCCAGTAACTGTCAGGTACAGTAGTTCCTGGAAATTCAGCATACTTGTTAAGAAATTTTGAAGTGATTTACTCAGGAGTATCGATTCATTTGCTTTCTAAAGCATTCAAACTGGTAGCAGAAATGCAAAAAGATTGGGAATATTTAAAACAAGAACACGACGCGCATATTCTGTCATCCATGTTTTGTTGCACAATAGACCCATTGTCTCTCTTACTTTGAAAAGCACCCCCCCCCCCCACCCCCAGACAAAATCCTGCATAGAGGCGAATTATGGGTGGATCAGAGGAAAGGTGTGCTGACATTTGTGATGTTAGACAGGTCACTGATACCTTATACTGGGAAAGTTTCGTGGAGTAAAACTTTCGCGAATCCCTAGATTTTGGGATTTTCACAAAAAAAACTTGCGAATTGCTGCATTGATGTATAGAACAGAGCTAGCATTTGTGAATTTTAAGTTTTGTGAATGCTATCGACTTTGCGAAATTCACGAAACTTTATCCCTGCGAACCTTTCCCAGTATACAATATACACACACTTCAATTGATGTCAGTTGATGTAAATTGGTAGAGTAACTGGCTGACACTGATCAACTCTAGATGAGTCTGTACACACCAATAGTCAACAGTGAATGGTTGTCAGGATACAAATTAGTTATATCCCGTCCAGGTGTGCTGCAGCAGAAAATACAGTGCTGATGACCTCGGGCTTTGTAGCTGAAATACACCAGTGCGTGAGTCTGTAAAGTGGCAGAAGAGGTTATAAAAAGTAGTCACGTTCATAGGCAAGCTAACAATTAAAAGTTAATAATCACATACGTACATACGTACGTACGTATGTACAGTACATATATACATACATGTGTCATGGTGCGGGGGCAAAAGTTGGGTGGATCAAAGAGTACCGCGGGCTTACATTCACGATGTAGCCCTGCTACTCTGATGTAGCCCAGGTCAAGGGTCTTGTCAATCTCCTGCCAGCCAAACCCATTCATGCCTCATTAATTAGTAGTTGTCAATTGTCACATTTTGCAGTGTTTTGCTTCACCATGACACATAATAGTTGTATCCTGCCTTGGTGTGCTACAGCAGCATAAAGTGCCAATTAATTGACCTCGGGCGCAGTATGTACATACATACATACATACATACATACGTGCATACGTACATACATAGGTGTCTCCATGAAATTTTTCATGTTATACGTATGCACATGTTCACATACGGAGACACTGCACATGCACATGGAATATAGTTTCTGTTGGTACCGTAGATGTCATTAACACCAAATTGACTCTTGATTAATACCTGGTAGTTATTATCCGGGGGATAACTACCATACATGCCCAGTTTTTCCTTTGATCTTTTACAAACTGGGATAGAAATATATTTATATATATATGTATATGTGTATATATATATGTGTGTCTTTGATGTGGGTGGGTGTTGAGGCAACATTACAAGGGACTAGCAATGTGTATGTGTATGTGTGTGTGTGTGTGTGTATGTCCCCTGTGTGTGTGTGTGTGTGTGTGTGTGTGTGTGTGTGTGTGTGTGTGTGTGTGTGTGTGTGTATCCTGTGTCTGTGTGTATATGTGTGTGTGTGTGTCCTGTGTCTGTGTGTATGTGTGTGTGTGTGTCCTGTGTCTGTGTGTATGTGTGTGGGTGTGGGTGTGGGTGTGGGTGTGGGTGTGGGTGTATGTTCCTGTTTGTATGTATTGTGTGTGTCTGTGTGTGTATGCTTACAGTACATGTACAAGTATGTGTGACTATGTGTGCAGAGGGCCTAGTGGGTGCTTACCCCTTCCAAGTTCCCCACCTTCAAAGGTTTCAATTTTCAGATGACTGTGCTCTGTGCTCTGAGGTATTGATAAGATGTTCGTCTGTTGTTTATTGTCTGTTGTATTTTCACCAGCAAGTCTGGATAACTGTTGTAGCCAGCAGAGACAAAGGGCCAATTCAGTGCATAGTGCTCACCACCATTGGCTTTGTGGTGTTGTATGTGTGTAATGCTATGCAGTGAATACCCCAAACTGAAAGGTCAAATATTTATTGTAGTATGGTCATTCACAGTTTGCTGGTGCTGTCATTGTTCATTTAGGGGAACCATAGGGACAGCCCCATACACACGTAGTGTGGTGCTAGCTATTTCCTACAAACGCTTGAATGTAATCTTACATATCCAGTTTCAGTGTGTACAGTACTTCTTTGATTGTGTAAGAAAATTTCCATGACTCATCTAGTCACCAACAATGATAGTGTTTGTGATATCTTGGTATGTGTGTGCATTCATGTCAGCTAGCACAGCATTCATGTTTCTTGGACATTTACCCAGCCAGGATGTGGAGAGCCTGGGATCAGGTACCTTTGGACTCCCATTCCTTCATTCTCACTCACCCTCCCACTCACCCTCCCTAGTCACCTCTCCACTCACCCTCCCCACTCACCCTCCCACTCACCCTCCCTAGTCACCTCTCCACTCACCCTCCCCACTCACCCTCCCACTCACCCTCCCTAGTCACCTCTCCACTCACCCTCCCCACTCACCCTCCCACTCACCCTCCCTAGTCACCTCTCCACTCACCCTCCCTACTCACCCTCCCCACTCACCCCTCTCACTCACCCCTCCCACTCACCCTCCCCACTCACCCTCCCCACTCATCCCTCCCACTCACCCTTTCCACTCATGAATATAAATATACTTATACGTACATACGTACGTACCTACATACATGTATAATATTAGTATTTATATATACGTATGTCTGTGTGTACTTGTTTATAATACAGTGGGACCTCCGATAGTGGACTCTCCCAAATAGAAACACAGTATAATAAACCTCTCTACAAAGGACATGACTTGCGGTCCCAGTATAATTCCTAGAATACATTATGAACCTCCCAAAGAGGACAACCCCTCTACAAAGAACATATCAGCTGAATTCATGTCGTTCTCAAAGTGTCCTTTATTCGGAGGTTCCACTGTATATACTGTATACACTGTGTGTATGTATCTGCAAGAATCATGTACTTAGGCATGTATGTACGTATGTAGTTATGTACGTACATATACATCTGTCCTCCTTGCAGTTGAAGAGTGGCGACTGAAGTGGGGAATCACTGACCAGTTTGGTGATGCTGGGCAGGACCAGGTTGTGCAACACCTCCGTCATCCGGCAGATGGTGTTAGGCTTAGCGCTCTCTACCACTGTGCGCGGGCTGCAATGACGATATTCATAGCTGCTGGCAAATCCGTCAAAAAGGAGGGACAAAGTGTTGACAAGGAATGTGAAATGTTTTCAACATTGAGGATCTTTGTCCCTGATCTGGAAAAGTGCCTTCGTGATGTGAACATGTGCATGAGAGTAGGAGCAGCAGTTTTGTTGACAACACTGGGACAGTGGAGTCAACAGGTGGTTTGTAGTATCTGTGGTGTGTGTGTGTGTGTGTATTTGTGTGTGTGTGTGTACATGTGTGTGTGTACATGTGTGTGTGTACATGTGTGTGTGTGTGTGTGTGTGTGTGTGTATACGTGTGTGTGTGTGTATACGTGTGTGTGTGTGTGTGTGTGTGTGTGTGTGTGTGTGTGTGTGTGTGTGTGTGTGTGTGTGTGTGTGTGTGTGTGTGTGCATGAGTGAGCGATGTGTGTGTGTGTGTGTGTGTGTGTGTGTGTGTGTGTGTGTGTGTGTGTGTGTGTGTGTGTGTGTGTGTGTGTGTGTGTGCATGAGTGAGCGAGTGTGTGAGTGTGGTATGTACGTACATGCATGTCTGTATGAGTACATATAGCCATGCAGTAACACATTGATGTTCCACGCACTTGCATAGTTGGAGAAGCTGCTCCTGAACACACTACCAACACCTCAAGTCAGTGAGCAGTGGATGGCCCTGCAATGTCTTGCTGTTCAAGGTGTTGTAAGGCCGGAGGTGGTGGATTGTCTGCTGTCACACGCCAACCAGTCTCAGAGCCCCTCCCGGAGAGACAAAGCCAGGGAACTGTTGGCCAGATTGAGCAAAACAACAGTGAGTGGACATATGTATGTACGTATATATGTACGTATGTCTCTAAGTGGACTGTTGACACTGCTAGTGTTGAGTACTTTGGTTTATCTTGGCTCTGCTGGACCTTATGCTATGTATTACGTGCACCCGTAAGTGTGTATACACACACATCCATGTAAGCATATACACTTGTACACTTGCACACACACATGCTCACACACACACAAACACACACACACACAACACACACACACATGCACACACACACACACACACACACACACACACACACACACACACACACACGCACACACACACGCAAACACACACACACAACACACACACACACATGCACACACACACACACACACACACACACACACACACACACACGCACACACACACACACGCACACACACACACACACACACACACACACATGCTCACACACACACAAACACACACACACAACACACACACACATGCACACACACACACACACACACACACACACACACACACACACACACACACACACACACACACACACACACACACACACACACACACACACACACACACACACACACACACATGCTCACACACACACAAACACACACACACACACACACACATACACACATACACATACACACACACACACGCTGCACCCACCCACCCACACACACACATACACACACACACACACACACACACACACACACACACACACTCACACACACACATATATGCACACACATACACACGCACACACACACACACACACAAACACACACAAACACACACACACACACAAACACACAGATGGAGGCACATTCCTGCATAATGTGTGCATGTAGTGTGTGTTGCATTCTTCATTATCTATTTCGGATTTCAGACTTTGGTGTATGCCACTGTGTGTGAGCAGCTCAACAGCAGTGGTTGGCAGGAGAGGTTGACAGCATGTACTGTACTACCCATGCTGTCAGGTTCAGTCACTAAGGTATGTACATGGTGTAGCAGGAGGAAGAGCAGGGAGTGAGGGAGGAAGGAGAGACGAGGAAGAGGAAGAGGGAGAAGGAAGAAGGAGGGAGTTGGGGAAGTGGAAAAGAGGGAGGGGGTGGAAGGAGGAAGGAGAGGGGGAAGTGGGAAAGAGTGAGTGGGAAGGAGGAATGATGGAGAGGGAGGGGGAAAGTGGAGTGAGGGAGGAGGAAGTGGGAGGGAGGGCAGGGAGTGAGGGGGAAGGTATGTTGAGGTAGAGGTAGGAGAGCGGAGTGGGAGGGAGGGAGGGGTGCATATCTGTACAATTCCAACACACCTTGATTTCAGCTGAAGGGACATACATAATCTCCTCTTCTCATTGGCACTCGATATCACTTCTTGTCTGTGTGTACTTCCTACAACATGTGTCTTGCATGCTCCAATGTTTTCTACATACTGTAGTACAGTATGTGCGTATGTCCTTGCACATTGTTATACAGTGAAACCTGTTTAGAAAGGCTACTCAATGGACCAAGTGATTGTGGTCTCTGTAGACAGGTGGTCCTTATATAGAGGTGCAATAGCACTGTTGATGTGGTTCACAGGCCAACCTGTGGTGGTCCTTGTTAACAGGTGGTCCTTGTGTAGAGGTGCAAAAGCACTGTGGATGTGGTTCACAGGCCAATCTGTGACAGTCATTGCTAACAGGTGGTCCTTCTATACAGGTGGCTTTAAAGTCTTACACATGTGTATCTATGTGTGCATACACATGTATGTACGTATGTACAGCACAAATGTGCTTGTATTGTTATGCGCACTACACATGTATGTACGTGTGTACTGTATGTATTTATTTATGGTGTATGCACACTAGAGAGATTTTTGCATATGGTGTTGGTTGAAGTACGTATATACAGTATATACGTATACGTATGTACGTACTGTGTGTCTGCATGTACGTACGTTTGACTCATTTGTAGGACGTTTGTGACAAAATGATTGTGCTGATGTGGCAAGACTGGAGTTCTGAAGTGAGGCACATGGCAGCAGAAGCACTGGGGAAACTTGGCCGCGGAAAGGTGGGCAGATCTGTACATATGTGTACATACGTACATACACACATACTGCACACACGTAAGTATTTGCAGGAGAAGCAGATCAAACCCTCATGTGATCTTTCACTAGTGTGCTATAAGGCCTTTTCGGGGATTACCACCCCACATATATAGCACTGGGTGACATCCTCTGACAGTCAGGACCCAACTGAATGGCTGAGGATTGGCTGCACTGTCTGTACATATGCATGTATGTAGCTAGTCAGTGAGATGACAAATACCTACGTAAATGTGGATCAGTGGTGTAGATTGCTGGTGTATGTATTTGAGTATGGTGACCATATCTTGGAATATGGTCACATTAATGTTGATCTATTACAATGTCAGATTATCAAGGTCCTGCTAAAGGGGTAAATACGTACTTACGGGGACACATTCACTCCTTATATCCAATCAGGCAATCACAAACAACAGCTACATGTTCAGAAGGGGGATGGTCTCCCTCTCTCTGTATTGGGGCAGTTTACTCAGATATGACCTTTACAGAGAACCAAGTGGCATCCTGCGCAAATGCACAAAATACCTGTAGACCCCCCAAACAGGTTACTATATATGTCTGCATGTGTCATTGGGTATAGCAGGTATCTATGTGTACGTATGTATGTAAAACATACATTCTTTCTACATTCTCCTGGTTGTAAACAAAACTGCACCCAAATTCCCCCACATGGTGAAAATATTTGAGTATCTGCTTCACATTCTGTTTGTATGTCTTCCCACAATTTCACTTTTTGGGTTTGATTATAGCCTGTTGGGTATGTTGTCATCAAGTGCACATATGCACACACACACACGCGCGCACACACACACACGCGCGCGCACACACACACACACACACACACACACACACACACACACGCACGCACACACACACACACACACACGCGCGCGCGCGCGCGCACACACACACACACACACACACACACACACACGCACGCACACACACACACACACACATACATGCACACACACACACACACACACACACACACACACACACACACACACACACACACACACACACACACACACACACACACACACACACACACACACACACACACACACACAGCTATAGCAGATACGTATGTGTGTATATTCTCTAACAATGTCACTCATACCATGTAGCCATACATACGTACATATGTAAGTATAGCGTGTCTATGCTCATGCATTCCCATGTATGCACAGTATGTATATGTTCACATACACAGCTGATACATGACGAGTTGTGTCGCAGACTAGCAATCGAAGATGAGCGCATCAGGTTGGATGCTCTGAGGAAGGTGGGGGCATTGTCTCTGATGACAGCCCAGATGTTGCCTGCTTTCCTGACCTGCTTTCAAGACCCTCACATTTCAGTGAGGATTGAGGCCAGCTCGGTGAGTCACTCATCTCCAAATGTACAAATGTACGTACGTAAGTACACGAATGTGGTATAAAAACATGTACTGTCTTTATAGGGCTCCATATTGGTATGTACAGTACGTATGTATGTATGGAATTGGATATAATATGTACGTATGTATGTATGGAATTGGATATAATATGTACGTATGTACATACGTACTCATATGAGTCCTGCCAGTGCATGGAATGTAGTTGTGAGATATAAAATCCACACGTGCTTGTTATGAACAGTACTTACTACTGTATTTTACTGGGTACAAGTCACAGCTTTGTTGCCTAAATTTTACTGGCCAAGTATGGTGTGTGACTTATGCACCAATTACAATGGAACCTGTCTATTGCGGTCACCATTGGGGGCGAAATTTTCTGGCTGTTATAGACAGGTGGCTACTTTAATGAGGTAGAATACCATACATTACTGCTGATTCGGAGAAGAATTAGTGGCTGGTATAGACAGGTGGCTGCATTACACAGTGACCACAATAGACAGGTTCCACTGTAGTTCAATTTGGCTGATGATAATGCTGTTCAAAACCATGGTGTAGTGTCTGTGGTGCGACTTATACTCTGTAAAATACGGTACATACAGTTCTGTTTTGTGTACTGTACGAACATGGCACATGAACAGAGTGAAAACTTCCTTCTCTTCCCTCCCTCCCCTCCTTCCCTCCTTCCCTCCACCCCTCCCTCCCCTCCCTCCCTCTCTCCTTCCTCCCTCCCCTCCCTCCCTC
>CAUJGJ010000085.1:2322700-2332700 GCA_963170055.1 Halisarca cf. caerulea
AATGACATGATGTTAAGGGAAGGTACCGTAAGGACTATCTGCACCACTTTGCAAGGAGTTGACACAACTTTACTGATCCTTCTAAGGGCACTCCTCACAGCTGGTGGCGATGAATAATACGGATTGGATGAAGATGCGGGCAAGCAGAAAAAGGTCTCACCTTCGCCATAAAGCACAGATTTGATAGTATTCCTATCATTCAGAGACAGTTTAACGCGCAATTTCCTATAAAGAGTTCCCCCTCCATTTTGCTCTTGATCTGGCACGGTAAATTGAAACTTCGGTAGGCTGGCTAGCTGTACGTTTGCTTCGACGTACAACGTACTCGACTTGGTAGCCCCGTCTAGTGTCAGGTTGACTTCGTATCTTCCCGTTTCCAGGAGTACTAGCTTCAAAATTTCCACCGATAAGTCCATTGCAGATTCTACAGCCGAACCGCTAGAAAGCTAGCTGCCGTCCATTTTTAATACGAATATCGTTAAATTAAAATGGCTGCTTGGAGAAACAAGTTAATTTCCTGGAAATGGAGTTCTTTTCTGTTGCCAGTTCGAGGAACAGCAACTATTGGAAGATTAAAAGACAGTAAGACCGATGCAAAGGATGCAGAGCAAAGTGTTGATCCGAATACGGGTTATCTGAAATCTTTATCTAATAAGAATCCAAGAAACCTGGAATACCTAGCAGTGGCGCCCAAACCAAAGGGATTCAAGACTTTGAAACAAAGGGTTGACTTCTACTACAGGTACCACACGTGTGAAATATACGTGATTTATTTGCTGAACGATAGTCTTTTCTTTCTAGGCTTGACTTTGTGGCCACGGACAGACATGTCTACGGTACGGTGTATCACCATAGCGGAGTGCAACTCGTTCAAGTCTCTACTAGAGAGTTTGGGATAGCGCGCCATTTGTACAAAACTAGCGACGTATGTGCCTCTTACCACGTCGGTCGAGTAGTCGTTGCTCGACTAAAGGAAGTTGGTCTGTCCACTGTCATGTGGGAGGTAGATTGGAGAAAGAAGAATAATCAGAAGGTTTGCATGTCTGGTTTTAGACTAGTGTATCTGCATCTGCTGTAGTTGTTGATACTCCAACAACTGCAGTTGGTCAACATTGTGTTTTGCATTGTTACTATTGTAGCCTTACGTTGCACCATAGACACACAATTACACAGACCACAGACTCTGGCTGTAGTCTTGTGCACAAGATGCCATACTGAGAAGGGTTGGCCTTCCTGTTTGGTGTGGGGTCTGGCGTGCGAGACTTACATACTCTATACTTACAGTGTATCTATGCACTTCTTGCCTCCATTTTGGCACTTATTATGTCATTGTCATCGTCATACTAAGAATGGGGTTGAGAAGTTGGTTTGTGCCAGGCGAGACTTCCAGTGATGTGGCAGCCGTGAGCACATATGAGCACAGCCTTATGAAACTAGACTAGTCTGGAGTTCCAGACCCTTTGTTCGCAGTTCCATGTTTCTGACGTCATTGCCTCACCCAAAACCTTTTCGGTAGGTGGTTGGTTTGGGTCCGGGTACCCCGGACTAGAACTAGACCATTTCCCATTTAAGAGGAATAAGCATACAGAGAAGTCTGGCTCTGCAACACCAGTATAGACATAAGCCCTAACCCCACCCAAACATACGCTGACAGGTCAATAGCCACTTCATATAAATATTCAAACCTCTTTACTAAGTCACTTGATGCAATATCACTCTCCATACCACTCTCCATACAACAACACACATGTTGGGAAATGTTTCACTGGTATCTGTACTTTGCCGAAATGTACTGTTTACGGTAACAGCTTGCCAAGTGGTTCGAACAGCATATAACAGTGGAACCAGTGGTGGTGTTGTGAGGAGATTTGACTGTAGGTGTTTTTCTTTTCATCAGATTGTGGCATTTTTAAAGGCAATAACGAAAGGAGGGATAAAGTTGGAAGAACCAAGACAGAAAAGATCTATACCAGTAGCAAGTTATCAACCCCCATCTGAAGATGTACTCTCAGTAGAACAAGCAGCTTCTAAACAATAGCTGTTCAATTTTTATAATGTGTTATAATGATTGTGTATCTTGTACTAACAGTCTCATGTTTTTACTAGCTAGTGTTTGATTCTGTAAAACTCATATCGGAAATACAGTTATTTAATTAGTCTAAGAGGTCTCTTCCATATATATATGTAGATTGGGTCATAAATGAAAATATTTCCTTTTATGCAGTAGAATCTCAAATCACAGGGAACACTGAATATTCTTCATACACTATAGATTAACAGATAATACTTCATAGGACACTAAAATGCCCATGAATTTAACATTCAGTACACTACTAGGCAGAAATTCACTATAATAAGAGTATTCTAATGATCCTTGCATGCACTTCATCTTCAAAGAATTGTTATTTGGGCTTTGTAGGCCTATGTATTACTGCCAATGGGGAATCACAATACTACAACTACATACACCTTCCGATTCAGTTGTACATGACATTATGTGTATCATCATCCATGAAATGCATGACTGTGTTAGCATGAACACTGCAACCATCTATGCTGCAACAGATCTAGCTAGAGGAACAGAAATAGCATGTGATGTGTGAAGTCCGGGTCTGATCGTCATTTCCCCTTTTAATTCAATTATGAAAACAGAGAGGAAACAAAGATCAAAACAACTTTGAATTTAGCACATAGCAACTTCACAATGTCGCAATGCTAAAAAATTACCTTTGTTCATTGGAAGGACTAAAATAGAACAAAGGGACTACGTAACTTGTATTCTGTTTCACAGAGTGACCACAAGTATAAAAGAAGAGACGGATTGCCAAGAAAACCAGCATTGCGAGTAGATTCGAAGTGATAAACACAAAGTACAGCTTTACATTTTGGAAGTCTGACAATTCAAAGAAAATGGACCCAACTTCAGCTGATACCGTCAAGAACACAACCACATCTGGTGTTACTACAGCAACAAGTCACAATCCAACAGCAATGGGCTCAGGTGGCTACTGTGTCATTTTGTAAATGAGAAGAGATTTAAATTTATTGCTATTATATGATATATATTACTATTTAATTATCATAACATTTAATTGGACATCACACACTGTCAATATTCCTGTAAATAAGAAATTCTATGTGTAAATTGTAAATGGTGACAATATTGAAATTTTTAATTTTTTATCAGAATTTCAGTTTTGTATATGTGACATACAATGCAATGGATTACCATTTCAGTTGTAGCAATAATTATTATGAAGTACAATTTAATAATCCAACTATATATGTACAGTGAGACCTCACTTATCCGCACCTCAGATATCCAGTTCCCTCACCTTTCGCAATAGTTTTTACTGGAACAAATCTGCAATGATCCTATACTGTACACTATACTACTGCTCCCTCATTTATCCAGTTCCCTCACTTTATCCGCAATTTCATTCAGAACGGATGTGTGCGGATAAGTGAGGTCTCACTGTATATATATATACATACATACACTCATGTTTGCGCATAGTATTTATACAATGTACATATTGTATCTTATAATATACAGTGAGACCTCACTTATCCGCACCTCAGATATCCAGTTCCCTCACCTTCCGCAATAGTTTTTACTGGAACAAATCTGCAATGATCCTATACTGTACACTATACTACTGCTCCCTCATTTATCCAGTTCCCTCACTTTATCCGCAATTTCATTCAGAACGGATGTGTGCGGATAAGTGAGGTCTCACTGTAGTTTCTCAAATTTATGAAGGCTTAGCATTAGTGTAGTACTGCAACAAATCTAGAGGAACAGAAATAGCATGTGATGTGTGAAGTCCGATGATTGTGACAATGATCTCTTTGTTTAGTTGTTTGTTTTTCTGTTCGTACTTGTCTTTTTTTCTTATTCTTTACAATGTAATTTGTGCTTGTCTGTCTTTGTTTTAATTGCTACATTCACTTGACAATGTCATAATAATAATAGTAATAATAGTAGTAATAATTGGGGCCCCAATCTGTCAACCCCATACGTGCACTCATTGTGGCCAAGATGTGGATTGCTTTGCCAGGCATGGCCTCAGTTGTAGGTTCAGCCAGGGTAGGCTGCCAAGACACAATTCCATCAATAACATCATATACCACTCCCTCGAAGCTGCCAAGATTTCCACAAGACTGGAACCATCTGGTCTTTGTCGCTCTGACGGGAACCGACCAGATGGCATTACCATGGTCCCTTGGTCCCAGGGGAAGTACCTTGTCTGGGATGCCACTTGTGTGGACACGTATTGTCAATCGCACCAGCACAGAGCCTCACAAGTCCCAGGGGGTGCAGCATCCCATGCTGAGGTGGAAAAGACAAGGAAGTATGCCCTCCTGGACCCCATGTACCAGTTCCAACCGGTTGCTGTTGAAACCAGTGGTACAGTAGGTCCCACCTCTGCCTCGTTCTTGAGGGAACTCGGCAAACGCCTGAAGATGGCTACTGGGGAACCTAGATCCTACATCTTCCTCCTCCAAAGGATCTCAGTGGCCATCCAGGTGGGGAATGCCACATCAGTGCTTGGGTCCCTCCCAGCTACCTCTTCTGATGAGGACTTCTTAATTTAGTCTGTAGTTTTATTTAGCTGTATCTGTATTAATTTTGTATCTGTAGCTAATCGTAAGTGTATAGTTGTGTATAGTTATTAATAATAATGACTATCTGTATCTAGTGTTTTAATTTAGTTGTACATGTCCATTTATATATATTAAAATAATACCATATTAAGTACGATAATAATAACAAACATGGTATTATTATATTTCTTTTCTTAATACTCATTATCATCATTAATCATCATTACAATAATAATATTATAATATGTATTAATTATGTGCATGTCCGTACAAGTTAACACATGCACAATAATACGTTCACAATACCACAATGTCATGCAAAACATGCACATACATGCCTAAAAATGTAAAAATTTAATATGCCGACACACACATAATATTATATATATTATATAGACAGTGGTTGCCTGTATATACGTAGGTACTCTCTACAGTATATCCAAACATACGTATGTATACATATACATGTCGTCCCTGCATGGACTCAATTTCTCAATTTCAGGGTCAGGTATTGCCGAGGGGGAATCACCAGCTTACATCATCTACTTATATAGCTTCTGATTCAGTATATATGTTGAATATGTATATATGTGTATCGTCATGAAATACATGACTGTGTTAGCATAAACACTGTAGCAGATCTAGAGGAACAGAAATAGCATGTGATGTGTGAAGTCCGGGTCTGATTGTCATTTCCCCTTTTAATTCAATTATGAAAACAGAGAGGAATCAAAGATCAAAACAACTTTGAATTCAGCACATAGCAACTTCACAATGTCGCAATGCTAAAAATTACCTTTGTTCACTGAAAGGACTAAAATAGAACAAAGGGACTACGTAACTTGTTTTCTGTTTCACAGATCGAGTGACCACAAGTATAAGAAGAGACGGATTGCCAAGAAAACCAGCATTGCAAGTGAAAGTGATAAAAGCAAAGTATAGCTTTACATTTTGGAAATCTGACAATTTAAAGAAAATGGACCCAACTTCAGCTGATACCGTCAAGAACACAACCACATCTGGTGTTACTACAGCAACAAGTCACAATCCAACAGCAATGGGCTCAGGTGGCTACTGTGTCATTTTGTAAAATTAATGAGAAGCTAGAGATTCAAATTTTGGACTACTATATTATAATTCTTATTATATTTTGAACATTACACATTGTCAATTGTCCTGTAAATGAGAATGCATTTGTGTATATCAGTATAAACTTGTAAACAGAGAAAATTGTACATTTTTAAAATTTTTAATCAGAATCTTAGTTTTGTATAATATGTGCCATAGAATGCAATGAATTGATTCAGAATTTGTACAACAGAAGAATTATGATATATATAAGCAATATAATATTAATATCAAGTGTATATGATCCGTCTGGGTGTCCAACAGTTGCCCGGTTGTATAATCCTGCATACAGTTGCACAACAGGCTATCCTGTTACACAATTGTATGGCAAGATCGAAGCCATTCCACCCAAGACGGAAGTCCTATATACAGAGCAGCAATAAAACTAACCTCCATGACAGTGTCAGTCGTGAAGCTCAACATCTTATAGGAGTGTTTGAGAGTAGTATTTTTTACGGAACGAGTGGAGCATAACCAGTACATCCAGTTATAGCCAACCAGAAAAGTTAGCCATCAAGTTAGAGCAAGTTTGCACATAATTTAGTAATAATTATCGTATTATACATGTACATATCGCATATCTTGACAATGCATAAATATATAAGTTTCCCAAAACAAAGGCTATATATCTGCATGTTCTTCAGTTCAATATAATATTATTATTATTCCATACATGCAATGTATGCAGTATAATATTATATATATATACAGTGTCACACTAGACAATACAAGCATTCAATGAATCTGAGCCTATATATAAGCTGGCCACATGCCGGCCATCCCCTCTAGTCCCAAAGGTTGCCCACATGTTGGAATTGATGAACCTGTCGATTCCGGCGGCCACCTCGAGCTCTAATCTGGCCAACTCCTCTTCATCTTTAGGTGGTTGGATTGCAGAGGTTTTGAAGCCTTCATACATGCAGGCTGTACCATGCACAAAATGACAAGCAAAACACTGGGCCATCTTTAAAATGATAGCAAACAATAATATATTATGTCCATATATGTTAACACACAATAACATGTTCACGATACCATGTGCAAAGACATGCACATACACGCTTAAAAATGTATTAACTATAACAAATTGAATCCCAAATCATTAACTACACATATTCATATGTATATATATGAACAGTCACAGTGGTTGCCTATCTATACATATTATATGTATATTATTATCTATATAATATCCAAGTATGCATATTATTTTTATACTACATTGACCCGGCCCACAGCAACACTTTTTCTCCATGTTACCCCTGCCTTGTGGTGCTGCAATCTATGACGGACAGTGTATTGAGGGGCAATGAAGCGGAGGGACAATTGCATGTGGTAGTGTCTATAGTATAAACTTCATCCAACCTCAGCATAGAGAGGAGAGAGTCACGCAAAGCTAGTGGTATAAGCCACTTCCTGATGGCTAGAGTCCCAGTGTCCTGAGCTGCCATTGTAGGACTATACAGAAAAGAATCGCCTGTTCCTTTGGATTCTGTTTGAGTTGAAGCTCTGCTCTTGAATATCGTAGCTATTAATGAAGAAATTTCAGCTGAAGTGCAAGTGAACATGTGAATGAATTCCAGGAGCACCATGCATGCACTATTATGCACGATGTATATTATATGTACACACATCTATAACATTTCCTCTGACTGATTATTTGCTATCATCTGTACACCATACAGCTACAAATATATATGAGAAAATCATGCAGTCTTCAAATTTAAATCATTAGTATTGACTTAATACACTTCCTACTATATATATATATATATATATATATATATATATATATATATATATATATATATATATATATATAAGTATAAATTTCAGCCATGCAAGCTAAATGATTTTTTTAATAATAATACAAGGGGAATTCCTCTGGCATGAAATTAATTAATGTATGTTCATATGCATAAATATTTAGCTTTTTGGCATTGGCAATGCTGCGTGTGAACATACCCTCCCATATCCCCTACCTCCTGGGCACTGATCTATACTCCAGCAGTATGTCTGGTTGACGATCCCATGTTGACAGATTCACAACAGGTTGGAATGTGTCTTCACAAAGTGTGTGTACGTAAGTGGAAACAAGTACAAAAGTGAAAAAATTATAACAAAAATAGCATATGACGTGCAAAATCCCAGGGGGTGTATGTGGTCATTTCCATTTTGCATTTGTGTTATGATAACTGGGAGGAAACTGAGATAACGTGAAGTTCCAGGGGCATTATTTCCATTTTCAAATTGCTTTTGTGTTATGATAAGTGTACGGAAACAGAGATCGAAATATTTCCAGGAATAACTTCATAACGGCATAATGCCCAAAAGTACCTTCTGACCAGACTGCACTGAAAATAGAACAAAGGGACTGACTTGTTTCTGTTTCACAGAGTGACCACGGGTATAAAAGGGACACTGATCACCAAGAACACCAGCATTGTAAGTGGAAGTGATAAACACAAAGTATAGCTTCACATTTTGGAAATCTGACAAATAAATGGACCCAACTTCAGCTGATACCGTCAAGAACACAACCACATCTGGTGTTACTACAGCAACAAGTCACAATCCAGCAGCAATGGGCGCTAATGGCTACTGTGTCATTTTGTAAATGAGAAAACAACATTCAGAACACAGATACTTATCTATGAACAGTAAAATAAATATTTTTAACACCATGCATAATAAGAATGTACGCATATTATATTTTTTGCAATACATAAACTTTGTCAAAATGTTTACACAATGTACATACTACAGTACATATGTGACAACACATGTATACATACTGAGATATTAAATATATATAATAATAATATCATTATACATACTATAATAATATAATATGAGATACAGTGCAAGGGGTAAAAGTGTGTATGAAACTGTCAGCAAAAAATAAGTACATACATACAAAGAACAAGACTTAGATTAAAATTTACACACAAATACGTATGCAGACACACACATACATTCAAGTGCCACACAAAATAAATAGCTACAATTGAGATAGGAGATATAGGGAAGCCTCTGTCTCTAATCCAACACTCGTTGGGGCTTGAAAAACGTTGGTTTGTACAAAGCGAGACCTTCTATTGATGTGGCAGCCATGAGCATGAATGAGCCTAGGAGGTTGTCTGATTATGGAGTGACTCTTAACATACTTTAATATGGTGACTATACCTCATAAGATGGTTGGATTAGAGAGAATGACGGAATATAAAGAGGTGTCAGATTACAGAGGTTTCACTGCATACACAAAATAGACACAGATGTAAAGATTGTGTGATCATACAAATAGGTATGTGTACATGTGTGTACACAAATAACACACACACACACACACACACACACACACACACACACACACACACACACACACACACATACACACACAGACACACACACACAGACACACACACACACACACACACACACACACACACACACACACATGCACACACCAAACACAGGCACACATACGTACATACATAAGCATACTAGTAGGTGTAACACGGGAAGGATAAGGGAATCATAAAAGTTGTAAGTCCTCACAATTCTCTGCAGATGCTCAGCACAATCTACTCCATTAAATTAAATCTTGATACAAAAAACCTGAAACCATATAACTATGTATAAGGTCGATCAATCGTCAAACTTAACCATTGTGAAATTTTCACTTTAAAATTCACAGTGTTTGGCAACAATTAATGCAGCAACATTGCACCATACAATTCAAGGAAGTGTGAACATTCAATACACATAAACAATACGTACATAATATACGGAAATTCACAAAATTATCAATTTGAAAACTTGTTGCTCACTAGTTTGAAGTGAGATTATCTCTGAGTCAATGGGCTACGCAGTGCAGTGAACTTGTACAGATGGCAGTCTACAAACAGACAAGCACTGCCTACAGATAGAGTTTAGGTAGACATTCAATTTGGCTGTTGAGGAGATATGACGTGCATCATAGGTGCTTTACATTCAATGGAGCATTGACGGGATTATCAGGAGATTTCTGCCACTCTTTCCAGACGAGTTGTTTTACTTGTGAGTGCTTCATTTGAGGGTTTGCTGATTTCAAACGTGGCAGCTCTCTAGCCTCAAATTCAGCATAGGTGACCCGTTTAATGGGCTTTTTTGATTCGCCCACACTTAAGAGTTCAACTGCATCTTCTACACTCCTTGCCTGTAGCTCACCCTCCATTGCCTGTCTGCGCAACAATAGGTTTGGATTTTCTTCGAGATCGTCCTG
>CAUJGJ010000085.1:2345200-2347700 GCA_963170055.1 Halisarca cf. caerulea
TGGCAGTGGAGATATGTAGACAACATACTATACAGTGAAACCTCTCAAATCCAACACTCTTTGGGGCTTTAAAAAGCTAGGTGTCGGATCAGGAAATTGCCTGATTACAGTGTGATTCACTGCATACTTTACTATGGTAACTGTACCTCATAAGATGGTCGGATTGGAGAGGATGTTGGAATATGGAGGTGTTAGATTAGAGAGGTTCTGCTGTATACCTCTATAGTCAATATCTTCTGTAGTGTATAGCATATAGTCAGCACAATGTCATGAACACCGAACCTACTAGCACTCACAGAATCAGTTGGGTAAAGGGCATCAGCAAACATAAACTCCTGCCAAACCATTATACCAAGTTCATCACAGATGTCATAAAACTCATCACTTTGATAGATCCCTCCTCCCCTGAAGGTGTGTGTGTGTGTGTGTGTGTGTGTGTGTGTGTGTGTGTGTGTGTGTGTGTGTGTGGTGTGTGTGTGTGTGCACGCACACGAGTGTATGCATGCGTGTGCGTACGTACGCACGTGTGTGAATGTGCGCGCACGCGCGCGTGTGTGTGTTTAGGAGTGGGGCATTGACAATACCATGTACAGTAAACAAAAAGCACAGATCATATAACATTGAGCTATCACAGTGGCTTGACATGAAACTGTGCCTTGGCACACTATAGCACCACACATTCATGGATGTCGACATACAAATACAGAAACATAACATTCATCTATGCTGGAAACCAACATATGCTTATACTATGGCATATTAAGAGTCAAGACCTTCATGCACTATTTAGATATATGGAGCCCACCAAACTCTGATCATGTTCTGGTTGGAATCTTTGGCTGATTGAAGCAGTCTTCTGAGGTAGTCAGGAGTGGCTCTGCTGTGGAAGGCATCAGCTGGGATGAAATTGGACCCTTTAGCAAACACTGGGATACCTGCAGTGATCACCTATACAGGCTGATAATTCTCATAGGTACAGTCTGTTATATTTTATATAGCATCTGTTACCATGGTAACAGCATGATTATACAGCCATCTTACAACATATAAAACATGGGTGCCTAACTCACTGTGAGTGTATAGTCTGGTGTTGCCGACCCAATCTGGCTCAGTCTTTGTCAATCTCCGAATATGGCCAAGCGAGATTGAGTCGGCAATGCCAGACTATCTCACACCTATGTCTTAACCACTAAATATAGCTGTGCTACAATACAGCACTATTCTTGAAGTACAGTAGCACTGTAATGCCGTGAATGGTCCCCTGCCGTAAGTTGTCCCCCTATCGTTTCATCAATACTAAACCCTAACCCAACCCTAACCCTAACGCCTCGATGGTATAGAGTTTGTATTTGATAAGTGCCCACGCCGGACAACTTTTAGGGGGGACAAGATTTGGTATGACAGCACTTGTCTACCTCGACCATGCATTCAAGGGACCAAGTGGTGATGATCTTTACAGACAGGTGGTACTTATCATGAACCACGGTAGTGGTTCTTACGTAGGGATGACACGGAGAATAAACATGGCCGCCCATACATTAGAGCCGACCGCATTTTCGCTGAAAACTTATACAGAGGTGCATTAGTATCACTGAGATGGCCCATGGAGCAGCCTACATTGGTCAGGTGGTCTTTCTACACAATTAAGTGGTCATAAGACAGGTTTCGTTGTGTATGACATGCAAGTAAATACAGACATGCAGTTGCATCTCTTCACACAATGTGTACTGATATATAAACTGAACAGAGAGTAAGTTAACACCTTTGACAAAACTGCAAATATGATTGCACACTGTTGCATGGAGTCTGTAACAGATACAGTGGAACCTACTATCCAGGACACTTGAAATCTGGACACCTGTATAAACTGGACATTAGGTTATGGTCCCAAATTCTTGTACACACATGAATGATATATTGGGCATCCCTGTAAAATCAGGGCACCTTTGTAATCAGGACACTTTTGGTGGTCCCCAAGGTGTCCACATTACACAGGTTCCACTGTACTGTATTACCACATGTTACTCTACTCCTGTATCAGTTCAATCTCCACGTACCATTAATTCTGAAATAAAATGTCTTCCCATCAGGGAGATCATCTTGGACCAGCTCAACATGTCTAAATCCAATAGTTCTCACAAAGTCCTCTGTAGCTGTTCTGTTGTTTGCCTGTGACAAAGAAAGAGGGCAAGAGACAGTAAGTCAGACTTTTATTAGTACAGTCAAACTTGTTTACAATGACACCCTTGGTGCCACTAAAATGTGCTGTTATAACCAAGTTGTTGTTGTGACCAGGACACTTAGTACAGAGACCGTTGAATCCGTTCCTGTCATGAGTGTTGTTGTAAAGAGGTTGATGTTGTAAACAGTGACTTTCTAACCAAGTTTGACTGTATATGTTACCAATGCGAGGAGAAAGGTAAAGACCACATTTCCCTCCTAGTTCAGTACATGGGTGCAATCTGCATTTAAGTGTGGACTTGGAGCTAATGTGGTTTCT
>CAUJGJ010000085.1:2350200-2367700 GCA_963170055.1 Halisarca cf. caerulea
ATGTTGCGCCAAATACCAGCTGGAACAAAGGCTGGTCCCCAGTCCCAACCGAAATCTAACCCATCAGAGAAGAAGCATGAAATATATATAGTTAACACTGGATGTTTACAAATGGTTATATTTTGCAAGTAGTATATTGCCAACTGGGCCAACCTTCTCTATTATTACAAGCATTCAACATAACATTGCAAATTGAATGCATAAAATGTAGAAACATGCAAGATAACAAAGGGGCCAGCAGAGTACACTGACCTGATTGAGCCTTTCTTATAAAGTTTCTCGCCCCACCAGCAATGTAATTATCAGGAGCTGGAACATCATAGGGATATGCTTTCTTAGCTTCTTCTGATACTTTCAAAGCAGGCTGCAGCTTCACCAAAACGTTATTGATTATCTTTGCAGAAACATAAGTCTGAAAGAGATGCACACAATCCAATAATTAATTAAACACAAAATTAATTTAAACTATAAGTTCAAACTTAAAGGGTACATGTTCACAGCATAATGACAAAATAAAATTTAACATGTACAGAAAGACCAAAAACTTTCATGTGACCTAAAACGCAATCAAAAAACCATTCAAATTTATAGTCAGTATCATGACTGGTCCTATGTCGGATCTCAATTCTGTAACTGAAACAACCACTACTCTCAGAACCACACACATACACGTGAAAGACATATAACCAAGTGTTTCAGACAATGGATACAATGGAACAACTATATATAATACATAATAACAATACTGAAAACTATACATGCAGATATATATTAAGGACTGGTGCACACACACATGAAAGCACCACTTACATCAAGCTTGAAAAAGTACTGCTTGAATTGGCTATGGGAGTAGTATGTGATTACATCTAAATCATTGATCCTGTGAAAATAATATTACTTGCATCAATTGATTCATATATTTACGGAAGTTCGAACATAAAAATCAAGATAACTATATATAATATATAGACTTTAAGTAAGTACACAAAATGCTGGCAAACATGCTGAGTATATGGGTTGTCACTGTCAGGCCTTGGATGTGGGGGAGGGGAAGAGGTAGTGCTTTACAGATCGACTGAAAATTTGGTAATTTGATACTCACTCTGTTAAAAATAATTCTACCAAATAATCCACTATAATAAGCCATAGTACATCTTCAAACCCAGAAAATAAGGACACCTCAATAATCAGGACAGTCCTTTCTGCATGGCCTCAAGGTGCATGCATGTCCAGAATATGGAGAGTTACACGGTAGACACTGTCAACTGTGTGTAATGTCTTGCATGACTGCGTATTTTACATACAAGATAACAGACACTGTGTCGATGCCATCACATTGCAAGTAGATGTGATCACGTTTTGACGCAGTCTCATTAAGAGTGAACTGGCCAGTGTACCACCACTCCCCATTGGCAATCCATTGCTGGTCACGTTGGTTGTAGCCATCTGTGGAAGAACATAATATATGCAAAATTGACCAGTTTTTGCCACTGACAATACTACTCATGATGTAATAAAGGAAAATTTCATATGCATGCATTTTATTAAGAGATTAATTAATAGCATGTCAGGGTTTCATTTAGAAAAATGGGCAAGGGGGGGCAAAACAATACTTACAAAATAAATGGGGGGGCAAAGGGAGTGCATGCGATAGTGCGCCTTCTAGGGGGTCTGGGGACATGACCAGATTTCTGCTGCTCATCTCCAGGATTACCTTTTTTGAGGGGAAAGCATTAGTATCACAGTATCTATCTGCAATGTAAAGTTGTAAGGGTACTTATATACACAGTATGCTCCAGGAAAAAAAATTGACTTTTTACACCATTCAAGGTTGATTATGGCACAGAATTACTCTTTCACCTTGAAGAGATTGAGTTCAGTCCATTTATTCAAATTTACCTCTTCAACAAAAATAAGGCTAATCTAATTTCCAAGGGGGGGCGAGACTCTGGCAAGGGGGGGCAAATGCCCCCACCCCCCCCCCCCCTAAATGAAACCCTGCATGTGCAAAGCAGGAAGGAAATACAAGCAAATGGTATAGTGATTACAGACTTCACTCACAATAAGGCTCTTTAATAATTCCAGCTTTCCTAGGGATAGACAAAAAAGCTGTTATATTGTCCACATGTACTATAATGATTCAAGGAGGACAGTATACTTTGCACCCCTGTGCAAACTTACAGCAAATCCAGATGAACTTGTCCTGGTACAGTAGCACTGACTTTAGACACATTTTTGAAGGTATTACTTTGAAGATTCCATTCAGTAATGTCAAAACGAACAGGTGATGCAGCCCAAGTGAGTGTGAACACACCCAATAGCAAAAGTACGAACAAGGTATGGGATAGAGCAGTCATCTTGGCAGCTTCAAGTGTTAACGGCTTCCTGTACGGTTCCTGTTTGCTTCAGCCAGTAGTTTAGAGGATTAGAAGGAATTTGCCTGAGGTGAGACACATGACAAGGTAGACAACATGATGCAAGACTGCATGCTGATGCAAGATTTCGGACTCATGATGCAACTTCATGATGTAAGTTATTATAAGATTCATGACAAACGTTTGTAATTCTTATTAACGAGCACGCATAATATTAGCGTACTAGACCTACGAATATAATAGTAATGCTCAAGTTGATACATGAAGCATATACACCACTATATTTGTTGGAGTAGGGTCATGTACGTATTGATACAAATACTCCTCAAATCATAACATTATTTATATACCCGAGAGAGAATAATGATATATTAATACTCCAAACACGGAGAATGGGTACTATCAATATATATGCAGTCACACTTCGTTTATCCAACACTGGTTTATCTGAACACCTTGTTTATCATACAGACCCCTTCCTGTAAATCCCACCACCACACTGTGTACAATCTATATACCGTATTTGCTTGTTTATAAGTCGCACCCTAAAACGACTAACATGTGAGTGCACGACATGCATATACTACATAAATCAATCAATCAATCAATCAATCAATACCACCAACAGGTGCTGGAACTCCAACTAGGTCCTATGTAGCACTGATCACAAAAGCACACTGAGGTATATAAATCCATGTACAGTAAACATTAATCGTTCCATATATGCAGCAAGTTACATACCGAAACGAGCACTCCACATTACTACACTACATTTTATAATACATTAATACTAGTACACGCAACAGGCAGTATTCTAGCTGTTTGTTCGATCCATGCCCACTAGTGACATTCACGGAGGCAACCCAGTCAGTATTGGGTCTGTAGTAAGCGGCTCCCTATAATGAAGCCCACACAGGACATTTCAAAGGCCAGTGGCTAACATCTTAAACCTCTGACTTATACGACACCTGGTTCATCCGACATATACATTTTGCAAGAATTATTATGTGGTTGGATAAGCAGGGTCTGTTGTATGTCTACAATAGGACCAAACTGCTCAGTACACACTGTATAGGACAACTTTGCATAGCTAGAGAGGTTTTACAGCGGTACATGTGTACATTCGATCATGTGGGTTGAAATTATGGTGCAAGACAGTTACTAGACTAAGCCTAATATTTATACTGTTACAACGCATGCATATATTCGAGTCACCTCCGGCCCCTGTAGCTGCAGCTGGCCGGCGTGAGCTGCTTCCATTACGTCGCGAAAAAGCTATATGTAAAGTGTATACAGTCCATGCATGAATTCATGTGTTCACATCAAGCTATAGTATCTGAACGTACATCGAAACGATGGCTGGAACTCGCGTGCTTCAGCGTGCTATAGTCTCGCGTTGCTCAGACCTACTTCTCGCCTCCATTTTTATTATGACGTCATTATGCCGACCAAATGACGTCTGGGCGATCTATGATCTGGGCAACGCGCTACTAGCTTATGCGCCATATTCTCTTGCGTAATTGATGATGTAAAATTATAATCTAGATCTGTACCAATTTAATAATATGTACGTAGTCTATTTTTGCAGGGCCCATGCATGTAACACCCCACGGCCGGCCTCATGCGCACGTGTAAGTGTTTCTGTGTGCCTGGTAGAGGCTGCCTTGATCTTCCACACGCATGCAAACAACATTTTCGATCATTTATAACACACATGTTTGATATTGCTACTACAGAGCTGTCGATCTATCATCTATATTATGCATTGCACTTGGAGAATACATGTTATTTTTGCTATCAGTCCTATCTCAGTGCACGTGTATTGTATACACACTGGGATGTTTTAGCTTTGGCTATACTGTCTTCACTGGTAGGTGTCTCTGATGCTCTTGAATTGCAAAAAATCCCAAAATGTAGCCTCATCCAGATCCTTGTACCCAATGAACGTTACTGCTACGGGCTTGCCTGGCAAGGCAATGAATCCATTGGTGCTGCATCAATTAATAAACCATTACAGAACACAAAACTCGTCAACAATTACTATACCGTGTTTGCACAATGAAACCACTCTAATCCAGAAACCTCTCTAAACCGAACCTTTTTCTTTGGTGACAAGGGTGCTCTGTTCAGTTTAGAGAGGTTACACTATAATATTATAAGGTTAGCCAATACAAGTGAACCACCAATTTTGGACTCTCTAAAATGAGGAAATAGTACAATAAACCTCTACAGTACAAAGGACATGATGCACGATCCAGGTTCTTCAAATATCTCCTCCCTATAGTTTCAATGCATTTTATAGTCATACACACATACAACACTAGTTTAACTGTTAGCCTCTACTATTATTATGCACCTCGTGCAGTGCTATGTGAAGGGCAAATGTAGGGGTCTGTGTCTGGACTACTACAGAACACAAACACACATAACACACACACACACACACACACACACACACACACACACACACACACACATACACACACACACACACACACACACACACACACACACACACACACACACACACACCTGAAGTATCCGTTCACTTTAGTGTAGAGATACACAAAAGGAGCTACATTATCTGTTGTTACAGTAAACTGGAACAGAAAGGAATTCACATACATAACAACACATTACACCATAGATACTCTATACTACCTAACACACTGTCATTCGAAGTCAACAAATTAGTGGCGAATCCAACATGGTTGAAATAAGGCCGTTCAAGCCCAAAGTCCCTTATGGTCATCACTAGCACTTAGCATTTTATTGACAATTTATTTGATAACAGTGATATGCCTCTACTATAAATATACACAAGATAAAAAGGCAGCAAAACACACACAATACACAGCCTCTACTAGCAAGTACATGTAGTACAGTAGACATATCAAATATGGAGTATTGTCCGCATGCTTACAGTAGCAACATTCCTTTGGATTTCCTTGTCACCGAAATCAAGCTTGGCGTGCTGGAGAGGAGCATTCACAAGTGATGGGACGAATGAGTTCTCAGCAAGTGGAGTTCCATTCATGTCTCCCATGGACAGGGTCACTAGGCAGTTATCAATGACCCCACAACCTTCAAACACAACCTCAGATTTCTCAGTGAATACTTTCATGGATGTGAGAGCAGGGAGTGAAATGTTGTTTCCTTTCACTATATTAACTAGTTTCCCCTAAGTTTTATAATTGATGGTATCCACATAAAAATCAGCAAAATGTCAATTTTCTATGCATGAAAACATGCACACACACACATACACACACACACACACACACACACTCACACACACACACTCACACACACACACAGGCACACACACACACACACACACACATACACACACATACACACACACACACACACACACACACACACACACACACACACACAACTTACTTCCCAGGTGTAGAATCGAAGCTCAAAGTATGTGCTGTGTGCCTTCTCAAAATCATCACTTATTATGTACACAGTGAAGTTCTTATCCAATAAATATCCTGAAATCAAAAACTTGTCATAAGCTCTCTTCACTCCATTATGCAGTAGCTTCCATCGTCCACCATACTCCAGTGATGACCAAGTCTGAGCTTGCCAAATATCATTCTGTGCATGTATATAGAAGCATTAACAGAATATACATGACTGAATGATAACAGTAGTTATGCAGGGGCATAAGAACACTCACACCAGTGAGGGGGGCAGAAGATTCCAGATATAGAGCATACAACAACATGCAGACACATGTGTGGCATTGGGACCCTATTCACTAAAAGTGAGGGGCCAAGGCCCCCCCTGTTTCCCACGTCTATGCATAGGCAGAGGAAGATACTTTTAGGTGGGGGGTCACAACTAATCCAAGCTAAACTAAAGCACATGCGGCTGAGAAAACTTGATCACATGATCATTATTGCATCATCTACAATGGTGTCCAGAAAAATGGCTGCCAATGTGGCACTGATTGCAACTTCACTGTAATCTTTAAATTTTCTTTAAATTGTGGTAGAGAAGCTTGTTAGAACCCAATAAAGCTTCACTTATAAATAAAGGCTTCTAACATGCACTTATTGCTCAAAAATAAGTATGTAAAGGAATTCTTCAAAAGCCCTTGAAAAAATGTGAGGGGACTGCCCCCAAAACAAAACTTGTGGGGGCATGTGCCCCTATACCCACTGCCTATGCTATGTTATATTATGTACATGTACATGCATGAGCAAGCGCATCTAATGGTAATCAGCATTATCACCCTTACCAGTTGCCAGTAGAGTGTTCCCATAGTGTGAGACTCATTCCTTATCCTTCGATAGTGCTCTATTTCAGCAGTTATACAGACCATCTGTACAACTTGGGTCAGGTAGACAAAATTCTCAAATTGTCTGGTTTTGTTGGGACTACAAGGAGACATGACAGGGTGTGAGATGTGGTAACAGAAGGGGTATAGTAAGGCAATTTGGAAAGGTGGGGTGAATCGGAATGGGCAATTGAAAGCAGTATCATCGACATGCAAGCTACACACACGCATGCATTATTTCTCGTCATTGCTGCCTCTAAAGTTCATCAATGGTAAGTACGTATATGGCTTGACAGCTAACCTTAGGGAAAGTTCCACACAACCAACATGTCTCAGTTAGCCCTGAACATATGCATGTACCTGCTACATGAATACACAAGTGAAGTGAACTAACCTGTCGGGTAGTCTGGTGTAGTACTTGACCTGGTTGTACATCTGCTCGTTCCCATCAGGATGGTGCTGACGCCAGTTCATGAAGGTACTGTTGTTGCCCCACATCTGATAAGAACAAAAGAGTAGGTGCATGTGGTCAAGACTGTACATCAGGGTACACATACACAGTCACAGATACACATTTACATGCACGTATGCATGCACAATTACATGTGTGCATGCACACACACATGCTCACACGCACATGCACACACATAAGTATGCACATCCTCACACGTACGCACATGCTCACACGCACACACATGCACAAATGCACACACACACACGCATGCACGTATGCATGCACATGCACACAAGCACACGCACATATGCACACATGCATGCACACACACACATACACACACGCGCACACACACACACACATACACCAATACCTCCCCCCACACACAAACACATGCATGCACACAGGCACATATGCACCCACATATACATGCAACCACACATAGCAAGACATGCACAAACCAATGTAGACACTATAGTCATAACTTTCCTATGCACACATGTGAACACACACTCACCGATGGATCAGACACTTCCAGCCATGAGGTAACAGAAGGATAACTTTGTAGTCCAAACTCACTAGCAAATCTCGGATTTGGGAACTTGGACACATCAGTACAGGGATCAGTGTAGTCATATCTGAGAAACAGATATGAAAAAGTGTGTGCCTGTGTTGTGTGTGTGTGCATGTGTACATCAGTACAAGGATCAGTGTAGTCATATCTGAGAAACAGATATGAAAAAGTGTGTGCATGTGTTGTGTGTGTGTGTGTGTGTGTGTGTGCGTACGTCAGTACAAGGATCAGTGTAGTCATATCTGAGTATACATACCATTGCCACGTAAAATGAATGCAAGCATAATACGATCGCAGAATCTCATATTCACTGCAATGTTCCCTTTGTTCACGCTACTTGTGTGTCACACACTGACCTGTGTATGTCCCCGAAGTGAGGGTCCTGTGCGTCTCCCCATCTCTGGACCAAGATGCCTCTGGATGGGTCATCGGCTAAGTAGCCATTGGACGGACTGGACGGCCAGTAGGGTATGTGATTTTCCTGAAAAAAAACATTCAATTTGTACCAAGAACAAAATTTAATATTTAGTAACAAACCATCACTGGGAGAGGCTAGTCAGATTATGAAAATTCAAATTGTTATATACTTAGTTTAAAGGAATGTGAACAAAATGTTATCATAAACAATACAATCATACAATTTTCAAATCGTCAATAAATGAGGCAGTGTATCATTATTTATTTTATTTAAAATTAGGTATCTATGGTCGTCCATCCCCACAGGTGAGCAACTTACCATTGACATCACAACATCCCGTATCAGGTCGTCATAGAGCTTAAGGTAGTCCCCGATGTAAGGAGCGCCCATTTTCAGTGCCATGTTCTGGAAAAAGAGCAAATTCAAAACAATAATTGCACAAAATCAAAAATCTAAAGGAAATTGGTCACACAAATACACAGCATAATGTCACAGTACAGTATGTACTGTAGTAATTCTCCGACAGCCTATAATTACACATTCCTCACCTGGTTCTCATTGTTCCCTCCCCATAGTACAACGCTTGGATGCTGCTGCAGTCGTAGGACCTGGTACTTCACCTCATCACGCACATCGTCCAAGAAGGCCTACATCAAGACAGGTTACATACACATGCTCAAACGACATCAAACATACAGAGCATGAAAGTACTGTAAACACTCAGTAACATTCCATTCAGATTAACAGAAATATCAGGACTGCATGTATGTTAGGGGAGGGGTGGGAGGGAGCATTCACATGACTGACTTTTTGTTGCCTATTGGCTCCTTTTTGGTCCTACGGATCCCCTATTTGGCCACACATGGTTGCTCCTTCCCCTCCCTAATCACTCAAGGCAGTATAGGAGATGGTGTGACTGCATGGTAGGGCCACAGCTGTACCAACTTTCAGGCACAGTTAAAAATTAGCTAACAATTCCACATCAGAAAAATAAGAAATTTTAAATTAGGAAAAAAATGTGTTATTTTATTGTAACTGTTTTTCTTATGCTGTTTTAGGACATGCATATATTGTACACTGTATAGCAATTGTTATCACTCAACTTGTGATTATGACCTTAAATTTTGAGGTATATATTCATGGTATCACTTGTTACTTAGCCCCCACTCGAGAAATTTCTAGAATTTAATGCTGATTGCTCATAAATACACGAGGAACACTCACCGTATGAGATGGATAAAGGGCATCGGCAAACATGAACTCCTGCCAAACCATTATACCAAGTTCATCACAGATGTCATAAAATTCATCACTTTGATAAACCCCGCCTCCCCTGTAGGTGTGTGTGTGTGTGTGCGTGCGCGTGTGTGTGAGTGCAATGGTGTGCGCATGTGAGTGCATGCATGTGTAAAAGAATTGTGCGTCATTATAGCATACAAACAAAGCATAACCCTAATACTCTTAGGCATGTTGCATAAACACATTCAAACATCCCATGCAAGCAATAATATGGATTGTGCTCATTTAGGGACAGCAATGGAATGATGTATGAGAGGTGAGAATCCTATAAGGTTAAATAGACTATATTAATGGATATCATGCCCACGTGTAGAATACAGTGGAATCTTCAATAGCTGACGCTCTGAAATAAGGACAGTCTCCCCACAAAAGAGGCCCCAAAATATTTTCTCCCTATAGTAACTGCTACAAAACATTTCAAATGTCCCAAAGAGGACATCGTCAACCTCCTTACAAAGGACAAAAGCGGCTGTCCCAAAGTGTCCTTTACTTGGAGGTTCCACTGTAATTACTGTGACACACATGTGCAAATATCATGGTAGTACTAATCTAAAAACTAACATGCCAAATTACGCTATATCACAACCAGCATGCACTACTTGGTGTGTGTAGTGGAGCCCACCAAACTCTGATCATGTTCTGGTTGGAATCTTTGGCTGACTGTAACAGTCTTCTGAGATAGTCAGGAGTGGCTCTACTGTTGAAGGCATCGGCTGGGATGAAGTTGGATCCCTTAGCGAACACTGGGATACCTAATCATGCACACAATGTGGGTTACTACTTTACAAGGTACTGAAATAAAGTAAGCATACATAAAATCTAAGCAGAACAAGCCTCAGGGTTTTATCAGATTGTGTGTGTGTGTGTGTGTGTGTGTGTGTGTGTGTGTGTGTGTGTGTGTGTGTGTGTGTGTGTGTGTGTGTGTGTGTGTGTGTGTGTGTGTGTGTGTGTGTGTGTGTGTGTGTGTGTGTGTAAAGTGGCCAGGGCCTGGGCATGGTCCCTTCCTGGAAAGGTTACTCTGAATAAGCCATCACACATGCATGGTGCATGCACATAAATGCACCTACATACAAGCACAGACAAGACATACATAATTATATTACATTAGTGTTGCCACGATACTACTAAAAGTGTATCACGATAATATTCTGTTATCTAGACATGTATCATGATACATCATGATCTCAGCATAGAGCAAAATAGGAGAGTCAGAGTTATCAGAAAGAAACATTGGCTGATCACGTGCACTTGTTCAAGTGCAAATCGCATTTATCAATAAGAGACCCTCCAATGCATAACATCTCCTCTTTTGGCATTCAAATACAAACTGACACTAGTTTAGGCTAAGCATTCTGTGTGCCTTGTTGCTATGCCCAAACAACTCATTTTAATCAATTGATTGATTGACTGTGGGTGTGAGGTGTAGGGACTATCAAACCACAATGCTGTCTTAAAGGTCAAAGCACCAATCATAGTCTCGTTCCCAGCCCCACTTCCAGCCACCATCTTAGTCTCGCCGGGAATAAAATGGCGGCCGGAAGTGGGGCAGGAACGAGACTACAACCAGCATTGCAGCCTCCACAGGACAGCCTACTAGAGATCGGTACCTGTATCATGACATGAAGTAAGCTTAGTGTATCGTATCGTCTGTAGAAATATCGCAATACACGATATCAAGGCAACACTAATATGTATATGGCATCATGAAGTTACAAGGTTCATCAAAGTTCATATGATCTTACACAACAGCAGATAAAGCTAAAAAAGTCCCCCCCCCCCAAGATATCCCAGATAGTATATACACTCTGAACTATTCCATATATACAAATGTAAAAAAAAAAACATAATACATAGGCAAGAAAAACCGTCAGATTCTGATAGGTGTACTGAATATGCCTTTTTCGTAAATTAAGATGGTAAAAATTACAGCATAAATCTAAATTGTTGGACTCCAATTACCTGCATAACCAACATACCATTAATTCTGAAATAAAATGTCTTCCCATCGGGGAGATCATCCTGGACCAGCTCAACATGTCTAAACCCAATAGTTCTCACAAAGTCCTCTGTAGCTATGACATTGCTTGACTGTGACAGTGAAAGAGACAAACAAACTCATACTGTACCGACAATGATTGACAGTACAGTGATCTTTCATTTAATTTATTGTATATGCATGTACTCTGTAATGTATAATATCGGAAGATTATTGCATCATGCAGGCATACCATAAGCAGTAGGTATTACTTGAGGGGTAAAACATTCGTAGTTTTTGTGGTTGAGAAGGAAACCTCAAAATATTTACTCACAAATGTTATTATAATTACTGCAAGACTAGTTATATTATCCTTCTGGCATGAACCATGAATTTTTTTACCACAAATAATCCAAACTTTTAGCATTCACGAAAATTTCACCCCTTGGAAAATACCCTCTCTCTATATGTATGGTGCATAGTTTATAATAATGGAGGGCTCAGTGGGGCAGTAGCACTGTGATGACAATATAACCTAATAGTATTATGTATGGACTTGACATGTCTTTTAGTTAACTTTCCAAAATGTTATGAAAACTGACAAGAAAAGACAACTCAAGGAATTACATAAATTAAGGATGTTAGCTTTGTAAACAGATCAATGTCTCTTTAGCTGGAGCTACACTGGTGGTCCTTAATTTGGAATATGTAGAAGTGGTGCGGTGACCTGATTAGCTTAGTAAATCCATATACTCAACCAAAATCACAGAATATTATTATTATTAATTATTATTGCTAAGAACTTCACAATCTAAATTGCCTATAAAACTTAATTATAATACTGTGTAGGGATGGTTGCAATCAGCCACAATTATCGTCCAATAAAATTCACGATTATCACGATAATCGTACAGCACTGGAATCCTGAAATATATACGCACATGCAACAAACCTCTTGAAATTTGGGTACTCCTAACCAAATCTTACGGTTATACTTGAATTGGTAAGAGATAATAAAAGGATACAGTGCATTCAATACTATTCAAGGTGTAACTAGATATAGTGTATTTCTGATATAGTGAAGAATATTAATGTTCCCTGGGATTCGCAATAATGAGTTTCCACTGTATGTGCAATGATTATCCCGATAATTCCGATATCATGATAATCACAATGTCAAAATCCCTGACAATACAATTATCATTGGATAAAAATATCACGGATATCATGAGTATCACGATTATTGCCCAACCTAATACTGTGACATACAGTCATTCTTTAAATTATAACTGCATATACAGGACTGACACATTACCCATCAGGAGTTTCAGTTATTGCAGATCGTGAATCTAGACTAGGTAATTTCCATGCAAAACACAGTCAACATTCCTATATGTCACTCACGTCCCTGATAGTGGTCTTAACTTTCAGTTGGTACAAGGTTGGTTCTCCATAACCAGAAGGATACCACAGCTTAATCTTGTATTCGGGAATATCAACCGACAACACAGAACAAAACTCCAGAGGCACAGGTGAATTAAAATTTATTGGGAGTGATACATTCTACAGAAATTATGAAGTAGCGGCATATTATATGGGAGACAGGGCAATACAACAATACACAGACAAACATTATGTTTCGAATATTAATTATAATTATAATTATATTGATATTTTACACATCATTCTTCATAGTACACAGGGTATCTATGGTTTTAGACCGTCCCACTACAGTATATGACAACATCACAACACAGCCAGCCTGAAGGATTATCTCACAGCGTTCTATCTACTAGTAGGATGATTTTTTTTTTTGGGGGGGGGGGAAGCTTCAGTATTATAGAGTGCATGCCTGCTGTGCAAGACATAATCATAGTTTTGATGTACATCTTATCTATGTATAGCAGGGTATCTTTCAGGGTAATGATTGTGGGCTAATAACCAACATTAAACTATAGTAATGGAAGGGGGCAGATATGTACATATGTACGTGCTATCCGAGTTTATAAAATGCACAAAGTGCAGTGATGTATGCGGTATGGCAGGAGTATATAACTAGGGGGATCTGGGGGTATGTTCCCTCAGGGAAAATTTGAGTTTTTAGGTTATACAAGGTGGTAACTCAGGCCATTATAAACCATTTGACACTCGAGTAGGGTTTTCTCTATCAATAGTTTTTTGCACCACAGTTGGAAATTTTGGTATGGAAGCTCCCCCCCCCCCCCCCCCCCCCCACTGGATAGAATTTGCATGAACCCTGTCTGAGGTCTTAATAGTACTACAGACTTGTACTAGCCTAAGGCATCAGGTCTCAAGCAATCAGATAAGGTTACTAGCTAGTCTGGTTTAGACTAACGAGGCAGCCTTTTGTGTTGACCTGAGCATGCAGCCTGTTATGGAGTAAGGTAGTATACTCCATAGGTAGGGATGACACACGAAAACAAAATGGTGCATGGTGTACGAATTTACACATACTGTGAAACCTGCCTAGTCTGGAACCTCTACAAACCAGCATTCACCTAAACCAGCCAAGATTCTCTGGCTATGACCATGAATTTTTGCCTTACAAACTGACCTCTACAATCCAGCAATCTGCAAATTCAGCACTGTTTTCATTCCTAAATGGGTGCTGGATTATACAGGTTCCACTGTACATACACAATGGTACTATATACAGGGAAACCTGTACAATGAGGACACCATTGTGACCACAGTAAGCTGTCCTGCATATGGAGGTGTCCTTATATTTCGGAGGTTTCAAATGTACACATGTCAATGTGTCACTGAGTGATTTCAAATGGGACAGAGCAGTGGTGTCCTGTTTGAGGATCGAGGTTTCTGTATTTCGGAGGTGTCCTTTAGTAGAGGTTTCATTGTGATATTATACTAGTTCCAACATTCATGTACAGTGACTGTGCAATTTGCAGCAAATCAAATCAAATGTCAGGAAAAGGACTCACAAGTGGTTGTGTTATCCCCGGAAAGTCTGTTGAAGCTTCAAGAGTCCCAGGAGGGTCCCTCACTAATGATTTGTAAGAATAGCATGATGATTATGCATGCAGATGAAATGTATAAGAAGGGTATAGTCATGAACGACTGCATCTACATACACACACGCACGCATGCATGCACACATGCATACATGCACACACACACACACACACACACACACACACACACACACACACACACACACACACACACAGTCACACACACACTCCGGCTGGCAGCATATACATCCAACTTAGCACTAGTACTAACACTTACTCACATGTCTTAATTCTAACTGAACACACATACATACCAGTGTACTCTACTCACTCTTCAGCCATTCTCATGTATACCCTCACAATCACATGCAGAGTAAATTAGTGTATGGTATACACACAATATTATATTAGCTGTACTTACCATAGGTGGGTATCATGACACAAATAGTTATGTCAATATGAAAGAATCCGATTGCTTCCAAGAACCACACTCGTGGGGACACTCGAGTGACCAAAGCAATATCAAACGCAACCACTTCCATGTTCCGCCAAATACCAGCTGGAACAAAGGCTGGTCCCCAGTCCCAACCAAAATCTAGCCATCAGAGAAGAAACATGAAACACAGTAAGTAAGCATTAACTTTATATAGCAGTTTAACAATCATGATGCATTATTGCAAGCATGTACATACTGCCAACTTCTACATATTATATTGTATAGAGCCAATTTCATCCATTCACTCACAACATAAGTGAAATGCAGAAACGAGATGGAAAATCAGGGTTTATTTTGGAAGAATCAAGGGGTAAAATGTGCACTTGTAAGAAACAGGGAGAAGCCAATGTGAACAAACTTATATCAATATCACAAAGATTCCTGGGGGAAGGGGTGCATGGGGTGTGGTGGCAAATGCCTCCCCTTAATTGCCCCGGTACAGAGAATCTGACCAGATCTATCAGGGCCTGGCCTACTGAATATACTTAATACCCGATTGGGATTTCCCATAAAAAATTGCAAATACATACCCCTCACCCTTGACAGAAACACTGACCAGATTGTTTTAGAGATTTTCAGAATGTATGCACTCTTACCTGACTGGGCCTTCCTTAGGAAGTTTCTTGCTCCACCAGCAATGTAATTACCAGGAGCTGGAACGTCATAGGGATATGCTTCTTTAGCTGCTTCTGATACATTCAAAGCAGGCTGTAACTCCACCGTTATGGTGTTAAAGGAAGTAGAGACATAATTCTGTAAAAGATGAGAAGTCCAACTCAAAGTCAATATTATTAAACATAAGTTAAAATATTAATAAACTAAATGATCACTGCACACTCACTATACAGATACGAAATAGTTCTACAAAATTAATATATTAGACTTTGAACTACATGACTGTTAATGGTATGAAATACTACTTTAATTAATATTCTGTTGTACAACAGGTCCTGGAGCTGATGCCTGTTTTCTGATGCTGTATTTTCCAAACACATGCAAGTAATATATAAAGGTGCACTATAACCCTGAGGCTCTCACATTCGCATTGAAAACCACATGCACAGAACACAATATTATATGTAAATAAGTTTTTTCAATTTGCATAATTATACATTTTGCAGCAGATTTAACATCTAAATTAAATAGCAAAATAGTAAGTCATAACCATCTAGTTTTGTATATTTCAGGAATTTTATAATTTAATTTAATTATTTCACTTACACCAATGTCAAAGAAGTACTGCTTGAACTGGCTGTAAGAGTAGAAGTAGGCTTCGTTCGGCTCATTGACACTGTGAACCAATATAGTAAGCTGCATGTTAAAATTGCACAATGCTCCAGTACAAGTCATATCGTTCACTGGTTAATAATTATTGATAATAATTATCATTAATCATGTTTGTAGTGCAAATTATTGGTGATCAGGTGTACTATGAATGAACTGTGAATTACTGGGATCTCATTTTGGTCTGATAAGATTGATGAGCTGCAAGCAAAAGACGTTCACGACCCTAGAGCAATACATAAATGCATGTGCTGTGTAGCATATGATGTACATGCATGCATATGCAGTGCGGTACATCAGGTATGTATGACTAACGCACTAGATTTTAGACACTGCATCGATTCCATCACATTGCACCCAGATGTGATCACGCTTTGATGAACTCGCATTAAGAGTGAACTGGCCAGTGTACCACCATTCGCCCTTAGTAATCCATTGCTGGTCACGTTGGTTGTAGCCATCTGTGGAAGAATATATGCAAAGGTGACCAGGCTGAGTGCTCTTGCCACCGACAATACAAAGGAAAGTTGCAAGCAAATGCAAGATAGAGATTACATGCAGACTTCACTCACAATAAGGCTCTTTAATAATTCCAGCTTTCCTAGGGATAGACAAATAAAGCTGCTATAATGTCCGCATGTAGTATGATTCGAGGAACGGTATACTTTGCACTAGCTCTTGTGCAAACTTACAGCAAATCCAGATGAACTTGTCCTGGTACAGTAGCACTGACTTTAGACACATTTTTGAAGGTATTACTTTGAAGATTCCACTCAGTAATGTCAAAACGAACAGGTGATGCAGCCCAAGTGAGTGTGAACACACCCAACAGCAAAAGTACGAACAAGGTATGGAATAGAGCAGTCATCTTGGCAGTTTCATATGTTAACGGCTTCCTGTACGGTTCCTGTTTGCTTCAGCCAATATTATATAATTCACCTGAGGCGAGACGCATGACAAGGTAGCCTACATGATGCAAGACTGATGACGCAAGATTTCAGATTCATGATGCAAGTTCCATGATGCAAGATTCAGGACAGTAGTTTGTAATATCTATGGTACCATAATAAATTCTTATAAAAGACTTAGCATGCATAATATTTGCTCATTAGACCTATGAATACAATAATCATGCTCGGCTTGATAAATGATACATGCAAATCACTTACAGTTAGTTGGAGTACAGTCATGCACATGTTGCTCCATATATATTATTAATACAATACTCGATAATGAAAAAAAAAGTTATTTTAATAATTTACAATTTATTATTGAAATACAGTCAAACCTCACTGGTTAGTGAGTAAACCTGGGGACCCTCCAAATTGCTACTCACTATCA
>CAUJGJ010000085.1:2372700-2400200 GCA_963170055.1 Halisarca cf. caerulea
AACTTTGATGATTGTACATGTTCTGCTATCATAAATTCCTACTTCTCTATTTAATTTACTAGTACTAGTATACGAATTCTCTGTTGGAAACCTCTCTAATTTGCTACCCTATAATCTGCCAAACCCGCTTTAATCTGCCCTAGTTTCCGAAAAACGAATTAGAATGCATGTACTGAGTGCAAACCTTGTTAATCTGCCAACCCCGCTAATCCACCATAAAACAGACATTCCCAAGCAATTGTGACGAATTAGAGAGGTTCACTGAATGTGGGAGCTCATAACAACTGATAATTCAAAACTGATATCCCTACATGGATATACAGTAACTGTAAAGGTACATACTTTCATTGATAAGTGCAGCATTCAAGTTCCTACATGCAGTTCCTCTGCTTATAAATTATTTACAGTCCATCAGTGAATAAATTAAATACCATATATAGCGGGTAATATTCGTAGAGTATAAAAATATAAGGTTTTTGGAAGGGAACCACGAAAAATTTATACTCATGAAATTCAGTAACCAACATGGCTCTTTGCACTAAATGTGGTATGGATCTGAAGAATTTATGAAGGAATCGAGACAGCAGTCTCCCAAACTTATTGGAGAACTTCAAGAAAGGTAACAGCAGTAACTCACCCCATCCCAGTGGACCTGCTTTAGCGTGGTCAGCACCGTCATCATTGCTAACAAGGAAGTTGGCTGCATTACCGGTGCATAAACGTCCTATTACTAAGGATTATTTATGATATTATCCATTTCCCTTTGCAAATGGGATTGAAGTTTATCACCGATTTCAGCTTCCCAAATGTCTTTGTACTCATGGTAGCCTCTTATCATCCTCTTATCAACTTCGAATGAAGTAGCCATTTTCTTGAAGTTAAAATTTCTTTCCGGTGTGAACCATGAATAAGACTTAGTAATTTTTCACCATCCAGAAAAAAATTTACCCCACAAAAAATAATTGTTACCCTCTATATGATGTTATGCATAAAATCCCTCAACATTGGTCACAGGTGATGGTATGAATGTCTAAAATTGAGTGCCTATGTGATTCAAATTTCCATCTTTTAACATCATGGCCACCAATGGGGTATAAAGGGTACTGGTTATCCTTAATTCAATCAAAATGGAAGCAAAATCAACCTCTCTCACAGGAAAATGAATTACAGCACAGTGAAAGCTCCTGCACCAATCCAACACTCCAGTGGGATCGAAAAATGTGACAGATTAGGAGGTTGTTGGATTACAGAGCGACTATTAGCATAGAACATGAATTCAGTGATTGTACCTCTGAGTCATAAGATGGTCGGATATGTTAGAGAGAGTAGGGTTAGGGTTAGGGGTTAGGGTTATAGAGGTGTTAGACTACAGAGGTTTCGCTGCAGCAATAAATTTGCACCTCAACGTGGCACATGCACACGTGTATGTACTGTAACAATAACTAGTGCTCCTGTAGACTCACCGATGGATCAGACACTTCAAGCCAAGAGGCAATAGAAGGATAACTTTGCAGTCCAAACTCACTAGCAAATCTCGGATTTGGAAATTTGGACACATCAGTACAGGGATCAGTGTAGTCATACCTATTAATAATATACGTGTACTTAATACGTAGAGAGCACAACATGCAGGAATCACCGAACTAGCCAGTGCTCAGTGAACACTTAGTTATGGACTGCACAGACCTGTGAATGTCGCCGTAGTTAGGATCTTGCGAAAGTCCCCATCTTTGGATGAAAAGACCCCGAGACGGGTCATCTACCATGTATCCATTGGAAGGGCTGGCCGGCCAGTAAGGTATGGAAGTTCTCTGCATGGAGACGTTGGTTACATACAGTAGAACCTCGTTAATAAGAACACTGTTAATGAATAATACCTGGTTAGGAAGTACAAGGATATGATACCCCAGCTTATAACCCATAATACTAATCTATATGGTTAGGAAGTACTACTGATAGTGAGTAGCAATTTGGAGGGTCCCCAGGTGTACTTACTAACGAGGTTTGAATGTATTATAAATATATAGTAGATCTTCAAGATCATGACATCATATTTGCATGTAACTAGTGTTCCAGATTAACATCACCCGAAGACGGACTTAAAGCCCGTACATATAGGCTACTTACCAGGGATGCCAAGGTAGTGTGCACGACATCATCATACAGTTTACTGTAGTCCACTGTATAAGCTGGTCCCTTTTCAAGTGCAATATCCTGAAATGGACGTTGGAATCAGAAGAGTGATATAGCAGAACACTAAATATTGACTTATCAAAGGTCAACACAAAGTGTGCTGGATATGTATGCATGTAGATGCTTCACCCTCAACATTCCCCATCCCATGTACATCATGATACAGGACGGAGTTAGCTTGTGCTTGAATTGAAGGCTTCTTACCTGGTTCTCATTATTCCCACTCCAGAGCACAATGCTGGGATGATGTGTTAGCCTCAAGACCTGGTCCTTCACCTCAGCAGCAACATTCTCCAAGAAATCCTATACACACAGGCATGTACAAAATACACTTCAATATTAATATGATACCACTATGATGTCAAACTTGAACTTTGGAACCACTTACAGTATCTCTTGGGTAGAGGGCAACAGCAAACATGAACTCCTGCCAAACCATTATACCAAGTTCATCACAGATGTCATAAAATTCATCACTTTGATAGATCCCTCCTCCCCTGAAGGTGTGTGTGTGTGTGTGTGTGTGTGTGTGTGTGTGTGTGTGTGTACGTGTGTGTGTGTGTGTGTGTGTGTGTGTGTGTGTGTGTGTGTGTGTATGTGTGTGTGTGCGTGTGCGTGTGTGTGTGTGTGTGTGTGTATGTGTGTGTGCATGTGTGTGTGTGTGTGTGTGTGTTGTGTGTGTGTGTGTGTGTGTGTGTGTGTGTGTGTGTGTGTGTGTGTGTGTGTGTGTGTGTGTGTGTGTGTGTGTGTGTGTGTGTGTGTGTGTGTGTGTGTGTGTGCATATGTGTGCATGTGCGTATGAGTGTGTGTGTGTGTGTGTGTGTGTGTGTGTGTGTGTGTGTGTGTGTGTGTGTGTGTGTGTGTGTGTGTGTGTGTGTGTGTGTGTGCACGTGCACGCATGTGTGTGCATAAGTATGTGCACATGTGCACACATTGTGTGTATGTGCATGCATGCATTGCATGTGTGCACGTGTGTGTGTGTGTCCATCCGTGTATGAGTGGGTTAGGTATGTGTATGCATTATGGTGCACAGTTGTGTGTAGAGTCCAGTATACATGGTATGTAGTTTTGCAGCAGGTTAAAGGTTAGAAAGACAAAAGAAAAAGGAAAATTACATAAACAACCAAACAAAAATCCACATGTGTCAGTACATTTTAAGATAGACCATTGTACAAGAATAACAAAAGAGAGTATGTATCAATGCTTGTGTCATGGTGAGTGGGTAGATCAAAGGGGAAAAGTGGATTGTGGAAGTTCTACAAACTATATACAGCACACTTAAAATCAAGTTATTAAGAACTCCTGGCAACCAATTAACTCCATTTCCCTTGACCTCTCAAGGGAAATGGAAATGGAAATGGAGTTAGTTAAACACACACACACACACACACACACACACACACACACACACACACACACACACACACACACATACACACACACACACACACACACACACACACACACACACACACACACACACACACATATGCACACAAATGCACAATGTGCAAGATCACAGGCCAATGTATCGGACACATTCATTAGTGCCATCCCGTGACACAAGTCGGTTGTGTCCCTCCAAGCAGGATGTACAGTTACAGAGGAACCTCCAAATAAAGAGCACTTTGGGACAGCTCCATTTGTTCTTTGTAAGGAGGTTGTCCTCTTTGAGAGGAGCAAAAAGTATAAAAGCTGCGGAGAGAAATAATAATTATTAGGGATCTCAAGCTGTGTCCTATGTAGAGAGGTTTATTGTACTGTGTCCATATTTGGGAGAGTCCACTAATGTAGGTTCTACTGTACCTTGTAATGGTATGATGGTATTGCTTCCCATTGCAACTTCCCTTGTATCAGATAACTGATCGAGTATACTGCGCCTTCTCTCAAAGTAGACATACAAAAATATACAGTGAATTTTAGGATTTCATTGGGAGGGGAGAGGGCAAGGAAGGGTATTCCCATGCATCTCTCTTGAAATTGTGGGACATCATGCTTAGGCAACTAAACAAGTGGCTTCCCCCTTGTCTTTAGCAAGTATGACTTGACAGCTAGTCTTTAAATGAAGGTCTGCATGGGAGTATAAAACTAAATTTGCACAGTTTGCCGCATTATGCATGAGGAGCATGCATTTTCTATATACTGTAAGCCTTATAGTATAGTCAGAGTGCTTACATCACACCATGTCTACAGTTTAAGGGGGACTGTTTGCCATACAAATGATGCATACATAACAAAATTAATGCTGTAGTGCACTGCAGTTGAATTTACCAAACTCGGACCATGTTCTGGTTAGCATCTTTGGCAGACTGAAGCAGTTTTCTGAGGTAGTCAGGAGTGGCTCTGTTGTGAAAGGCATCTGCTGGGATGAAGTTGGAGCCCTTAGCAAACACTGGGATACCTGGATGTAAATGATATTATGGAATTCATTTATAGTTCTAAACAAACTACATAATACTGGGACAACACATGCATGTATACAACACACACTGAACACAATCACAAGCAAACATACTACATCATACAGGATCCTGGCTACTGTGTATTCTACGGACCTTGCTCTACACCCTTATGAGGGCAAGGAGTATTGAAGAAGTGCGTGTGTGTGGGGTGTGTGTGTGTGCGTGCATACGTGTGCGGTGTGTTTGTGTGTGCGTGCGTGCGTGTGTGTGATATCCAGATTTGCATAAATTTACCATTAATTTTGAAATAGAATGTCTTGCCATTGGGCACGTTATCTTGAACTAGTTCAATGTATCTAAATCCAACAGAACGCTCAAATTTTTGTGAACTCTCTCTACCAGTTGACTGAGGAGAAAGAAACAAATATATTATAAGTGAGTTTTTAGCATATAAAAACATTCAGCTCTTATGTGTGGTAGCCATTTGTGTTGTCACGTCATCTCTATATTATTTTTATTTATTTAAAATACTGTTGTTGTTAAATATATCAAAACTAGGAGGGGCACCACTCCATTTACGGCATGCTATACCAACTGGTAGACAGGTAAAGAGAGGAGTGGAGGATTGGGAAACAGATGCATCATCTCTGCTACAAGAGTATATATACCTTATATATCATGTAATTCATGTGTGTATGTCTCATGTGGGTCATCTGAGCAGGCACACAGTAAATTGCTAGGGTGACAGGGGCATAGCCAGCTAGAATTTAGTAAAGTGGGGGCCAAGAAATGAGCAAACTTGTGGTAACAGAAAAAGGTTGCTAATAGCAGATCAAATCCTCACGCGATCTTTCACCAGTGTGCTATAAGGCCTTTTCAGGGAATACCACCCTTCATCAATAGCACTGGGTGACATCCTCTGACAGCCAGGACCCAACTGAAAAGCTGAGGATAGGCTGTACTGAGGACCAATGAAAATCGCTTATTTGATCTGCTGAAAATAGCTAGTTACAGGAGTAGAAAATGACAGAATTTGGAAATTGCCATAACCAGACAACCCCCTGCAGTGGACCATTTCTAAGTTCGAAAATCCCAATGCAACAAGTGACTATTCATATGACTCACATCATTGAATAATATAGTGATTGGGATCTTGTACATAGTGCGGTCTCCATATCCAGTAGGATACCACATCTGTATGTCCTTGGACTCAACTTCCAAAGACAAATCATAAGTACTTGACGTGCAGAAGTCTCCGTATTCAGTAATAAGCGTAGTCTATGAATTGAAAAGTACAAATACATACACAGATTCTATATTGTGCACAAGAATTAAGTCTATTTAAATAATATGTTTAGAAAAAAGAGTGAGAGTGCATGGGCATATAGAGTGTGTGTTAGGGTTAACCCCCCTTAACATGCATGGTGACATCTGCTGGTACCAATCTTCAAACAGTCCAAATGATCACGCTTTCAGACATTATACAATATATTACATTCGTAAATACATAGCTCTATACCAAATCTGTCTATACTATAATGTGAAATTTCATATTAATAGTCTAATAGTATTCATGTTTGCATTATCCGAGGTGTTTAGTAATCTAAAAGTGCATATTACATACAAATGTGTGTGAGACCAGTATGTTTCATGTTAATTTAATGAAATTTTATGCTAAGCGAGTTTGTGTCAAGTGGGCCCACTGCATTAGTACTAGTCCAGTGAGGTGAACCATCTCCACAAGATCCTGTAGACTAATGAAGGTGAGCTTGTATGCAGAGACAGACTGCCTTGGCAGACTATTACATTATAAACATCTACATACACACTAACAGTCAAAATTGCATGCATGCATGCTGTACATGAGTAAGTCTCTCTAGAAGACCTTCCTCCCCCGAAATTGGTCACTTTGATGATAGGCATCCAACAGTTCCCGCAGTTTAAATTAGCATGTACCTACAAAACTAATCATAAAAGCAGAGAGCTCAAATTTGGTTAATTACCTATGATTAAATAGATCAAAGGGCAACGTTCTTTTGGAAGGGGGGAAGGGGGAGAGTACGAGACTAGAGCGAGTACTATGCTTTGCTTACATCTATTAATAATATTATGCACTACAACAGTATGTAGTTAGTTGAAACATGCAGTACAGATGAATAAGGTATAAGGACTCACTGATCCTGAAGTATCCCCTAGAAAGGATGCATGACCCTCAAGAAGTATAGGCAGGCTACCTATTATGTAATGAATTGTGATTTCAAAACAAAGATAAAAATATATTGACCATGAACCTGTATGTAGTACATACATACATGCAGTGACACATGTGTGCATCTTCATACATATACACGTACGCACGCACGCATCCACGCATGCACGCACGCGTGCACGTATGCACACACGCATGCACGTGCACACACATGCGTACACACATGCACGTATTCACACACACGTACACACACACATACACACACACACACACACACACACACACACACACACACACGTAAATACACATACAACACACACACACGAGTGTATGCTCCTGCAAATAGTATAATATACGTACAAACAGAGAAGAATATTTTGGTTAAAATAAAGTATTGTAACATATTGACTCCTCCACCTACAGTACTAAACTGACTTACTTTTTTTTCGGTATAATGCCACAAATCAATATATCAATGGTAAACACATGAAGATCACTAGCATATGAGACTCGTGGAGTCACAGAAGTGACCAGACCAACATCAAACGCAACCAGTCCAATGTTCCGCCAAATACCAGCTGGAACAAAGGCTGGTCCCCAATCCCAACCAAAATCTAAAATCACGAAAGAAGAAGTGAACAAGTGAAATTGGTACTGTGTTATATGCATACATATACTGTCATGCAAATTAGGTGTAAGTGAGAGCACACAAACCTGACTGGGCCTTCCTTATGAAGTTCCTTGCCCCGCCAGCAATGTAAGTACCAGGAGCTGGAACGTCATAGGGGTAAGCATCTTTCATCTTCTCTGAGTACTTTAATGCTGACTGAATGTCTATCACAAGACCATTCTTGCCTTCAGAAATGAAGAACTAAATAATTGAGAAAGATAATATGTCTATATTCTGCATGCACTATCCAATCAGATTTTTGACAGCATTAATTAAAATCAAGTTTTTGGTTTGTAAACATTTATCATGCAGTTGCAGTCATTTATCAATAGTGTGAATTCATTTAGTGTTTGTCATGCACATAGCATCAGATTCTAACAGATAGACAAAGCATTTGTGGCAACTCATATGATACCATATAAATTTATGCACGATCTTAGGTTAATATGCAAAATATGCAAAGGAATTTCCCCTACATTAATGGAGGTCACTCTCCACAGGGAAGAGGGGCAGACCTACGTGCCTGACCTATGACTAACAGTTCCTACACACTCGAACAATCAGCATGCATGCACAGAGAAGGGACTCAAGGAGAACCTCCCTGGCATAAAGAGGGTCAAGGGCACCACCCAGGTGTGACCTCTGACCCCTGACCTTGCACCTAATAAGTGTTAGCGGTTTCAGTTGCATTTCTGTGGGTATAAACCTGCGGGAGAGTCTGAAGAGTGGTTACCTGGCATGGTACCAGGGGGTCAACCACACCTGGGGATCATGACCCAGCACATGTGGGACATGTCCGGACTAATTCGGAGGTGTGAGCATTTTGGTCTTTTTTACAGCTTTAATTTGTTTTGAACTTGTAAAAGCTTCAAAGCGTCAAATGAGGGCTTAACATGCAGGTAGAGGCATAAACATTTTGAGAATTACCATTTTGAAATTTAAAGATCTGGTTTATTCACAAAGAAGCTGATATGGTTTTCCTAACCCCTACTAAAAAGCAAAACGTTTTGGGCGCAACATGGTGGAATGCTTCTAAGACTATTTTCTCACATAAATCACTATAGCGAAACATTTACTAACTTTTCCATGCGGAGGCATTGACAATTCCACTCCAAAGCCAAGATCTGTCAAAATGACCCTCAAAAAACCAAATTCAAGCTGTTGTAACTTGCGACAGGAGTAAAGGCTCTCTTGCCTCCACATGGAAAAGTTGTATGCTACAAATGGCTCGACGTCGGTACCAATAAATCATCTCCAGCTGGTGCATGGAGCGTGTATGGATGCGTGAGTGCAGCTTGAGTGTGGCCCCTGGAGACTGGGGTTCTATCGTGGACATGCGGCTGTCAGATTGAAGGCTGGTGCAGGTGCTATGTACAGCATGCAACATGGGGGGGAGCCCCAACCTACAATAAGACTGAGGTGGGCAGGTGTAGGGGGCTGCGAGATGCTGCTGCGGAGTGAGGAGAATAAGCTTGGCTGCATGGTACGTGTGTCCGGACTGGCAGAGAGTACATTGGGACATACCTGGTGTGTAGGGCTGAGGTGTTTGTGTATGTTCAGGAGCTGTACCCATAGCACGGGGGAGGGGGTAAATCGGCCAGTTCAGGTGAGAAGACACAGGATAGAAACCGGGTTGACAGCAGGAAGAAAAATTAAATCTGACTCCAGCTGTAAGCGCACACTTTGAGACTGAGATCACGACAACGTGGTCACACCTACCTGCGCATGCTTGGTGGGGCTCTGCGTCGCATCCAGCATAATGTAACCAACTATACATAGAGATTACGTAGTTATGCTGTGCTTAGAGGCGGCACTTATCAAATAGGGCTGATTTACCTAATGGGTAGGTGACTGTGTGGTTACGAGTGATGCCATTAACCACAGTCAATCTCTGATTAACCTACATGTTACTGTAGAGAAACGCATGAAGTTTACATGATGATGATTTTGGAAGTAAGGCTGATATCAATTTTGCGAAATTGTATAACATTTACAATTTGTTTCATAATATATATAGATTTGTAGCTTTATTGTTTCATACCTGTCTCAAGTTTCAGGACAACAAACAATAAATAACCAAACGTCATCAGAATTTATTATTAATAATTTAAATATAATTATTGATATTAAATACAACACACAACTATGTCTTACAGGTGGTGACGTTAATTTAATGTGCATGCATGTGTCTTAAATTGCTAACAAAAGTAGCTAGTGGTCCTTAAATATTATGTACATATCAGCGTGCATATATACAGCACAATGTGAGCAGCCACGCACAAACACTGCACGTGTATATCACACAGGAAATGCAACATATATGCATGCACATAAACAGATCTGTTTTCATGCATGCAGAATGCAAATATTTTAAAACAGCACCATGCAATGTACACATCCATAGGTGTTATACACAACTCACGCGAACGTCAATCAAAAACTTTCTGAACATATTACTATCAATGTAACAGACCAAATTGCTATTGAACCTATAAAGGTGATGTTTGCAGATAATTATAAGCATAATAACAAAATACACGTACACAGAGTCACTGCATGTCAAGCATATGTAGTGCCAGTTTGATATAACTTAGTACTCACTAATAGATACTCCATGCAGTTACTAGTACAATACTCTAAACAACACTGATACAGTACTAAGGATATTAGTAAGTACTTGTTTTTCTGGTCACTGAGGGCACTAACCACATTTGATTGTATGCACTGTATACGTTAGTGAGGGTATGTGTGAATAAGATATGCATTTTATATACCATATGCTAGCTGCAGTATCTATGCCATCACACTGCAGCCAGAGGTAGTCGTACTCCATTAGAGTGCTATTAATGTTGACATCTCTACTGTATTGCCACTCGTTATTAGCCATCCACTCCTGGTCCCGCTGGTTGTAGCCATCTGAGGACAAAGTATGAGAATTGACAGTGAGTATAATATGACTTATGGCAACTAATTAAGTAACATGTTACTACGGTGATGGATTCAACTGAATGTCCATAAGCACAAATTACTGTACTTAAGAATATTTTTAATGGACCAGAAAAGTAAGTACTGCATAAAAATCAGATGCTATACATAACTAGTCTGGTGTAGCTGACCCAATCCTCTATCAGAGTTTTTGGGACTGACGTCACCAGGCGAGCGGGTAAGGGTCTGGTATGCTTTCAAATTACTTTTCGTACCATGGATCCTGAAATCAGGCACCCAATCAGATTGCAGAACGCTAACTAGTGCATGCAAGACGAGTAGTATTAATATGTAGGATATCATAAATCTCCTGCAGGATTTACCTTGTAATCGACATTATCGTCAGATGCGAAGATTGTTTCAAGGCGAGTCATGTTATTTTATGAACTAAAACGTTCTCAAACCATTCCGTAGTTCAAATATATAAACTATATAATAATTATTATAATGATAGTTCACCTGCTTTGTACAAGTGGTGAGGTTTGCTCCCAACGTACTCTTTGCTTGCCTGTACCAACTTTGTTTTTACTATTTGTGTATGTTATCAAAGTTCACTTGTCAAGTTTTTCTCACAGTACATCTTATTGTATCATTATAGCATTAAAAGAATCCTCAAAAACCTTCACAAACTTGCGAAACATCCCCTCTATCCCCTGTATAGACTGTGTATGCAAGTGGATCTTCATTTCTTGTTAAGAGCTCATCCGTTCTCTTCACTCCTCACCAACACAGCCACCAAAACAGATGAACATTGCATGATTTAACAGTTGACAGTAACAATTAATTAATTAGTATGTATGTTTGTTTGTGTGTTGATTGTGTATTTGTAACCAATTACTGGGCCCCCTGAAAAGTAGCCTTTGAGCTGAAGGCCATCTGCATTCTCCCCAAACAAGGAAGTATAACCCTCTATTCATATAGTCTCGCGTAGCCAGACCCTTTCTCTCTACACGCGCCGAGATGGAGAGGAAAGCGGTCTGGCTACGCAAGACTACTATTCATATGCATGTATGCAACAGGAAGTAGGAGAATTTTCTGCCTGAAGGGTCCGCCTTCCCCAATAAATGCAGTCGTACTTTCTTTTCTTTCGTAATATATGAAGAACGTTCCAAGGTGAAACCAAACGGCGGGAGTCGATTGCAGAAATAATTGGTCTTAGCGTACTGATACCTCGAAACTACTCTTTGGGCGTTACGCGCTGTACGCCAGACTAATACATAACGTGCCTATTATACATGACATACATGGACCACTTGCAGTATGAAAGCATCCAGTTAAAAATAGCTCACAACATACTATACTCACAATAAGGGTCTTTGATAATTCCAGCTTTACTGCAAATGTAATAAAGGATTCCATGAATTGCATACAGTCATCATCATAATGTATACATTGCCCATAAGAAATAATGTTCCTTTCTGTACACTTACAGCAAATCTAAATGGACTTGTCCCGGTACGGTGGCCTTCACATCCGACACGTTCAGCGGGTAGTCGCGACTTTCAAGCGTCCATGCATCTCCGGTCAGATTCACTCTAATGGGAGTCGTGGCCGAAATGGAAGTCAAACTAGCCGACAGAAGAAGAAGTAAATAAGTCGTCTGGTAAAGAGCACTCATTTGAGTCATTTTCACCAGCAACTGCAGGAGAAATCATGTGATATTTATGCGGTTCACTCGGTAACCCTCAGTGTCCAGACCACCAAAAATCGCGTGATCAAATGGAGTGGCGCCGGGAAGGGGCTTCCCCTATCCGGAAGTGGGCTGGGAACGTGACTAAATTGCATTGGATATGCGCGTTCAAATGACAATAGTCTATAGTTACTAGCCGTACTTTTACCCTTCGCGTGGGTGCCCACATGAAGGGTAAAAGTAGGGCTAGCTAGTCTCGCGTAGCCAGACAGTACGAGAAAGGGTCTGGCTACGCGAGACTAGGCTAGTCCTGGTTCTCAATTTGTAATGCAAGACAAATACTTGGTGCTGTACTTATGTACTTATTCAGTGTTGTACTTACTCCACCATTAACAGTATGTAGTGCTGTACTTGCTGGTATTATGGCTATTCTTTATCAATTAAAATATGGAAGACAAATACTTGGCAAGCAAAGCTATAAAGTGCATATATAGTCAGTGCAATATTCATTACATTCGTGTGCTCACATCAAGTATATGAACGTACACTGAAACACAATCGAGCTCAAGCCTCAGCAAGATGTCCACCTTTGCTAATAAGCCATATTTTCTTGCGCAATGTAAATCAGTGTATATAAATTCCCATAGTATCAGCATTTAAATTATACATCAAAACGTGCATGCACTCATTACTTGTATGCTGCTAGCAATAAACATAGAAGTGTGTGTGTGTGTGTGTGAGAGCTCTCGCATGCATGACATGTGCTGCAGCTAGTGCTGCATGTATTTCTCGAAGTTGTATTATAATTCTTTTATAATACACAAGCATGTGTTTTATCAGATTGGAAATGGAATAATATATATGCATGTCAGTGCTCTAACATGCATTAAAGGGATCCAACTTGAAAACCATGCATTATGTACGGCATATACAGTCAAACTCTGTTAGTAAGTACCTGGGTTAGTGAGTACTCCTGGATAGTAAGAACTCGTTGCTCTCCCTATCTCATACAATACCATTGAAAGCACCTTGGATAGTAAGTACCTCTGATAGTATAGTGAGTACCTATTTTGCCTTAAAAAATAATTCCCTTGAGGGTATACTTACTATCCAAGTTCTACTGTATTAATATTATGCATCATAGTACAATTTTGTGGCTCATTCTATATATATATATATATATATATATATATATAACTTAATATTCATGCCTATGCATGATCAGTGTATGTATAAAATATAACCTATATAGGTACATGAATGTACAAACTACAGCACTTCAATTGCATGTGGGGTAACATGCATGTTACTAAATACCATATATGGCCTATATATAAATATATATTTGTCGTATGCTAGCTAGGCAGCATGCAATTAAGGAATTAACTCCATGATGAACAAGCTAGCCCCTTTAAGCATATAGTATAGTAAATATGGTGTAGCCAAGGATTGGATATATGGCCTTATATGTATAGGACTACTTGAACATGGTCTAAGAGGCTGCCTTGATCTTCTGCACATGCACATGTAAACAATTGACTTTCATAATTACTCATAATGCGCACATTTGATATTGCTACTAAAGTACTGTGTACACACTGGGCTGTTTTAGCTTTGGCTATACTGTCTTCACTGGTAGGTGTCTCTGATGCTCTTGAATTGCAAAAAATCCCAAAATGTTGCTTCATCCAGATCCTCATCCCCAATGAAGGTTACTCCCACGGGCTTGCCTGGCAGGGCAAGGAATCCATTGTTGCTGCATACAATAACAAAACCATTAAAAACATTAAAGTCATCAACAACTACTATACTGTATGTGTATAAGGTTAGGCAATACAGGACAACCTCCAATGTTGGACTCTCCGAAATGAGGACACAGTACATGATAAACCTGTATACAAAGGACATGACTTAAGACCCTCAAATATTTCCTCCCTATTAGTTACAATGCAATTTGAAGTCATGCACTAACGGAAGTAGTCCACCTGCTAGACCCTACTTCTACTATGCACCTTGTGCAGTGATTGAGTAAATGTAGGTGTCTATATAGCTGGACCACTATGGCACAAAAACACACAGAACACACACACACACACATACGCACGCACGCATGCAAGCACACACACACGCATGTATGTTTGCACACACACACACACACACACACACACACACACACACACTCACACACACACACGTGTGTGTGTGTGTGTGCACACCTGCACATGCAAATGTACACATGCAAAATACACACACACATGCATGCATGCACACATTCATACGCATGTCTGAAAGCACACACTCACACACACACACGTATACATGCACACACGCACGCACACATGCGCACGCACGCACACACACACACATACACATGCATACACACATGCACACACAAATGCACACATGTAAACAAACACACACACACACACACACACACCTGAAGTATCCATTCACTTTAGTGTAGAGGTACACAAAAGGAGCTACATTATCTGTTGCTACAGTGAACTGGAACAGAAAAGAGTTCACATGCATAACAACACATTGTACACAATAATTCAAAGTCAACAAATGAGTACTGAATCCAACATGGTTCAAATAGACCCATTGAAGCCCCATCCTTATGGTTATCCTTAGCACTAAATTCTGTACTTCATTAAGTATTAGTATTGATGTTTTTTTATTGACAATTTATTTGATAACAGTGATGTGCCCCTAATATAAATACACTAGAGATGAAAAAGCAATAATGCTGATTGTTGCTTTTTCAATTGATAATTGCAACTGATTTGATTGCAACAATAAGTACTCATATACAATACACAGCCTCTACTAGCAAGTACATGTAGACTAAGTACAGTAGACATATCAAATATGGAGTATTGTCCGCATGCTTACAGTAGCAACATTCCTTTGGATTTCCTTGTCACCGAAATCAAGCTTGGCGTGCTGGAGAGGAGCATTCACAAGTGATGGGACGAATGAGTTCTCGGCAAGTGGAGCTCCGTTCATGTCTCCCATGGACAGGGTCACTAGGCAGTTATCAATGATTCCACAACCTTCAAACACAACTTCGGATTTCTCAGTAAATACTTTCATGGATGTGAGAGCAGGGAGTGAAATGTTGTTTCCTTTCACTATGTTAACTAATTTCCCCTAAGTTTTATAATAATGGTATCCACATAAAAATCAGCAAAATGTCAATTTTCTATGCATGAAAACATGCACACACACACACACACATACACACACACACACACACACACACACACACACACACACAAACACGCGTGTATGCATGCATGCCCGCACATGCACATACACACATACTACTCACTTCCCAGGTGTAGAATTGAAGCTCAAAGTATGTGCTGTGTGCCTTCTCGAAATCATCACTTATCATGTACACAGTGAAGTTCTTATCCAGCAAATATCCTGAAATCAAAAACTTGTCATAAGCCCTCTTCACTCCATTATGCAGTAGCTTCCATCGTCCACCATACTCCAGTGATGCCCAAGTCTGAGCTTGCCAAATGTCATTCTATGCATGTACAATTAAGAAACATCATCAGCAGAATACACATACACACACACACACACACACACACACACACACACACACACACACACACACACACACACATATACACACACACACACAACAGGGTTCTATCTAGGATTAAATTTTTTGTGAGGGAAGCTCACAGCACATGTCTACCACACAATACATGACTGTAATTTTGATGTGTGTATTGTATGTGTATGTATAGCAGTGTTTCTTTCAGGATAATGATCAAGGGAGGGGGAGTGGGGATAATTACAAAGTATAGTAGGGGGCAGATATGCACATAACAAAATGTTGTATCATAGGTGTCTATAAAACACATGCAGTACAGTGGCCATTCCAGATGATTCTAGGCTGATTTTGACACTCACACACACATGCATGCATGTACGCATGCACACATACCCACGCACACACACATACACACACACACACACACACACACACACACACACACACACACACACACACACACACACACACACACACCATTGTGCAATAAGAGTAGTCATGTATGTATATATACATACATACATGAGCATGTGCATCTAATGGTTATCTGTATTATCACCCTCACCAGTTGCCAGTAGAGTGTCCCCATTGTGTAGTATTCATTCCTTATTCTTCGATAGTGCTCTATCTCAGCAGTTATACAGACCATCTGTACAACTTGGGTCAGGTAGACAAAATCCTCAAATTGTCTGGTTTTGTTGGGACTACAGTACATTGTAGAGACAAAAGGTGAGGGAATGGTGGAGTTGCAGTAGAGTAAGACATGCATACACACTAGCACATTTGAAACAACATGTGAAGTACAGCCAAAAAAGACAGAATATGCTCAGGAAATCCCATGCAGCTATGGAAAGCTTTCAATGTGCAATCTTCTATGGATCCCCTATAGCACTGAAGGATGGTACAACTAGCCACTTGCACATTTACCTACTATGCATTCTACATGACAACCTACACACAAGAACGCCGAAACTGCATGGCTCAAAGTAGTTTTCATGCCAGTGCTCAATATTTTATGCCAAGCAAATGTGCGCACGAGTGACAGTGCACACAATGAGCAACAAACTGGACTTCAATCGCATCTGTTTCAGTGTGGCACCCAGAGCCAGTGGGTTTAGTGTAACATTGCACAGGAATGCATTATAACATCTTTTCTTGGACTTTCATTGAGCAATCATCAACAATATACCCGTCAGTACACTACTGTGTTAATATCACTCACTTGTTAGGTACTTTGGCGTAGTACTTGACCTGGTTGTACATCAGCTCGTTCCCATCAGGAAGGTGCTGACGCCAGTTCATGAAGGTACTGTTGTTGCCCCACATCTAAACAGAACAAAAGCAACCATTATACCAAAATAATACTACATCTATATGGTTGTATACTCCATAGATAAGTGCAGTATTTAAGTTCCTATAGGCCCTCTTCTTCTAAATTGTTTACATTCCATCAGTGAATAAATTAAACAATGTGTACAAAATCACTCAACATTGGTCATAGGTGGCAGTATAAATGTGTGAAAAATATTGGTGGTTATATGAGATAATTTCAATCTTTGAACAGCATGTCCAAATCAATAGAGGGCATAGAATATGTCTAGGGCAGTCACAGCAAAATCCAACTAATCCCTCTCTCACGGGAATAAAATTAACAATGACAACAAATTCATACCTCAACATGGCACATGTGTATGTACAAGAGCTAGGGCTCTCTAACAATCCCTCACAGGATACAAATTACAATAGCAAAATACCTTGACATGGCACATGCATGTGTGTATGTACAATAACCAGTACTCATGTAGACTCACTGAGGGATCAGACACCTCAAGCCAAGAGGCGGTAGAGGGATAACTTTGCAGTCCTAACTCGCTGGCGAATCTCGGTGTTGGAAACTTGGACACATCAGTACAAGGATCAGTGTAGTCGTACCTATTGGTGATATGTATATACACATATGATAGGGATGTAGAAAGCACAATATGAAGCAAACATAGAAATAGCCATTGCTCAGTGAACACTTGGGTATGGACTGCACAGACCTGTGGATGTCGCCGTAGTTAGGATCTTGCGAACTCCCCCATCTTTGGATGAAAAGACCCCGAGACGGGTCATCTACCATGTATCCATTGGAAGGGCTGGACGGCCAGTAAGGTATGGCAGTTTTCTGCATGGAAATGTTGGTTATTAGCAATATATACAGTAGAACCTCTCTTAAACTCCCCTTATAGTGGAACCTCTATAAAAGACTACTTTTGTGGGTACAGATACGTAGCTTGCCTTGCATGTAAACTAGCCTCTGAATAGTGGAAAACTCCAAAATTAATATAGCAAACCATTTTTCAGGTCCCAAAGTGTCTGTTATAGAGAGGTTCCCCTGAAGTAGGTCTCAAAGTGTCTGTTATAGAGAGGTTCCACTGAAGTAGGTCTCAAAGTGTCTGTTATAGAGAGGTTCCACTGAAGTAGGTCTCAAAGTGTCTGTTATAGAGAGGTTCCCCTGAAGTAGATCTCAAAGATGACAGAATCATATTTGTAGTGCTCCAGATAAACATCACCCAAAGAAAGAATTCAAGCCCATGCATGCATACTGCTTACCAGGGATGCCAAGGTAGTGTGCACGACATCATCATACAGTTTACTGTAGTCCACTGTATAAGCTGGTCCCTTTTCAAGTGCAATATCCTGAAATGGATGTTGGAATCAGAACAGTAATACAACATATTATACAACAGCTGGACACTAAACATTGCCTTATGAAAGGTCAACAGAAAGTATACTGAATGCGTGCACATGTATGTAGATGCTTCACTCTCAAAGTTCCCAGCCATCCCACCAACCTACGTGTAATGTTTTGTGATTTAGGCCTTGTAGTGTGGGAACACTTTGTGCCCTATAGACAATGTATTGTTTTGTGTGTAGTATTCTGTTTTGCAGTGATGTAGTCACGTGTCACAACAATGTATTACACCATTATTAACTATAGATGGGCGCAATGCTTTAGCTCTTTGTGTTATGTTTGGGACCATGTGGCAGTCGCCAGGTCGTTGAGCAAAGTAATGATGGCAGTGACAGTGCGTAGCCAGTGACGGAAAAGTTGATAGCCAGGTGTTACACATGCACCAGTTCTATACAAGACAAAGTTAACTTGTGCTTCAGTTGAAGGATCCTCACCTGATTTTCATTATTCCCACCCCAGAGCACAATGCTGGGATGATGCGTTAGCCTCAAGACCTGGTCTGTCACTTCAGCAGCAACATTCTCCAAGAAATCCTATACCCATGCATATACAGTGAAACTTGCTTAGTACATACCTCAAAGCAGACACAAAATCAGCACAGTGGATAGTAAGTATCCTCAAGTGAAGGCAAAATAGGTACTTACTATCAAGTACTTACCATCCGAGGTGCTTTCAATGGTATTGCATGAGGTAGGGACAGAGCAATGAGTACTCACATACTATCCAGGAGTAGCTACTAATCCAGGAGTACTTACTATCGAGGAGTACTTACTATCCAGGAGTAGTTACTAATCCAGGAGTAGTTACTAATCCAGGAGTACTTACTATCGAGGAGTACTTTCTATCCAGGAGTAGTTACTAATCCAGGTACTTACTAAAAGAGTTTGACTGTACTTCTTATCAGAGGTACATACTATCAGGGTTGGTTCATGTATATGATGCATACACAGGGACAGAATGAGGAGTACTTACTAGCTATCCAGGAGTATGCCCTAAACCAGGATATTTATACTAAGTAAATTACACTGTACGTATACACATTAACATGATGCTACTATGTAGGATACTGTCTTGAAACCACGTACTTGGGAAACAGATGGTCATACATGGACAATGGTATATGAATATATGATGCCACTATGATGTCATACTTGGACTTTGGAACCACTTACAGTATCTCTTGGGTAGAGGGCAACAGCAAACATGAAATCCTGCCAAACCATTATACCAAGTTCATCACAGATGTCATAAAATTCATCACTTTGATAGATCCCTCCTCCCCTGAAGGTGTGTGTGTGTGTGTGTGTGTGTGTGTGTGTGTGTGTGTGTGTGTGTGTGTGTGTGTGTGTGTGTGTGTGTGTGTGTGTGTGTGTGTGTGTGTGTGTGTGTGTGTGTGTGTGTGTGTGTGTGTGTTCACCCGTGTATAGGTGGGTTAGGTTTGCATATACGTACATTATGGTGCACATGGTGTGTAAAGTCAAGCATACATGGTATGTAGGTATGCAGCAGGTTAAGATGAGAATGCACAAAGAAAAAAAGTACATATACATGATGCACACACAACAAATACTGCACTGCAGTTGAATTTACCAAACTCGGACCATGTTCTGGTTAGCATCTTTGGCAGACTGTAGTAGTTTTCTGAGGTAGTCAGGAGTGGCTCTGCTGTGGAAGGCATCAGCTGGGATGAAGTTGGACCCTTTAGCAAACACTGGGATACCTGCATACGGAATCCATTCATAATTTTACTACAAACTACATACAATACCACAATACATGCACACAAACAGACCAACACACCAAACACACACACACACACACACACACACACACACACACACACACACAAGGAAACATACTACAAAGGTTGGGTCACAATACGTCACAAGGTCGCATCACAAGAGATTTTGGCTGATCACAGGGAATATAACTGAGTTCTATTCTTTGTGAGGTCGAATAGCAATAATCATAAATTCCTGTGTTTCAGTGCGTTCATAAATGGCTGAATATCTTCATATCAACACACATATTTTGTAGCAACAATTTGTTGCATCACAAGCCTTGCGATGCCTTCCGACTTTGTGTAAACCAAGCTAACTGTGCCAGCTAACTGTGGAACATGTAGTCAGGACTCTGGTTACTGTGTCTTCTGCAAGCCATGTGTTTGTACATATGCAGCAGTTATTTAACCTGGCATTTATTTTGTCATTTATGATACAGTAGGAAGTCAGTTATCTGAACTTCAGTTATCCGAACACTTCAGTTAACCAAACCCCCCCTTGAACATATTTCCCCAGACATTTTCTACATTTATGTGCCGAAACAAACCAGTTGCCTTAAGCAGACAAATTTAAATGGATATGTTTGTTCATTTGCTCATCTATGCTACAATTTATCAATTTATCTGTGTATGTTTTAGTTTCTAAACAGTTATTTCATAAGAAATACATAATATAAAAACATCACTTTCAGTAAGTGATCACTTGTTTGAACATTTGATTTATCCGAACACCATCTGGTCCCAAGGTGTTAAGATAACTGACTCTCTACTGTATGTTCACAGGTACAGACATTGTGTCATCAACAAGTGTCAGTACCTGTCATACTATATTTGTACATAGTGTGATGGAAGGCAGAAAAAACATTGTAAAATATACTCTCTCTCTCTCTCTCTCTCTCTCTCTCTGTGTGTGTGTGTGTGTGTGTGTGTGTGTGTGTGTGTGTGTGTGCGCGCGCGTGTGTGTGTGTGTGTGCGTGCGTGCGTGTGTGTGTGTGTGTGCATACATGCTTGTGTGTGTGCGTGTTGTGTATGCATTGTGTGTGTGTGTGTGTGTGTGTGTGTGTGTGTGTGTGTGTGTGTGTGTGTGTGTGTGTGTGTGTGTGTGTGTGTGTGTGTGTGTGTGTGTGTGTGTGTGTGTGTGTGTGTGTGTGTGTGTGTGTGCGTGCATACATGCTTGTGTGTGTGTGTTGTGTATACATGTGTATGTGTGTATGTGTGTGTGTGTGCGCACGCGCATACATGCTTGTGTGTGTGCGTGTTGTGTATACATGTGCATGTGTGTGTGTCTGGAGGGGGGGGGTGCATATCTGCATAACATGAAGGTATGCATGTATTCACCATTAATTTTGAAGTAGAATGTCTTGCCATTGAGCACGTCATCTTGAACTAGTTCAATGTATCTAAATCCAAAGGAACGCTCAAATTTTTGGAAATTCTCCAGGCCAGTTGACTGAAAAGAAAACAACAAATATAAGAAGTAAGTTTATAGCAAATAAAATATATTAAGCTCTTATTTGTGGCGGCCATTTTGTTTCCATGTCACCCCTACACATAGACTAATATCATAGTCGTTGAACATATCCTAACTACGTGGGACACTACTACTACCACTACATTTGCTGTGTGCATTACTGGCTGTCAGATCAGTAAAGAGAGAGAGGGGGTAGTCACGTTCCCAGCCCAACTTCTGCCCTGTTGTGGAAGCTGAAGTGCATGGTGGGCTGGGAACGAGGCTAAGAGGAGTGGAGGATTGGGGAACAGATGTATCATCTCTGCTGCAAGACTACAGTTGTGACCCTTTAATCCGACCACATTCATTGCACTAGAAGATGCTGCATTAAAGAGGGTGCTGGATTAACCAATCTTACAATCAATGCACTGTGCACATTGGGTAGGCTGTCTACTGACTAGATAGCAAGGTTTCTGGATTATCAAAGGCCGGATGCAAGAGCACTTACAACACTGCACTGTCTATATACAACACTGATCCCTCTTGCCACTGAACACCCATCACTGACTAGTCTGGCTTGCTATATACAACTGTCCCACTAAACGCCAGACTAATCACTCACTGACCCCACATGTATGTATGTGACCATTAGCATCACATGACATCATGCGCCTCACATCATTGAATGATGTCGTGATTGTGATCTTGTACATCGCGGGCTCTCCGTATCCATTGGGATACCACATCTTAATGTACTGGGACTCAACTTCTAGTGATAACTCAGAAGTGCAGAAGTCTCCATATTCAGTAATATGCAATCTCTACAAAATTTGAAGGACACGTACACACAGACCGTATGTGAGAAGAGCCAATAGGGCAAGTGATACATTTTACAGCGAAACCTCTATTAAAGGACAACTCTGAAATGCAGAAACCGCCTTGAACAGGACCACTGCTCTGTTTCATGTGAAGCCCCTCACATTGACATGTGTACAGTTGAATCCTCGGAATTTAAAATAGGACACCTCTAGAAACAGAACAACTTACTGTGGTCCCCGTAGTGTCCTTATTACAGAAGTCTCACTGCACAGGACAGCTTACTGTGGTCCCAGTGGTGTCCTTATTATAGAGGTTTCACTGCACAGGACAGCTAACTGTGGTCCAAGTGGTGTCCTTATTATAGAGGTTTCACTGTACAGGACAGCTTACTGTGGTCCCAGTGGTGTCCTTATTATAGAGGTTTCACTGCACAGGACAGCTTACTGTGGTCCAAGTGGTGTCCTTATTATAGAGGTTTCACTGCACAGGACAGCTTACTGTGGTCCAAGTGGTGTCCTTATTATAGAGGTTTCACTGCACAGGACAGCTTACTGTGGTCCCAGTGGTGTCCTTATTATAGAGGTTTCACTATACAGGACAGCTTACTGTGGTCCCAGTGGTGTCCTTATTATAGAGGTTTCGCTGTATCTCCATAGGTTCATGGTCACGAGTATATTATGCACTCCAACACAAGGTTGGTTGACACGGTACAGGTGGACGTGTGAGGTAGGGACTCACTGCTCCTGAACTTTCCCCTTGAAAGGATGTAGCGGATTCAAAATATATGGGCAGGCTACCTATTATGCAATGTAGTGTGATTTGAATACCAAAAGAATACTTCTGACCATGTAATATATACTTAGCTGTATGTGCATACATGTATGCACACACACACACACACACACACACACACACACACACACACACACACACACACACACACACACACACACACACACACACACACACACACACACAGAGAGAGAGAGACATGCGCACACACACACAAACACACACACACACACACACACACACACACACAAACACACACACACACGCACACACTTGTACATGCACACACATGCACACACTCACACACACATGCATATGCGTACATGCATGCACATGCAAATACAATCAGAGAAAATGGTTAAAATGCTTCTTTGAAAATACATATTGACTCCTTCACACACTAGCTATAGACTGACTTACTTTTATCTGGTACTGTGCCACATATCGTTATATCAATGCTAAACACACCAAGTGTATCATCATATGAGACTCGGGGAGATACAGAAGTGATCAGACCAACATCAAACGCAACCAGTCCAATGTTCCGCCAAATACCAGCTGGAACAAAGGCTGGTCCTAAGTCCCAACCAAAATCTGAAATTACAAAGAGACAAACAAAACAGTATGTATGTTATAAGTATACATGTATTAGCGTCACACAAATGAGGGACTGAAATAAAGAATGTAGTGAAAGTACCCTGACCTGACTGGGCCTTCCGTATGAAGTTTCTCGCCCCACCAGTAATGTAAGGACCAGAAGTTGGAACGTCATAGGGGTAAGCACCCTTCATCTTCTCTGAGTACCTCAATGCTGACTGAATGTCTATCACAAGACCATTCCTGCCTTCAGAAACGAAGTACTGAATAATTGAGAAGAACAATAATATAGTATATAATATGCGTCAATTCTACACTGTATACCCAATCAGCCTGTTCTTCGCTTATCAATGTTTTGGTTTGTATACAAGATTTATCATGCACCAATAATGTGAATTCATTTAGCTTTTGTCACACTGACTGTGACAGACCATCTGACAGCTAGATAAGTCGAGGGAATTCCCAAACATATGACATTGCAATAAAGCAGCTATATAACACATTGTATCTGTAGTTTTAATGAAGTTTACGTACATGATGGTGATCTCAGAATTAAAGCTGATTTAGCAATTTGCCCAAATTGCTTCCCATATGATTATATAATTCATTCGCCTCCAACCCAAATCCGAACATTGAATCATTTCTGAATCATTACTGACGTTTCGGCTGCATGCGTCAGTAATGTTGTTAGTAGAAAAATCAGTTATGATTCAGAAATGATTCAATGCTCGGATTTGGGTTGGAGGCGAATGAAATATAATCATATGGGAAGCAATTTGGGCAATATGCTAAATCAGCTTTAATTCTGAGATCAAGCCACCCGAGATTATCTCTTCAAGAAGTGCTTCACATATTAGTAACTTTACTGCATCATACAAACATCAACCACACTTTATCAGAATTAGAATAGGCCAAGCAGTAAATTTTTAAACAAAACCCATGCCCAACTAAGTCTTTCAGGTGGTGACTTCAATTTTACATGATGTGCACATGCATGCCTTAAGCTTGTAACAAAGGTATATATAGGTGTCCCAAAACATGGCATCTTGCATATATATCACGCTGGGTGTACAGCATTATGTGAGCAACCACGCACAAGTACTATATCATGTACCAGAGACATGTAACACATGAATGAAAAAAACAGTTACTGTACACATAATATTAATACACCGGCATGCATACATATCCACGTATATATACAGGTGCTTGCAATACAACTCACGCGAATGTCAAACAGGAATTTCCTGAACATACTATTAGTGGTACTGATCAAGTGGCTATTGAACCTATAAACGTGATGTTTGCAGATATCAGTAAGTGTTTAACTTACACAAAACGTACTATACACACAGAATCACTGCATGGCAAGCAAATAATTGTGCCATATCTAATTGGCAAAACTCCATGCACTGTCACTGACACATTAAAGATTCTGAAGTTCCCACTATCATAATGATACTGTTACAATGCAATAATACAGGCCGGGGTGGGTTTGATGTAGATACGAAGAAACTAAAGGCGTGCAAGGAGTTTTGTGCACGGCTCTTATATTAATTATAATTGCATAATTATTATAATATTAATTTCAGCACTTGCTGACATCATTGGACACTTGGTGTTTGGTTTAACAGATTATTTCAGATTCAGGAACAGAAAATACACATAATTCCCAACATACATGCAACAGAACACTTAACACTTGCATAGATGTGTGAAACCACATCATTATTCAACAAACCACACAAGGATATACAATGTGGCTGTCCATAATGGTATGATATAAAAATGACCTCGGACACGGGGTAAAAGGACACATTCAGGTGCAGCCCCGGCAAGGCCAGGAGAAAACAGCATCCTCGTATACAGAACTGTTTAATCATTGGGGCTGACAGCAGTTGCTAAATTCGCGTGAGGGTTCTCCATTGCTGCCGCCGTCTTCATCGTTTCTAATTTCCACCTAACGCTGCTCCTCCTGTTAGATTACGACTTCTTTCTCTTCATTGATTGTGGCATCCATTTAGTATCTTCACATTCTTCCGCTTCTTTTCAAAGGTGCCACATGGTGGTAGCCATTTTATTCATTGATGACGTATGTGTTGCACACTAAAATTGTTCAATTTATATAAATTAAATATAATAGGCTAAATTAAATTTAAAGCTTTAAGTTATTTAAACTAATAGTTTTTTCTTACATAGCTATATAGTAAGCTGTTTATTCATTTATTTTCATCTATACAGCCCCTTGTATGACATTGCTTCTACTTTCCTTAATCTGTATAACCACTACCGGGCACCTAGTGTAGTAAGTTAACACTTGTCAAAGGCTTCCAACTACAGTCTGAATAAGGTACCATGAACAATGTCATACACAGCATACATTGTACAGCAGGATTTCACCCAACACCCCTGTATACCCATGATCATATCAATAATATTACATTCATATTTGGAGGCATGCATACATATAATGTGTGTGTAAGATATGCATCTTTCGTACGTTATTGTAGATGCAGTGTCTATGCCATCACACTGCAGCCAGAGGTAGTCGAACTCCATTAGAGTTCTATTGATGTTGACATCTCTACTGTACCGCCACTCGTCATTGGCTATCCACTGCTGGTCCCGCTGGTTGTAGCCATCTGAGGACAAAGTATGAGAGTTGACCGTTGAGTATGTGATTGATGGTGATTAATTGGGCTGATGGATTCTTAATCAATTGAAAATTAACAAACACAAACTACCTACGAACATATTTAATGAACAAGTAAAGAAAGTACTGTAACTGTTACAGTAGAACCTCCAAATAAAGGACATATTAGGAATGACATAAAATCGGCTGATTTGTTCTTTGTAGAGAGGTTGAGCACTTCAGGAGGTTCAAATTGTATTGCAGGAATTATACTGGGACTGCAAGTCATGTCCTCTATAGAGAGGTTTATTATAATGTGTTCCTATTTGGGAGAGCCCACTATCAGAGGGTCCACTGCACTGCATACACAACAGATGCTATACACAACGTGCATGTTATACATGTATACACACAGCACTTGCAGTATGAAAACATCCACTTAAAAATAACTCACGATACGGCTCTTTGATAATTCCAGCTTTACTGGATGCAAATGTGAAGGATTGCAAGAAGAGTATATCAATTGATTAAGAATACATGTTTTTCCTTAAAATAATGTACACTCACAGCAAATCCAAGTGGACTTGTCCCGGTACAGTGGCCTTAACATCGGATACGTTCAGGTAGACGCGATTTTCAAGCGACCATGCATCTCCGGTCAGATTCACTCTAATAGGAGTCGTGGCGCAAATGGAACCCAAACTAGCCGACAGAAGAAGCAGGAAACGGGTCATCTGGTAAGCAGCACACATTTCAGTCGTTTTTGCCAGCAACTGCAGGAGAAATCAGGTGATGTTTATGCGGTTCAGTTCCCAACCTCGTGACTGCTAGCCGGTGGCGGCCGGTAGGCTGTAATATTGCGCAATAGCTCTGGGAAGGGCTTCCCCTCTTGCTTACCCCCTTTTCGTCGCCTCCATAGCAGTGAGCACACATAATAAAATCTAAAATCTTCAATTTATACGGTCTCCTGCGTGGGTACACACATGCACACACACACACACACACACACACACACACACACACACACACA
>CAUJGJ010000085.1:2405200-2415200 GCA_963170055.1 Halisarca cf. caerulea
GTAAGGTATAGAAGTTTTCTGCACGGAAATGTTGGTTATTAGAAATATATACAGTGGACCTCTTATTATAAACTCCCCTACTAGTGGCAATCTCTCTATAAAAGACTATGGGTCCAGATAGACTGCTATGCATGTAAATTAGCCTGTGAATAGTAGGAAAAAAAACAAAATTAATATAGCAAACCATGTTTCGGGTCCCAAAGTGTCTGTTATAGAGAGGTTCCACTGAAGTAGATCTCAAAGTGTGTTATAGAGAGGTTCCACTGAAGTAGGTCTCAAAGTGTGTTATAGAGAGGTTCCACTGAAGTAGGTCTCAAAGTGTCTGTTATAGAGAGGTTCCACTGAAGTAGATCTCAAAGTGTGTTATAGAGAGGTTCCACTGAAGTAGGTCTCAAAGTGTGTTATAGAGAGATTCCCCTGAAGTAGGTCTCAAAGTGTCTGTTATAGAGAAGTTCCATCCTGGAAGATCTCAAAGATGACAGAGTCATATTTGGGTGTAGTGCTCCAGATAAACATCACCCGAAGAAAGAATTCAAGTCCATGCATGCATTCTGCTTACCAGGGATGCCAAGGTAGTGTGCACAACATCATCGTACAGTTTGCTGTAGTCCACTGTATAAGCTGTTCCCATTCTGAGTGCAAAATCCTGAAATGGACATCGGAATCAGAAAAGTGATATAACATATTGTACGATAGCAGAACACTAAATATTGACTTATCAAAGGTCAACAGAATTTAAGGTATGCTGAATACACATGTATGTAGATGCTTCACTCTCAATGTTCCCCGGCCATCCCACCAACCTATGCACTAATCAGTTAAATCTGTTTAAAGTTTAATACAAGACGAAGTTAACGTGTACCTGAGTTGAAGGCTCCTCACCTGATTCTCGTTATTCCCACTCCAGAGCACAATGCTGGGATGATGCGTTAGCCTCAAGACCTGGTCTGTCACTTCAGCAGCAACATTGTTCAAGAAATCCTATACCCATGTATATACAGCTAGTGAAACTTGCTTAGTACATACCTCAAAGCAGACACAAGAACAGTACAGTAGAACTTGGATGGTAAGTACCCTCAAGGGAAGGCAAAATAGGTATATACTCACTATCAGAAGTACTTACTATCCAAGGTTCTTTCAATGGTGTTGCATGAGGTAGGGACAGAGCAATGAGTACTTACTATCCAGGAGTACTTACTAACCCAGGTACTTATTAAAAGAGTTTGACTTCTCATCAGAAGTACTTACTATCAGAATTGGTTTATGTACATGAGGTATACACAGGGACAGAATGAGGAGTACCTACTATCCAGGAGTATGTATTAAACCAGATACTTACTCTCAGGGTTGGTTTATGTACATGAGGTATACACAGGGACAGAATGAGGAGTACTTACTATCCAGGAGTATGTACTAAACCAGGTACTTATACTAAGTAAATTACACTGTACATATACACATTAACATGATGCCACTATGTAGGATACTGTCTTGAAACCACGTACTTGGGAAACAGATGGTCATACATGGACAATGGTATATGAATATATGATGCCACTATGATGTCATACTTGGACTTTGGAGCCACTTACAGTATTTCTTGGGTAGAGGGCAACAGCAAACATGAACTCCTGCCAAACCATTATACCAAGTTCATCACAGATGTCATAAAACTCATCACTTTGATAGATCCCTCCTCCCCTGAAAGTGTGTATGTGTGTGTGTGTGTGTGTGTGTGTGTGTGTGTGTGTGTGTGTGTGTGTGTGTGTGTGTGTGTGTGTGTGTGTGTATCCATGTGTGTATCCGTGTGTGTGTGTTTGTGTGTGTGTGTGTGTGTGTGTGTGTGTGTGTGTGTGTGTGTGTGTGTGCGTGTGCATGTGTACGTGTGTACGTGTGTATGTGTGTGTGTGTGTGTGTGTGTGTGTGTGTGTGTGTGTGTGTGTGTGTGTGTCCACCCATGTATGGGTGGGTTAGGTACATGTATACAATATGGTACACAGATGTGTGTGATGTCCAGTATACATGGCATGTAGGTATGTAAACATTTAGGTATGCAGCAGGTTAAGATTAGAATGGACAAAAGAAAAAATAGTACACATAAATGATGCACACACAACAAATACTGCACTGCAGTTGAATTTACCAAACTCGGACCATGTTCTGGTTAGCATCTTTGGCAGACTGTAGCAGTTTTCTGAGGTAGTCAGGAGTAGCTCTGCTGTGAAAAGCATCCGCTGGGATGAAGTTTGATCCCTTAGCAAACACTGGAATACCTGCACATGGAATCCATTCATAGTTTTACTACAAACTACATACTACTACAGCACATGCATGCAAACAGACTAACACACCAAACACACTACACTGTACTATAACTGTGCCAGCTAACTGCGGAACACGTAGACAGGACTCTGGCTACTGTGTCTTCTGCAAACCATGTGTCTGTATGCAGCAGGAATTTAACCTGGCATTTACTTTGTCATTTACGGTATGTGCACAGATACAGATGTTGCGCCATCGACAAGTGTCAATAATTGTCATACCATCCAATTTATTTGTACAGTGTACATAGCATGATGGAATGCAGAAAAAAACATTGCAATGTATATATATATATATATATATATATATATATATATATATATATATATATATATATATATATATATATATTGTGTGTGTGTGTGTTTGTGTATGAGTGTGTGTATATGTCTGTGTAACATGCAGGTATGCATGTATATACCATTAATTTTGAAATAGAATGTCTTGCCATTGGGTACGTCATCTTGAACTAGATCAATGTATCTAAATCCAAAGGAACGCTCAAATTTTTGGAAATTCTCCAGGCCAGTTGACTGAAGAGAAAAGCAACAAATATAAAAAATAATTTTTAAGCAAGTAAAATGCATTAAGCTCTTATATGTGGCAGCCATTTTGTTTCCATGTCACCCCTACATATGGAATAATATCATAGTCGTTGAACACACCCTAACTACGAGGGACACTACTCCATTTGCCGCGTGCATTACCAGTTGTCAGATCAGTACAGAGAGAGAGGAGTGTAGTCACGTTCCCAGCCCAACTTCTGCCCTGTTGTTGGAAGCTGAAGCGGTGGGCTGGGAACGAGGCTAAGAGGAGTGGAGGATTGGGGAACAGATGTATCATCACTGCTGCTACTGTATAGCTGTGACCCTTTAATCCAACCACATTTGTTGCACTAAAAGATGCTGGATTAAAGAGGATGCTGGATTTAAGAAGATGCTGGATTACAAATCTTACAATACACTGTGCACATTGGGTATGCATTTCTACTGACTAGATAGCAAGGGTTCTGGATTATCAAAGTCCAGATGTACTGTAAGAGCACTCACAACACTGCACCGTCTATATACACCACTGATCACTGCCACTGAACACCCATCACTGACTGCATGCACAACATGTGACCATTTACATCACATGAAATCATGCGCCTCACATCATTGAATGATGTCGTGATTGTGATCTTGTACATCGCGGGCTCTCCGTATCCAGTGGGATACCACATCTTAATGTACTGGGACTCAACTTCTAGCGATAACTCAGAAGTGCAGAAGTCTCCATATTCAGTAATATGCAATCTCTATAAAATGGAAAGTACAAGTGCATATACACAGACCATATGTGAGAATAACAATACATAATATACACAATACAATGGGACAAATGATACATTTTACAGTGAAACCTCTATTAAAGGACACTTCTGAAATGCAGAAACCTCCTTAAACAGGACACCATTGCTGCGTCCCATTTGAAATCCCTCACATTGACATGTGTACAGTTGAATCCTCAGAAAAAAAGATAAGTCCATAAAAAGGACAACTTACCATGGTCCCAGTGGTGTCCTGTACAGGACAGCTTACTGTGATCCCAGTGATGCCCTTATTATAGAGGTTTCACTGTACAGGACAGCTTACTGTGGTCCCAATGGTGTCCTTATTATAGAGGTTTCACTGTACAGGACAGCTTACTGTGGTCCCAATGGTGTCCTTATTATAGAGGTTTCACTGTACAGGACAGCTTACTGTGGTCCCAATGGTGTCCTTACTATAGAGGTTTCACTGTACAGGACAGCTTACTGTGGTCCCAGTGATGTCCTTATTATAGAGGTTTCACTGTACAGGACAGCTTACTGTGGTCCCAGTGGTGTCCTTACTATGGAGGTTTCACTGCACAGGACAGCTTACTGTGGTCCCAGTGGTGTCCTTATTATAGAGGTTTCACTGTATCTCCATAGGTTCATGGTCACGAGTATATTCTAATATGCACTCCAACACAAGGTTGGTTGACACAGTACAGGTGGACGTGTGAGGTAGGGACTCACTGTTCCTGAAGTTTCCCCTTGAAAGGATGTAGCGGATTCAAAATATATGGGCAGGCTACCTATTACGCAATGTAGTGAGATTTGAAACCAAAATAATATACTTCCGACCATGCAATATATACCTAACTATATGTGCATACATGTAGTGACACGTGTGTGTATCTACCTACGTACATGCATGCATGCAAACATACACACACACACACACACACACACACACACACACACACACACACACACACACGCGCGCGCACACACACACACACACACACACACACTCATACGTACGCATAAGTGTACATGTATGCACAAGCAAATAAATACAAACAGAGAAAATGGTTAAGTGTTCTTTTGAAAATACATTTTGACTCTTTCACACATTAGACTGACTTACTTTTGTCTGGTACTGTGCCACAAATCATTATATCAATGCTAAACACACCAAGTGTATCATCATATGAGACTCGAGGAGACACAGAAGTGACCAGACCAACATCAAACGCAACCAGTCCAATATAGTGCCAAATACCAGCTGGAACAAAGGCTGGTCCCCAGTCCCAACCAAAATCTGAAATCACAAAGAGAAAAACAAAAAACTATAGGTTAGGTTAGGTTAGGTAAGCTTATTTTGACAGGGAAAGCCTTTAGCCAATTGGCTACTACTCTAGGCACCCTGCAATAACACAGTACACAGCAGAAAAGGGAGGAAAACCGTACAAAAAAGAGAATTGAAATAAATGTTAATAATAGGGCATGCAATGTCATTCATTTATTGAAAAAGAGAGTCAAGAATTCAAAGTTAATGGAAGACATGCTAATATAAGAATCATGCAAGTGTGTTCAAATAGTTGAGAGCGGCTTGAGAGAACACTCTGGTGCTGCTGGAGTCACGGATCGAGGATGGAAGGGACCGCCACAGTGAGGCTCCAACATATGAAAATGCATGTTGACCGAAAGATGTGCGAGTTGATGGAAGGGTAGTTAGGTTGTGTGTACGTGTGTTGTGGCAATGGGAGGAACGATGGAAGAGAGATGATAAGTATGAAGGTGCTAGTGAATTGTGACATCTGTAGACGAGTTCAGCCAGATGAAGTTTCCGGCGTGTAAGGAGACGGGTGAGGCCAAGATCCTCCCAGAGGGCACAGGAAGATGAGAGACGAGGGCGATGAAGAACAAGACGACAGGCATAGTTGAAAAGTGTCTGGAGGCGAGAAGAATCTTGCTGGGTGCAGTTATTCCAAACTATGTCACAGTAGTCCACAGAAGGCAAGATGTAAGATTTGAGATACAAGACCAGAAGAGGGCGAGGAAGAAACCAGGATAGACGTCTTAAGAGATTGATACTGCGAGAAAGCTTGGAAATAATGTGGTTGATGTGATCCATCCATGTTAATGTCTCATTAATTACTACACCTAGGAGCTTGAATGTATGGACCTGTTCAATCTGTAGTCCAGACAGCGACAAGTTAAGTGGAGGGGGAACAACCCTGGTCCTACAGGAACGAATCAGCATACACTTCGTTTTAGAAAGGTTAAGTTGTAGACCATTTTGTACCATCCAATTGTTGGCTTTTTGCAGACAAGATTGAAGAGCATCATTGAGAAGTTGATGGTTGCTACCAGTGAGAAAGATGGTTGTGTCATCTGCAAAGAGGACAGTACAGTCAGGGGGAAGAACAGAGGGAAGTTTGTTTATAAAAACTGAAAAGAGAGTGGGTCCAAGCACTGAACCTTGAGGGACACCAGAGGATGTGTAGCCAGGACTATGTATGTTATAAGTATATTAGTGTCATACAAATGAGGTATATACTGAAATAAAGAATGTAGTGAAAGTACTCTTACCTGACTGGGCCTTTCGTATGAAGTTCCTTGCCCCACCAGCAATGTAAGTACCAGGAGCTGGAACGTCATAGGGGTAAGCACCTTTCATCTGCTCTGAGTACTTCAATGCTGACTGAATGTCTATCACAAGACCATTCCTGCCTTCAGAAACGAAGTACTGAATAACATAGATAATAAAGAACAATAATACAGTATATAATATGTGTCAATTCTACACTGTATATCCAATCAGCCTGTTCTTCGCCAATTAATTTAAAAATTAAAAATCAAGGTTTTGGTTTGTATACATCTATCATGCACCAATAATGTAAATTCATTTAGCTTTTGTCACACAGAACATCTAAAAGCTAGATGGACAAAATAAATTCTGACAACTCAAACAATGACCATGCATTAATGCATAAATAATTATAATTCATTCGCCTCCAACCCAATTAAATCCGAACATTGAATCATTTCTGAATCATTACTGATGTTTCGGCTACATGTCAGTAATGTAGTAGAAACGTCAGTAATGATTCAGAAATGAATCAATGCTTGGATTTGGGTTGGAGGCAAATGAATTATAACCATGGTTCCCAAAAGCCACCTGAGATTATCTCTTCAAGAATTGCTTCACATATTAGCTTTACTGCATCATATATACAAACATCAATTTTCAGGACAACAGACAACAATTAACCACACTTTATCAGAATTAGAATAGGCCAAGCAGTAAATTTTTAAACAAAACCCATGCCCAACTAAGTCTTTCAGGTGGTGACTTTGATTTTACATGATGTGCACATGCATGCCTTGTAACAAAGGTATAGGTGTCCCAAAACATGGCATCTTGCATATATATCACTCTGGGTGTACAGCATTATGTGAGCAACCATGCACAAGTACTATATATATACCATGCACCCGAGAAATGTAACACATGAATAGAAACCAAGCGATTCGAGTTTAAAAAACTCGTGGGCCCTGGAAACTGGAATCGCTTGGAAATCGTCGTTATTGACTAAAATAATACTTCAAAGAACTCTTCTGGTCGAAAAGACTCTTCGCTGATAAAAGCAGGAGCAGACGAATGAATTTCACCGAAATATAGCCAAAAGATTACATACCGACTTCGCGTCCGCCATGTTGTTGACATATATATATAATATATATTGACATCGTTACGGACGTTCCGGACACTTCCGGTGAAAGTAAAAACAATATACTGTATTGCCAAAAACCGTACGGAATACATGTAATTTTAGAACACCGGCATGCGTGTATATATCCACGTATACAGGTGCTTGCAATACAACTCACGCGAATGTCAAACAAGAAATTCCTGAACATACTATTAGTGGTACTGATCAAGTGGCTATTGAACCTATATAAAGGAGATGTTTGCAGATATCAATAAGTGCTTAACTTACACAAAACATACTATACACACAGAATCACTGCATGTCAAGCATATAATGTACAAGCAATCCAGAAACTTTGGGCTGAGATTGACCTTGAAAGGGGCCATACCAAGTCTGGGGGAAGCAAACTCAGAATGTACAGAGCATTCAAATCCGACGTTAGAGAAGCCGAACCCTACCTATTTCTCATAGCAAACCCTAAGATTAGACAAGACTACACTAAATTTCGAATTTCTGACCACAATCTACATACTGAAACTGGACGACGCACAAAACCACCTACACCCACTGCTAACAGAACATGTTCTCTTTGTCAATCAACTTCAATCGAGAACGAAGTGCACTTCCTTGTGGACTGTAACTACTACAGTGATTTGAGATCATCACTTACACATTTAGCCACTAGCCTCAATCATTACTACCAATATTTATGCTCTAAGGAAAAATTCATGTTCCTAATGTGTAGCCGTAACCCATCAATTATAAACCAATTAGCATATTTTATTCACAAAGCCATGCAACTTAGATCTTCCTACTTGTATCCACCCACCCAGCATTCTTAATTTGAAGTCAATTGTTTTTAGGGTATACATGTACTTGTATTTTCACAAATTTCATATTATTATCAGAGTAAACCATCACTGATCGATTTTTTTAGTGGCCTCACATGACATACACCTTGAGTTTCCATGCATTTCTTAATCATTGTTTTTACTGTAATCACAATGTTATTATACTTTCCTTCATTGTCTATGATCAGTAAACCCACCATCTTCATCGAGTAAATCATTATTGATCAATTTATTTATATTGGCCTCACAAGACACACACTTTATGTTCCCATGCAAATTATCTTAACCATCGTTATTACTGTAATCACAATACATGTATTATATTTTTCGCCATTGTCTGCCTACTTAGCCACCACTCTTTGGGTTTAGGGGCCATTTCGGCCTACACAACCTAATAATAATATATATATATATAATTGTGCCATCTAATTGGCAAAACTTCACTCTCACCGACAGATTAAAGGTTCTGAAGTTCCCTTATCGTAATAACACTGTTACAATGCAGTAATACAGGCCGGGGTGGGTATGATGTAGATACGAAGAAACTAAAGGTGTGGAAGGAGTTTTGTGCGCAGCACTCAATTATAATCGCATATATTGATTTCAGCACATTGCTGACATCATTGGACACTTGTGTATGGTGTAACAGATTATTTTAGAATCAAAAACAGAAAATACACTTGATTCCTAACATACATGCACCAGAACACTTAACACTTGCATGTATGCATGTGTTGCACATGAAAATTGTTCAATTTAAATTATTTAAATACATTAAGTAGGCTAACTTAAATTTAAAGCTTATTATAACTAATAGCCTTCTTATATAGCTAGTAACTGTTTATTCATTTATTTCCATCTTCTATAGCCCATTGCATGAAATTGCTTTCTACTTTCCTTAATCTGTATAACCACTACCGGGCACCTAGTGTAGTAAGTTAACACTTGCCAAAGGCTTCCCACTACAGTCTGAATAAGGTACCATGCATGAACATATACACAACATAGTACAGTCAAACCTCGCAAGTGAGTACCCCTGGGGACCCTCCAAATTGCTACTCACTATCAGTAGTACTTGCTAACTATAGATTAGTATTATGGGTTATAAGCTGGGGTATCATATCCTTGTACTTCCTAACCAGGTAGTACTCATTAGCAGAATTTTAATAACAAGGTTCTACTGTATAATATATAGCAAGGGTTCACCCAACCCTCCTGTGCCCATGATTATATCAATATAATATACATTCATATTTGGAGGTATGCATATGTATAAGGTATGTGTAAGATATATGCATTTTTCGTACGTTATTGTAGATGCAGTATCTATTCCATCGCACTGCAGCCAGAGGTAGTCGAACTTCATTAGAGTTCTATTGATATTGACATCTCTACTGTACCGCCACTCGTCATTGGCTATCCACTGCTGGTCCCGCTGGTTGTAGCCATCTGAGGACAAAGTATGAGAGTTGACCGTTGAGTATGTGATTGATGGTGATTAATTGGGCTGATGGATTCTTCATCAATTGAAAATCAACAAACCAGCACAAACTACCTAGTAGTACAAACATTTTTAATGAAAAAGTAAAGAAAGTACTTCTACAGTAGAACCTTCAAATAAAGGAGGTTCTACTGTACAACACATTAGGAATGACATAAAATCGGCTGATTTGTTCTTTGTAGAGAGGTTGAGCACTTCAGGAGGTTCAAATTGTATTGTAAGAATTATACTGGGACTGCAAGTCATGTCCTCTATAGAGAGGTATATTATAATGTGTTCCTATTTGGGAGAGCCCACTATCAGAGGGTCCACTGCA
>CAUJGJ010000085.1:2417700-2422700 GCA_963170055.1 Halisarca cf. caerulea
CACACACCTGAAGTATCCATTCACTTTAGTGTAGAGGTACACAAAAGGAGCTACATTATCTGTTGCTATAGTGAACTAGAACAGAAAGGAATTCATATACTTAACAACACATTACCTACAATGGACATTTGAAATTAACGAATGAGTGGCAGATCCAGTATAAGTCCATTCAAGCACCACCCCTTACAGTCATCTTTCGCACTAATTCTTGTACTTCATTAAGTATTAGTATTGGTGTGTCCCTATGACACACGATAAAACAGTCTAGTGCACACAATGTGCAGTATACACTGTAGAGCATGTACATGTAATTAGTATACATAATAATTATGGAAAATATTGTCCGCATACTTACAGTAGCAATGCTCTTTTGGATTTCCTTGTCACCGAAATCAAGCTTGGCGTGCTGGAGAGGAGCATTCACAAGTGACGGGACGAATGAGTTCTCAGCAAGTGGAGCTCCGTTCATGTCTCCCATGGACAGGGTCACCAGGCAGTTATCAACGATTCCACAACCTTCGAACAAAACTTCGGATTTCTCAGTGAATACTTTCATGGATGTGAGAGCAGGGAGTGAAATGTTGCTTCCTTTCACTATGTTAACTAGTTTCCCCTAAGTAATACAAATTGGGTAACATCCATATAATATTCATTGAAATGCTAATTCATATTAAGCATGAAAACAACACAACGTCATGCACACACACACTAGTTATGCACACACACACACACATGCACACACACACACGTACACACACACACACACACACACACACACACACACACACACACACACACACACACACACGTACACACACGTACACACACATGCACACACACATACACACACACACACACACACACACACACACACACACACACACACACACACACTCACTCACATACATACACACATACTACTCACTTCCCAGGTGTAGAATTGAAGCTCAAAGTATGTGCTGTGTGCCTTCTCAAAATCATCACTTATCATGTACACAGTGAAGTTCTTATCCAACAAGTATCCTGAAATTAAAAACTTGTCATAAGCCCTCTTCACTCCATTATGCAGTAGCTTCCATCGTCCACCATATTCCAGTGATGACCAAGTCTGAGCTTGCCAAATGTCATTCTGTACATGCACAATTAAGAAGCACCATCATCAGAATACACATCTGCACACACGCACGCACACACGCACGCACACACACACACACACACACACACACACACACACACACACACACACACACACACACACACACACACACACACACACACACACACACACACACCTACACACACACACACACACACACACACACACACACACACACACATGTGCGCGCACACACACACACACACACACACACACACACACACACACACACACACACACAGACTCACATACACACACATGCATCATTAGTATTGTCACCCTCACCAGTTGCCAGTAGAGTGTCCCCATTGTGTAGTATTCATTCCTTATCCTTCGATAGTGCTCTATCTCAGCAGTTATACAGACCATCTGTACAACTTGGGACAGGTAGACAAAATCCTCAAATTGTCTGGTTTTGTTAGGACTACAGTACATTGTAGAGACAGGAGGTGAGGGAATGGTGGGAGTTGCAGTATATGTCAGGTATATCATTGTTTAGACTGGGTAGCCATTAGCCATTGGCTATTCTCCCAGGCGCCCAGTGAAGCTCAGTAGAGTATGACAAGAGTATTATATACATTAGCACATTCGAAATAATAGTATCAACACAGCCAAAAATGACCAAGCATGCTCATGCAGGAAATCCCAGTTAGGATAAGCTTTCAATATACTGTACTGTCCAAAATTTTTGTGAGATGTAAATTTTGCAAATCACTTGGAAGTAGACTGTTTTCGTTTTTATTTTCACAAATACGTGTAGGTTATTAGTCTAGGAAGCCAGGTCAAATCAAAGTTCACGAGTAGAATTTCACAAATCTGAACCCATTCGTGAAATTCGTAAAAATAAAGTCCCACAAAAATTTCAGACAATACGGTACAACCTTCTATAGATTCACTAAGACAGTTGGAGGATAATCGTACAACTAATCATGCACTTATATACACACTTGCTTATTAAATATTCACTCTATAATACATAAAAACATACACACAAGAATGCTGAAACTGTATGGTTCGAAGTAGTGCTCAATATTTCATACCGAGCAAGTGTGTATATAAGTGACAGTGTACATGCATAATAGTTGAATATATACTAGAACAACAAACGGGACTTCATTAACAATATATTGCTTCAGTGAGGCAACCAGAACCATTGGACTTAGTTTATCATTGCATAATATTTGCAGTGTAACGTACAGCTTTTCTTGAACTTTCTGAAGACTCATTGAGCAATCATCAACAACATACCCATCAAAACACTTCTGTATGTGAATATTGCTCACTTGTTAGGTAGTTTGGCGTAGTACTTGACCTGGTTGGACATCTGCTCGTTCCCATCAGGATGGTGCTGGCGCCAGTTCATGAAGGTACTGTTGTTGCCCCACATCTAAACAGAGCAAGAACAAGTAATTTGAGTTAAAAACTCCTGCGTGGGGGCTGTCGTCCCACACACTCAAATCACTTGCAAAGCATTGAGGAACAACTGTTACAGCTGAACATTCATTGAATACAATTTTTTTGTAAACTTTGATGATTGTTTTGCTATTATAAATTCCTACTATTCTCTTAATATATTACTAGTATACAAATTCTCCATTGAAACCTCTAATCTGCCACCCCTTAATCTGCCAAACCCGCTTTAGTCCACCCTATAGTTTCTGAAAAACAAATTAAAATGCATGTACTGAGCTTGAGTGCAAACCTTATAAACTTGCCAACCCATGCAGCTAATCCACGTGCACCATAAAACTGACAATCCCCATTGTGGTGGATTAGAGAGGTTTCCCTGCATGCAGCAGCTCATAACAACTGCAGCTGCTAATTTACAACTGACATCTCTACATGGATGTGATGTATATTTAAAGTATACTTTCATTGATAAGTGCAGCATTCAATTTCCTACAGTTACTTTGTTTATAAATTATAAATCTAAAATTCATCAGTGAAAAATGGAATTTAACGTAGTTGAATGGGGTTAATGACACTAACCGTAACGCCTGGCACGCTTACAGGCTTGGGGGGGGGGGGGGGCAGCTCGAACACCCAGGCCTGACGTTACGCTTGGCATAATTATAAGCAGTATACACGTGGGTATATATGCGCATGCGCAGTGTGCTCATGTATCACACGGTCCTGGCCTTCTTCGTGCATGCGTAGCTGCTGACTTCTGCTGTCCATTTTTTTTCTTTTCATTTTCTCCGCCCTTAGGGGCGTGAAAGGGTGGGTGTGGGTGTTATCCCCAGGTGCTTTATCAAATTCCCAGGTGCCCAGACTACCTTTTACGCTTACATGGGGTTGCCCTGTTGACTCTTAACCCCTGCATGATGGGGTTAAGAGCATTGAATGCATGACGTGGCACCTGGGGGTGGCGCCCCACCCCCCTTATGTCCAAGAAGGGGTTCGTCTCATTGATCACCCTTCTCATTAGAGTATATTAGAATTATAGGACATATGGGCAATTATTTAGATAGGCATGGGTATGTATGTATATAGGTATAGGCTAGGTTTCAGCTTGGGCTCGTACAAGGCCATACCATCTTGCAGGTACGTCATATAGGGTGGAGGATAGTAGGCATTAAAATTAAATACCATATAGTGGGTGATATTCCTAGGGTGAAAAATTTGTGGTTTTGGAAGGGATGGAAATTTTGCTCACGAAAATTAGTAACTGACATGGCTCTTCGCGCTGCATGTGGTATGGATCTGAAGACTTTATGAAGAAATCGAGACAGCAGTCTCTTAAACTTATTGAAGAACTTTATGAAAGGTAACAGCAGTAATTCACCCCATCCCAGTGGACCTGCTTTAGCGTGGTCAGCGCCGTCATCATTGCTAACAAGGAAGTTGGCCGCATTACCGGCGCATAAACTTCATAAGAATTATCCATTTCCCTTTGGGATTGAGGTTTATTTCAGCTTCCCACATGTCTTTGTACTCATGGCAGCCTCTTATTATGGCTTCAACTTTGAAGGAAGTAGCCATTTTTTTGAAGTTATAATATCTTTCCAGTGTGAACCATGAATAAGATTAATTTCAGTATTTTTATGATCCAGGATCATCATGGTATAGATGTCTAAAAGTTAGTGCCTATGTGATTCGAATTTCCATCTTTTAACATCATGGCCACCAATGGGTATAGAGGGTACTGGTTATCCTTAGCTCAGTCAAAGCAAAATCAACCTCTCTCACAGGAAGATGAATTACAGCATAGTGAAATCTCACCAATCCAATACTCCAGTGGGATCTGAAAATGTGACAGATTAGGAGGTTGTTGGATTACAAAGTGACTATTACCATACTTGAATAAGGTGATTGTGCCTCATAAGATGGTCGAATTACAGAGAGAATAGGGTTAGGGTTATAGAGGTGTTAACTAATAATTATTAGACTACAGCTAGAGGTTTCACTCCGCCTCAACGTGACACATGCACACGTGTATGTACAATAACTAGTGCTCCTGTAGACTCACCGATGGATCAGACACTTCAAGCCAAGAGGCAATAGAAGGATAACTTTGCAGTCCAAACTCACTTGCAAATCTCGGATTTGGAAATTTGGACACATCAGTACAGGGATCAGTGTAGTCGTACCTTTTGATGATATATGTACACATATGATGTAGAGAGCACAACATGAAGCAAACACAGAAATAATAATTGCTCGGTGAACACTTAGTTATGGACTGCACAGACCTGTGTATGTCGCCGTAGTTAGGATCTTGTGAAAGTCCCCATCTTTGGATGAAAAGACCCCGAGACGGGTCATCTACCATGTATCCATTGGAAGGGCTGGCCGGCCAGTAAGGTATGGAAGTTCTCTGCATGGAGACGTTGGTTACATATTA
>CAUJGJ010000085.1:2430200-2455200 GCA_963170055.1 Halisarca cf. caerulea
TTACACATAATATAAGCATTGTACTTGCAAAATGTGTATATATGCACACAGAGTCACTGCATGCATGCATATGCCAGATTGACAGAACTCCACTTGCACTCCGACAGATAGCCTAAAGATTTTGAAGTGTCCCTACATGAAAACTCATGTACATGCATTGTCAGGCTATAAATACAGATTGCATGGACACTGATTAAAGGCATTATAAAGGTATGCATTGTCAAGGAATTTTGTGCGTGGATCTAATTATTATATATTATCAATTTCAGCACATTGCTGACATTAATGGACAAGTATAGATTATTTCAGAATCAGGAACTTAAGTTGTCACTTAATTCCCAACATATACAAATTGTTATATTAATTATAAATAATATATAATTCAACAAGACACTTTAAGTTAATTGTGCAACTTGCATGTACTATGCGTGTGTTACAATCGTTCAATAATTATTATTTATTTAATTAGGCTAAGGTTATTATAACTAATAATGCTTATTATTATTATCCTTATTATTGTTATTACTATTGCCTTTGTTGCTGTGTCATGGTGATGTGGTCATTATTATTATTATTACTATTACACCATATACCAATAATAATATAAGCTTCTTAATATGTAATAAAAAATATATTATATAATAATTCATTTTCATTTCACATAGTCGTAAGCTAAGCCCTTTTGTATGGATTGCTTTCTAGGCTCGTAAATTGTCAATCATTACTGGGCAAAAGTTAAGAATAGTGACATGCATGTTGCCACATACAGGCTTCCCACTGCAGTCTAAAGAAGTTACTGTAAGCATATGCATGCATACAACATAGCAGAATTCAACCCAACCCTCCCGAGCCCCTGGGATAGTACATATTCTTGGATAGTGAGTATATATATTCCTTGGCAACGCTTACTCACTATACCCCATGCAGTAACTGGTATACGTAACTCTAAACAACACTTACAATAAGTTTTTCTGAATCAGATAAAAATCAGTACTATATAAGTATTTGTCTTTCTGGTCACCGAGGGCACTTACGAACCAAGTTTGATTGTATACTAATGTGTACATTGGTGAGGGTAATATGTGTGCATAAGATATGCATTTTATGTACCATATCCTCGATGCAGTATCTATGCCATCACACTGCAGCCAGAGGTAGTCGTACTCCATTAGAGTGCTATTAATGTTGACATCTCTACTGTACCGCCACTCGTTATTAGCCATCCACTGCTGGTCCCGCTGGTTGTAGCCATCTGAGGACAAAGTATGAGAATTGACAGTGAGCAATGTATTATGACTTATGGCAATTAATTAATTAACACTGATGTTATTTTTAGTCACTTTAATTACTGAGCTGATGTATTCAACTGAATGTCAATAAACACAAACTACGTGACGATGTGAACATTTTTAATGGACCAGAAAAGTAAGTACTGCATACAAATCACGTTCTTATTATACATGATATAATACACAGACCACTGTGACTTGCAGATTGAAAGCATCGACTAAAAATAACTCACAATAAGGATCTTTGATAATTCCAGCTTTCCTGAATGCAAATGTAAAGGATTCCAAGAATTGCATACAAGTCTATTGAAGAAATAATGTTCCTTTCTGTACACTTACAGCAAATCCAAATGGACTTGTCCCGGTACGGTGGCCTTCACATCCGATACGTTCAGCGGGTAGTCGCGACTTTCAAGCGACCATGCATCTCCGGTAAGATTCACTCTAATGGGAGTCGTGGCCAAAATGGAAGTCAAACTAGTCGACAGAAGAAGCAGTAAATAAGTCGTCTGGTAAGCAGCACTCATTTGAGTCATTTTCTCCGGCAACTGCAGGAGAAATCATGTGATCTCAGTTCCAAAACCGCGTGATCCACTAGGTTAGTATTGCGCAATGGCACCGGAAAGGGGCTTCCCCCTGTGGCTACCCCTTCCACGTGGACTGAGCTGGATTGAATGCGGATTGGTAACTTGCATTGGATATGCGCGTTCATATTTATTACTCTAGTCTAGCTGCTAGCCCCTACTTTTAAAAGGAGGAACTACGAATAACAGGTTCTCAACGTTAAGGTTGAGGGAGGAACATTCATACCTTTCATCATAGATACTCAAACCTGGTTGCGTAGGTTAGAGAATGTATGCTTTCATCATGTCCACCAGTGGAGACATAGGGCTGTCGGCAGAGGTGATGGTCAAGTGACTTGCCTCACTTACTGCTGACAAACAAGGCACTTCCTACTCCGTCGTGTTGAATGTGATACGTTGCTGCTTTTCATTCAGCCTAGTTGATTCAGCCATCATGTGCATTCGAGGAGGCAGATCCTCATTCAAGAATCCAGCAAGGGGAGCAGATTGCCCAGCGCTAGTTGCTGGAGCTATGGCTTAACAATCTATGTACCATATTGCCTTACTTCTGAGTGATTGCTATGGACTATCATTATGTGTATTTTGCTATTATGTATCAGTGCTGTATCTATGCTATTATATGAAAAAAAAAAACTTTTAACCTTCACATGGGCGCCCACGCGAAGGGTAAAAGTAGGGACTAGCAGTATGAAAATGGCTCTTCAAATTGGAATTTGTGACTAGATTTACGTGGCAGATCTAGAAATGATTAATAGCAGAATGTTTCGGCCCAGATGGCCTTCTTCAGCTGCTAGATTGATCGAAGAGTTACGGAGAGGAGTGACTTATAAATACAGCGGTTGGTGATGTGGTGACAGGTGTTGATGGATTGGGTGATGAGTGTCAGAAAAGGTGTTAATGAATAATTTTGATGAATTTAATTGATTAGGGAAAGCATGCAAAAATAATATAAAATTAGGGGGGTGGGTGGGGAGGTGGTGTGGAGTAGCTGTTGATGATGGGGTTCCACGCAGGTGGCCCTATATCTGCGTTGATTTGGGGCTCCTGGGCCCCATAGCTATGATAGAAATAGGGTTCCCATATATCTACATGGGTCTCACGCACAGCATGCTATACTGGGGCCCTGTAGTGTGGGGTCCCCATATCTACATGGGCTCCATGCACAGCATGCTATGCTTGGGCCCTATAGTGTGGGGTCCCCAAATCTACATGGGCTCCACGCACAGCATGCTATGCTGGGGCCCAGCCCACCGCTTCCGCTCCCAGCACAAGGTCTCCCGTCCGCAACAAAATGGAGGGCGGAAGCGGTGGGCTGTGAACGCTGAAACGCAGATGCTCTCCGAAACACTAGCAAAATGGCCTCTGTGATGAGTGAAACTCTGTCATCCTGCCTCCCGCGCTACTTCAAGGGATGTAAGACAATACTAAGGTGTATAGCTATGAATAGGAATATGTCAAGTGATGATTCAACTCCTATTCAAGACGTTCAAAGGTACGTATGTGTTTTGCCAGTGACGATCATCCATTCCAAATTAACTAGCAAAGCCAAGTGGGCTTGTGTCGTGTATGGGGAAAGAATGTTTATGTTTCTAATTACTGTGATTCTTACTTAATCGTATTATCCGTTGCATCTCAGTTCACTCACAGCACTTTCTGGGTAACTGGAACAGTGTAGCATGCTATTTTGCTTTGGTTCTTAAATGTGTTTATTTTCTACATGATATTCATATTGGACAGTATTTATTGGGAATATTATTGTATTGTAGCTGGTGTATTGTTGCCATGTATTGCCCGCCTCCTGTACACCTAGTCTCACGTAGTCAGGGCTGGCCATAGGAGACTATTGTTCACCCGGAGTGATCAGGGATAGACCAGGTTAAATTATTGGATCTCGTTGAAAGTTTTCTCTGTTTTGAACCTCTGTGCTGTAAGTACGTGTGATGTCACAGGACCTGCATCAAAGCCTGCAATGTGTAAATGCAGCAGAGAAACCTGTGTATAGAAACCACTCAAGTGACTAGCTAACCATGGTCTCTATGGACAGGTGGTCCTTATGTAAATGTGCAACAGTATTGCTCTAGTGGTTCCTGGACCTGTCTTGAGTGGTCTTTATGGACAGGTAGTCTTAAGACAACTTTCGCTGTATGTGTCTGTGTGTGTGTCATAGTTGTTTATTGATCTGTGACACACCAAGTGGTAAATATGTTGTGTTTATCATGCAATCTGTACCATAAATCACGAGTCTTGTGTGTAAGAAGGTTACAATGTTACAATTTCCATGCACTACACTTTCATGTCATGGTTTGAATCACTGTTAATTCATGTTAAGCTGTGAAGTCTCATGCAGTGTTTTTGAGTACATTGAAACTCTCTGATTTGACACCCAATGGGGCTGGAAAAAAGTGTCAGATTAGGAGGTTGTCAGATTATAGAGTGACTTGTAGCATACCTTCATATGTTTAACACGGGATTTTTATTCCAACAGAAATGGCCGACTGCAGTGGAGAAGGGAGGAGAGCCAGAGAGAGAGGTGGGAACCAAAGAAGAGGCTTTTCCGTCACCAGATAGACTATTTGAGAAGTTTGAAACAACAAAACTCAAGTGAATGGACTGATGCTAAGTTGGCTGAACGTTTTGGAATTAGCCCAACTGCTGTCAGGAGAATTCTAACGAGCAAGTGTGTGTGTGTGTACGCGTGTTTGTGTGCGTGTGTGCATGCATGTGTGTGCACATGTGCATGTGTGCATGTACTGCATATGCCTGCTTGTATGTCTGTGCCCAAGTGTGTGTGTGTGTGTGTGTGTGTGTGTGTGTAATAATATCTGTATCACATTGTATGCACTGTTATGTTCGTGTTCTATACTTGCAATTTGTGCATTTCGTAGGGTTATGTACGTACATATGTGTATGTTTGCTTTTTGGTAGTAATTTTCTTGCATGAATGAGAGAATAGAGTGCTATTGAACTTGCTCGGTAAAAACATACATACCTGGGTTAGTGCATACTCCCGGAAAGTAAGTACTCCTTATTTTGCCCCCTCCCATACCTACAGTATATAAATCTGTCTTGGCAATAATTACATAGCCCTGATAAAAAGTACTGATTTCATCTTCCCTTCAAGATACTTACCAAGGAAGCAAGTTCTACTGTGTTTTAATGCTGTACACGTCCATTGATATTCTATACTAAGAGCATACATCCATTGTTAAAGTTTATGCATAGATTGTAGACACTCTGAACTGTGTACATGTGGTGACCATGCATCACGAGTGGTAGAGATAGCGTTTGACATTTGTTAGGACAAACAGCTGACCCAGTGTTATGTATATTGGTAAGACATTTTGAAGATTGGTCAGCCATTTCTAACCATCATAGATTATGTGCATACGTATGTACGTGTGTACATACATAATACAAAGGGAATCTTTAGCACTGAACCTTGAGATTGGCAAACAAAGTGGCATTTGACTGTAACCGTCAATATCAGAGACTCAGCTCTCAGTTTCGTTAGTCAGCCTCAGCTCTCAGTTTCGTTAGTCAGCCAAATGGCTGACCCAACTCAATTTTGGTCAGCCATATTCATGTTTTGTTTGGAAAATGGCAGATGGCAGGCAGCTATTTCTAGCTCTGCATTACACATTTGCAATACAGTGAAGCCTTTGTAACCCGACACCTCTATAATCTGACATTGTTTCTAATCTGACCATCTTATGAGGTACAGTCACCATACTAAAGTATGCTTATAGTTACTCTGTAATCCGACAACCTCCTAATCCGACACTATTTTCAGGTCCCTTTTAGTGTCACATTAGACAGGTTTCACTACATTTACGAAGTTGTACTGTATTACCGTAGGATGTGTTTTAATTGCATATTGCAACAACTGCGTTTAAGGGAATGCACACTAGATTGCATCTTTAATAATTGTGTTTCCTAACATATAACTACACACAGGCCAGGCTATAGTTGGTTATCATGCGTTTTTAATGTTTGCGCTCTTGCAATTAGCTAGCGATCAGCATTTATTTCAATCTAGCAATTAAAACCCATCCCATGGTATATTCCAAAATTAATGTTTATTCAGAAAGTTGTGTACTGTGTGTGTAGGTACATCCCTACTCCAAAGGTTGCTAAGCGACAAGATGAGAAGGCCAAAACACAACAACTCCTTCGGAGAGAAAATGCTCGGAGATTGAAGACCGAGCAGAAACAATGTACGTATGTATGTATGTATGTATAGTGATGCCCTCTTTGAGAGACCGCCCTTGTGAAAGGCAAGCTAGCTTTGTAAGACCCGCTTTGCTGGTCACAAATATGACTATGCCCATATTAATCCCCCCCCCTCGTCAGAGACCACCTCTTCTTAAGACAGCCTTTCACATGCCCTAAGGGTGGTCCATTGAAAGTGGTACTACTACTCTTATGTAGATTCATTGTTTTTGGCAATTCAACTCAATACAATACATTCACATATGCAGGACTACACACAAAGTCAGCAGTGTCTACTACACACGGTCAAAAATACTCACACTCAGGACTGGAGTACATGCGCTGGAGTTTGCTACAGAGGTTCCGTGCACACAGTGATCAACACAGGAGTGTGTACGTATGTACAGAGTTTGTCTATTTTTTACGGTGTATGTGAGACTGTACGTGAGATCAAACCACACTTTTGAACATGCACACAATACACAGTGACAGTTGACTCTGCAGGTGTGGTTTTCACTATAACTACATTGTTAACTCATGCATGCAGTGGTTGTACAATTGATGAATTTTATGTGTTACAATATATGTACTTAATTATTATTCATAATAATTATGATAAACTAAAAATAAATAATAAATTTAAATATACGTAAAATCATGTATACTGCAATTAGATATACACACAAACTGTATACATAATACATACAGGCAGTACATAGTTTTGATGTATGTTTTGTATATCCACGCGTAGCAGGCCTAGGGTTTCTTTCAGGATAGCGATCATGCATGCATGGGGCCAATAACCAGCATGCAGTGCAGTGATGTATGTGGTATTGTGGGGGTATAAAACTGGGGGGGCTGGGGACATGTTCCCCGGGGAAATTAAAGATTTTAGGTTACTTAGGGAGGTATTTCAGACCAGCCATTTTAGATGTATACCATTAATATTCAAGGTTACAATACTCACGTAGGGTACCTTTGATCTCTATAATAATCTGCACTACAGTTGGAATTTTTCTTTTTTATTGGGGGGGGGGGGGGTGAAAGCTTGATCCCCCCTCCTCCCCTCGCTAGATAATAGAACCTGCATGATTGAGATGCGTCGGGATTTGCATGTGTATAAGCATATTTTGTGTCTGCGTATGTGGTCCGGGGGTGGGGGTGAACTTTCCGACAATTAATAGGGTAACTGTACATGTCCCCTTAGTCCCCAACCCTGATAAACACATATGTATAATTTTATACATTTATATGTATATAATATATGTATATATGTGTGTATGTATACATAAATATAATTGTACTGAATCATAATATAAATAATCCATGTATATAAACCGTTTATGTATGGCCATTTGAATAGGTGAAGTAAAATAACGTTGTACTGTGTGTATGGTATGCAGTAATACACCATTAATGCTCCATGCACTTAAGCTACCACAATGTATACAGAGAACAGGATGACTTCGGATATCGCAAAGAAGGCCCCTTCGTAGAGGAATCGAGGGGCAAACACATTCCAAATCATAAGATGTCTTCGATGGATGGAAGCAGCTAAGACCAGTGTTATTGCCTGCACGTGTCAGGGACAAGGGCAGTGTGGTTCTTGTGTGTGTGTGTGTGTGTGTGTGGGTGTGTGTGCATGTGCATGTGTGTGTGTACATGCATGTGTTGTGTGTGTGTGTGCGTGTGCATGTGTACGTGTGTACATGCATGTGCTGTGTGTGTGTGTATGTGTGTATGTGTGTGCATGTGCATGTGTGTGTGTGTGCATGCATGTGTTGTGTGTGTGTATGTGTGTGTGCATGTGTGCATGTGTACATGCATGTGTTGTGTGTGTGTGTGTGTGTGTGTGTGTATGCATGCGTATGTATTATATCTGCACAAATTCTCACCTTCAGAGAATAACAAAATGTGAGCTGAAGAATAATTTCAAATAACATTTTCCTCACACACTCCATCTGTCTGGTTTTGGCAGAAGAGAGAATTATCCAATACACCAAAAGTGGAAGAGAAACGGCAAAGAAGATCTTTGGAGAATAGAAAGAGGCATATATAGTTACAGAACACACTATTCTTGAGTACATATGTATATATGTACAGTACATATCACAAATTCTGTGACCATTTCACTCCTGTAGTGAAGCAATGATGTCTGAGCTATGTACAGGACGAGCTGGTTCAGCATCTGTAGAAACTAAGAGTCCCCACTACAAGAATACTTGTTTGTGGTCTCGGGATTCCACTATGCAGTAGGTGCACATGGGAAAACAGTCCGGGGAAGCTGTGAATGCACTCTGCATGAGTCCCATGATCACGTGTAGCAACACTGGTGCGGTGACCACTGGATCGGGGGGCCACAGGCAGTCCAGGCAGTGACCACTGGGTCGGGGGCCACAGTCCAGGCAGTGACCACTGCGTCAGAGGCACAGCCCCTCACAATTCATGAAACACTCAAATACGTAAATTCCCTCAAATGGTGCATACTGTACTCTACGTACGAACATACGCATACATACATACATAAGTTCACAAAGTAAAATGGGCATATATAACTGTAAAGTCCTCCATTTGTGAAACTGCAACCATGCAAGTGAAATCGTCGGCTCTTATTGTAGTTTAGCAGAAGATTATGCAGGAACAGTGAAAGCTGAAGGAAGTGTGGTCGAGTATCTTCCACAAAGTAGGTGTGCTGTGCAAATAATTGAAAAGTGAGGGACACAGGAGATGTGTACACTGTACTGAGTGATGGTCCAGCCTGGACCTAGCAGTGACAGCAATGAGTGATGGTCCAGCCTGGACCTAGCAGTGACAGCAGTGAGTGATGGTCCAGTCTGGACCTAGCAGTGACAGCAGTGAGTGATGGTCCAGTCTGGACCTTGGACTAATACAATTACCAAACAGAAAGGAGTTGATGGATTAGTTTGTGGAATTTCAATTTGCATTGTACAACCAGACCAAGTGTGTGACCCAGGTCGTCTGAGATGATGGGGGTGGGGGGGTAATTACTGCTGTAATCCCACACACATATACAGTGAACCCCTCTCAGGACAAACTCAAGAGATCACCCTTAAATGTTCGTCTTAAGAGAATTCCACCGTAACAGAACTTAAATCCAGTGATTTCCACCTTTTAACTTGACACATATTTCATCTTAAGAGAAATTTTCACTTCAAGAGAGTTTGTGTCATATACCCCTTTTACATGGACACCTAATCTGGATTCAATCCAGATTTAACTAATCTGGATCAAGCCTAGACCACCTTTGAAGGTGGTCTCAAATAGAAGGTCCCACTTTATATCATGAGGCAATTGTAGCATCTGGCTACCTTGTAGTGTGGATGCAAACAGACGTTAACAGACATTTTCGTTATGCACACTTCAGCAAAGGATTAACCGAAATCACAGACCCACACAAAAACAACAATACATTGTGCATTCACCGAATAGTTTACGCATACACCCAGGGAGACACAGTTCCCATAGGTGGAGGCAGGTTGTCTATTGAATTACTCATGAATGAGATCCAAAGGTCATGATGTGTGTCCAAAGTGCAGCATACAGGCATTGCTAATCACTGGTAATTGTAAAACTCTTCTGCATTCACAATCAGACAGACCTTGTGCACACGCCAGTGAGCACAAGCGCGCGTACACACACACACACACACACACACACACACACACACACACACACCTGAGACACCAAGGTATTCATGGCCACAAGCAATCCAGCAACAACAAAGCTGTCCACTTCTCCGTGCATGCCCACAAACGCGGCATCAAACTTTATACTAGGGATAGTGGGCTCGTGACCAGTGGCGTGGAAGTACAGGCTGGTCACCATACACCAGTACACAGTGAAGGGCCAAAAAGAGAAGGTTCTGCCTACACCTGTAGAAGGAGAGTGATAATACAGATCTTAAAATTCCACAAGCACAACTGTGACCGCAATGTCAATAATATGGGGATGTAACTAAGTTAAGTGAAATTTGATTACTTTTAAAATTACAGGATGTAATTAAAACAACTTCAAAGACAATAAATGGTAATGTGAAATTTAGTAATGTCCCTGAATTTCAGACGTGACAACTAAGATATGCACACACTTCTCCATACGACCCTTTCTTTTACGTACAAGTGCATGGTATTGAGTGTGCTAGGTATTGAGTGTGCTAGGTGTTGAGTGTGCTTCAAGTACATGGTGTTGAGTGTGTTACAAGAGCACGGTGTTGAGTGTGCTACAAGTGCTAGGTGTTGAGTGTGTTACAAGAGCACGGTGTTGAGTGTGCTACAAGAGCATGGTGTTGAGTGTGCTACAAGAGCATGGTGTTGAGTGTGCTACAAGTGCATGGTGTTGAGTGTGCTACAAGAGCATGGTGTTGAGTGTGCTACAAGAGCATGGTGTTGAGTGTGCTACAAGTGCTAGGTGTTGAGTGTGTTACAAGAGCATGGTATTGAGTGTGCTACAAGTGCTAGGTGTTGAGTGTGTTACAAGAGCATGGTGTTGAGAGTGCAGTTGTACTTTGATGTGGTTATACAGTCAACTCTTGTTAAGACGAACTTTAGGAGACCCACAAAAAAGTAGTTCTCATTATCAGAAGTTCTTCTTATCAGGATATAGTAATACATGTACAGTACTACAGCAAACCAAACAGGGCTCAGAAACTGCTATATAGCATTAAGCAGAAATTAGTCTTCACAGTGTTCATCTTAACGAGATTTTACTGTATATTTGAGAACATGTACAAAAATCACGTGAACAATGAAAAGCCTACCTACAGTTTGTATCATGAGCAATGGATACTACACACAAGAATCTGATGAATCACTGCATTGTTGCATTCTCACAATACCTACGTATGCTTGACTTCCTAATATACACTTCAAATACAAAAGGAGCCAAGTTTCCCACAGACGGGTGTAATAAATTTCACACCACCACTACACACCTCGTCACACCTTACTGTACCAAATTCACAAACCTATAGCTACTGTGCGTGATTCTTGAAATCTGTTGAATACTCCAATTGCACCCTTACTGTTTCACCTCACACTTCCTCTCCTGCACATCACCTGATCACACTCTCACAGAAACCCTGCACCCACACTTCCTTACATACACCTGACACCAGTCTCACCCTCACAGGTAGGATATACACTTACACCCTCAACCATCACCATCACTAACACTTCCTTACACATCACTGGCACCTAATCTCACCATCAAAATCTATATACCTCACCTATCACTCTCATTCACACTCACTCCATTCTTACACACCCCCAGCACACAATCTCCCTCTCACACCCTCTTCTCTTACCATGCCAGAGCTTCAACGTCATTCCACTGAGGATGATAAACAAAACCACATGGTAAGCCATGAGGCAAGCTCCCATAGCCAGGCCATCATTGTGCAACATCACCAGAACCTGCCAGACACAAAGAACTACACAGGACCACTCAACAAATTTACTTTTCAAGTTCTGCTTGCAGCTGCAAAGGGAATAGCTCTGTTGAGGACTACTCCTGTCATGAGAGGATTGGTTGGCGGTCTGCAATGAAGAGGAACTCTCGCCTTCTGTTAAACTGCAATCACTACCACGATTTACAATATAGTGCTTATTAAGTATGTTTTTTACCAATAGACATAGTACACCTCCCCCACAGATGAGATACACCAGGCGGGGGATGAAGACATGCTGTAGGTGGGTTAGACGAACGTAGCCACTAGCATCCACAGCCTGCAGCAGCCAGTGAAGACAGACAAACACAGAAACGAGAGGTTGGACAAGGTACAAGAACAACTTATGCCACCAGTTGAGTTTACCAACCATGCTTATGAGCCAGGAGGAGAAAATTGGTACACCAACTACTGATAAAAAAGTAAGAACAAAACGATATTTTCCTAAGGAATTCACCATCTCCATGGCAACAGAAAGAGAGAAAGTGAAGTGTGATAGTGTGCAATCCACTTGAAGATCTCGACAAGTCCGAAACGCTTTTGATATTCGTGTTATAATTGCAATCCCCAAAGTAAGCAGAGCGTAATGTTTTAATGGGAGCCGAGCTAGAACACCCTTGCGCCCAATAAAATGGTTTACGATAACTCCCAGCACATCCATATCCTCACCTTTACCACTATGGTGATACGCAGCTACATAAATAGAAGAAAATACCATTAGAACCAGAACTGTTTGCAGGAGAAATATGGCCATTGAAAACTCATACAAGATGTAACTGTTCGAAAGCAACGAAATAGAATAAAGACCCATTAAACCAACAGAAACTACTGGCAAGAGACCAGAGAAGGAGAACTGAGTAATTTGATGTGACCTCTGAAAACTGAACAAATTCTCAAAGTACGAGTAGACAATATGGATCAGCCTATACAGTGTCTTCCACTGAGTGTACCCTAGCCCTAGGATAACGCCCACTGCTGCACACAGACATACTGTAGACACAAAGTTGAGAATTTCATTCAAACTGTAACTCTGTGTGAAAGAAAAGTCATTCAACACCAGCACACACAGAATACCACACACAAAACCTCCTGCAAAGCCAAACCACATGTGTGTAGTGAGCACCAATCTGTAGCCCATTGGACTCTGGCCAGTCTGTGCACTTGAGCAGTTTAGGAGAAAGGTTAATATGCAGGCCATGACTGCAACACTTATTCCCAACTGTATTGACAAATCATCAAATTTGGCCCAAATCTGTCTACACATAAGCTTAACGTTTTGGATGTACTTGTAATAAAGTTCAGCTGCTTCGTCCATATCTTCTGATACTTCTAATGCTAGCCCTTCACTTTTGGTGTACTTACTCTTTTCTATGGAAGACAACACTTTAGAATGAGCTAATCTGGCATTGCTCAATGTCTTATGAAGATTGTGCAATTCGACTTGCGGGAAATCCCCTGAAAGTTGCGAATAGGCATCCAGGTATTGTTCAATCTGTTTTGAATTATACTTTAGAACATTTAGCAGTTCAAGCGTGGTCTGGTTGCTGTACACAGCTCTAATTTCATTCAGAACAACATCTTCAAGTACCCTCTCCACAACAGGGACATATTCAATCGGTCTCTGACAATCGATAAACAGCTCAGGAATCGCTGCTCCCAAACTGGAGAAAGGAATAGGTATACCCAACAACAGGGAAACAGTGGGAACAAGATCAATCTGAGAGATCTCACGATTATAGACTTGTTTGTTACAGAAAAGAGGACGAGCTGAATACACAAAAAGAGCAGCACCAGTCTCACTCTCACTTTCTCCACCATGGTCACCAGTAGCTGTCATCCCGTGATCACCAAAAGCAAACACAATGGTGTCTTTGTCTACTGCCTTGACAACATCTCTGCACAATCAGAACGAAGGATAATGAATTACAATAGGAGTGTGTGTGTGTGTGTGTGTGAGAGAGAATGTGTGTGTGTGTGTGTGCATGTGTGTGTGTGTGTGTGTGTATGTGTGTGTGTGTGTGTGTGTGCGCGCGCGCGCGTGTTTGTGTGTATGTGTGTGTGTGTGTGTGTGTGTGTGTGTGTGTGTATGTGTGTGTGTGTGTGTGTGTATGTGTGTGAGTGTGTGTGTGTGTGTGTGTGTGTGTGTGTGTGTGTGTGTGTGTGTGTGTGTGTGTGTGTGTGTGTGTGTGTGCATACATGAACTGAAACTTGCATACTATAGAACATGTAGCCACAATTTGCATGCATTGATATGTATGTACATAGCCTTCATACAAGCACACATAAACACATTGCCTAATGACATAAAAGTCATATATTTTCACCGAATCACACACACACACACACACACACACACACACACACACACACACACACACACACACACACACACACACACACACACACACACACACACACACACACACACACACACACACACACACACACACACACACACACACACACACACACACACACACACACACACACACACACACACACACACACACACACACACACATACTGTATCATCGCGTTCATTTGGCGAAGTTTGTCAGCCATTGATGGATGGCTAGGTCCAAAAATATGTCCACAATGGTCCACACCAAGAAAATGACCAATCACAAAGTCAGCCTCACCAGCCTTCATTACAGGAACCAAATGCTTCAGGACTCCATTGTCAACAGTGTGCAAGTCCTTTACGTTAAATGAAGGGAAATAGAATGATCTGGTCAAGAGTTTGTCGTAAAGCCCCTGCCAGGTATCGTCTCCCATAAACGTTACATTGAGGCCTTGCTCGTAGACTTGTCGGATGAGACTATCCTCAGATATCTCGTAACTGTTGAAGTTGCTGCTCACATCCACAAACGTTGGCAGACCCCCAGTGGTGATGGCCTTCAAGCGCTGCATCGTGGTTGTAGGCGGATCAGCAACAAACCGAAACAGCTTGGCGTGAGCAGGTTGGTCTCTGATGAGATCTCGTATGTAAGGTAACTTGTTCCGATAGAGAGGGGGATCTGGATCCAATGTGTCGTCATACACTGTGAAATCGTGACGGAGAGCATCAATCAGCAGCCAGACCACCCGTTTGAATTTCCTCGGATATTCAGTACATGTGTGCTTCTCTTTGGCGTCTGCCGAATGGGGCATACATTTACTGTGGTGGGGTACTTCTATTCTTTTCAATAAAAATCCTTTGCAGAAAACGAGTAAACCTACTGCAAATATGAATATGAGACTCAGCAGCAACGTGGCGTTCCTGATTTTGACGTCTTTCATGGTCCGCTCTTGATGTCACGTCCAAGGTTGCCCGCTTGAGGAGAATGTAATTCCATGCAAACACGCACAGGGACCGGAGTGATGTGGCCCACAAAGGGGGATTCCCTGATCACGCGCTGCCACGTGAAACGACATTTTCTGACCACGTGGGATAATTGCGCAATATTTTATAGTGATCACTGAGAGACACAGCTGTACTGTAAAGTAACTTTTATTTCCATTTGGCCGTAAATTATTGCTTTTTATGTATATGTGAAGACACTATGCGACTAGAGAAGTGTTACTTCTGTTCTTCAACGATATATCCCGGACATGGTGTCATGTTTGTTAGGAACGACTGTAAGGTACGGGCTACATGGTAGTACTTCTCGCCTGCTTGTTCCTTTATTGTCTGGTTTTATTCTAGATATTCAGATTTTGTCGTTCAAAGTGTCACAGAGCGTTCAAGAAGAAGAGAAACCCTCGCAAGGTCAGATGGACCAAAGCCTTCAGGAAATCCTCTGGAAAGGAGTTGACAAAGGTTCTTCACAACACTCAACTGCAGAACTGGAGTGTTTTATCTCATTGTTGCTATTCTGAGTGTCTTGTGTTTGCACGGCAGTCGTGTGTCTCTGTCCCTATGAACTAAGTCCCATTTCCATTCTGAAGTGTAACTGACAATTCAGAATGGAAATGGGACAAGTCAGAATGTTCCATGTAAAGTATTCCTTACATGTGCCGCAGAGCTAGAAATAGCTGCCTGCCATCTGTCATTTTCCGAACAAAACATGAATATGGCTGACCAAAATTGAGTTGGGTCAGTCATTTGACTGACTACTCAACTGAGAGCTGAGTCTCTGATATCGGCTATTACAGTTGATTGCTAATTGGTTTTGCCAATCTCAAGGTTCAATGCTAAAGATTCCTTTGTGCTACTTGTGTACACATGTACGTACATACATACGTACATAATCTCTGATGGTCAGGAATGGCTGACCAATCTTCAAAATTTCCTATCAATTTAATTCTGGGTCAACTGTTTGTCCTAGCAAAGGTCAAATGCTATTTTTACCACTGTGTGTGGATAGTAGCATACATGTTAAAGGACTTATGATAGAAGTGGTACAGGGAACCTCTGAATAGAGGACACTTTGGGACAGCTCTATTTGTCCTTTGTAAGGAGGTTGTCTTCTTTGGGAGTTCAAAATGTGGCACAGGAAAACCTCTCTAATCCACCACAATTGGGGATGTCAGTTAATGGTGGATTAACGGGGTTGGCAGATTAATGAGGTTTGCACTCGGTACATGCATTTTAATTCATTTTTCAGAAACCGGGACAGATTATATAGGGGGGGGGGGGGGATTGAAGAGGTTTCACTGTAGAACTACGTATAAGTAGGATGTATTGTGGGACTTCAAGTCATGTTCTATGTAGAGAGGTTTCACTGTAGAACTATAGGGAGGATGTATTGTGGGACTTCAAGTCGTGTCCTTTGTAGAGAGGTTTATTATACTGTGTCCTTATTTGGGAGAGTTCACTATCAGAGGTTCGACTGTAGCCGCACTATAAACCACATCTTTGGTAATGACCAAGCATTCTTTAAGTGATGTTGCCTTTTCAGGGAGCATGTAAGTAGTCTGTTATGGTCGATGCTTTCCACCATACGAAATACATACGCAGAGAAAAGACCATGTTTCTTTATCCACCTCTTTTGCATACGTATACCGTGGAACTCTCTATAACGGACACTTTGGGACCTGAAAAACAGTTTGTTATGCAGAGGTTTCCACTACTCAGAGGTTATTTTATATGCATAGCAATCTATCTGGTCCCACAAAAGTAGTCTGTTATAGAGAGGTTTTCACTATTGGGGGAGTTTGTTATGAGTGGTTCCACCGTATGTATAGCAGAAAGGGTCAGCTACGCCAGACTAGGCTGTGTGTATGTGCTTATTTTCCTCTTTCTGAATTAGGCAACTCCTATGGTGTGTGTGTGTGTGTGTGTGTGTGTTTCATTTTAGGAAATAAATTGATAGAAACAAGTAGGGCGTGTGTGTTATGGGTTGTGGTCAATTAACTTGTATCTTTCAGTTCACTTTGCCACCATTCCAATTGAGTAATGCTGCTCCATCGTACAGAGACAGGCTGTACTGCATGGCCTTACATACATCAGGTGTCTATATATATGTAGCTCTGTGTTGTCGGGTACAATATCGCCATACATTGTGAAGTGGATATTTACAACTCGCAGATATTGTCTTTGCAAAACTTCCAAGTGCCACAACCAGCACACACATACATACGTACGTAGGTACATTGAAATCTAACCAATCCAGCACTTTATGGGCAGCAAACAAGGTGTCATGTAATTACTACGGAGGGTACTGGCAGGCCTGTAGCCGGAATTTTCTGGAGGCAGGTTACATTTCAGATTTCTGCAATCCCCCTACACACATGTGCACACACACACACACACACACACACACACACACACACACACACACACACACACACACACACACACACACACACACACACAACACACACACTAATAACACACATTATACATTGACCCCATATGCAAAGTACCCTCTATAATTATCCATATAATATATTGCACAGTGCAAAAGTTACAGAATACATAGTACTAAATGTCACTTTGATGACAAATGACTCATCACAAAATGGAGGTCGATTGCGATCAGGTAGTGTTCTGGGTAGCGTTTAGTGATTATAGAACAACAAAACAAAGGGAAGAGGTGCCTAGTTTGTCCAAATAAGGCTATTATACTCCTTTAAACACTTTTCCACTTATCTTTTATGGGTTGATGATTCTCAGGGGGGTTCGTCTGGACCCAACGAACCCTCCTGGCTACAGGCCTGACTGGATTATCAAGGACCTCTAAATATTGTCCACTGTGCATGTTGACAGTACCTCAGACAATACCTCAGAATACATATTATATACAGGTTATATATACATACAGGTTAGGGAGAATTATACAGGTTATATACAGGTTATATATACATACAGGTTAGGGAGAATGTCCAATTATGGAAATGTCATATTACAGAGGTTCTGCTGTATGTATGTGTATTGTATGCAAATAGATACATACGTACATATACACATATGCATATACAGTCTGTGTAATATTGCATGGTGTACATGTGTACATGTTTGTTCATACGTAAGTGCAGAATAGTCTTCACTAGTTCTAAAAACTTGCCTGTTGTTCAGGTGTGTGTAGCGTTAAACATCTCCAAGATAAACTTTAGTATGTAGTTTGTACCCCCACCCCCAAGCTGGGTGTACTTTTAAGACCTGGTCAAGATGTATGTGTGTACATACATACGTACATACGTACATGTGTGTGTGTGTGTGTGTGTGTGTGTGTGTGTGTGTGTGTGTGTGTGTGTGTGTGTGTGTGTGTGTGTGTGACTTGTGTGTGTGTGTGTGTGTGTGTGTGTGTGTGTGTGTGTGTGTGTGTGTGTCACTGTGTGTGTGTGTGTGTGTGTGTGTGTGTGTGTATGTGTGTGTGTGTGTGTGTGTGTGTGTGTGTGTGTGTGTGTGTGTATGTCTATTTGGTGTGAATGCAGAACCTCACTCATTCTAAACTCCTAAAAACCTTTGTATTTTCAGTGGTCCCGAGGGTAGATTGTGTGTCTAGTGTGGTTTGTCCATGTTTTCTGTATACGTAGTATGGAATATGCGAACTTTCACAATAGAAATTTTGTTTTCATTCTGGCATCAGCCCCTGCTCGGAATCCGCCCTTCTTTGCCCACGCCCGCCAGCACCATCAGCCTGTTGTTTGTGTATGCTTTGCTGAGTCAGTACATGGGAAGGGGGGGGTCCCTTGGGGACTCAGCGTGACCTCTGCTGTGCTATGCCTTGCTGGTTTGGGTCAGCTTTGAGTGCATATTTGTTTATAGTGCACAATTGCAGTGTGTGTGCAGTAGTAGAAATAGCACTTGACCTGTGCTAGCACAAATGGCTGACCCAGTAGTAATATTGGTAGGTCATTTTGACAATTGGACGACACAATTTTGACAATGATGGACATACTTCACGTATGTTCATCGTTGACTTTGCATCATACGCACAACAGAATCTTTAACACTGAACCATGTGATGGACACGACACATGGAGCTTGACTGTAATAGCCCAGTATTGGAGGATCAGGTCTCAGTGTCGGTTGTTACGAGGTTTTATATACAGGGAACTGTTGGTCAGCCAAATAGTCGATCCAACTGGAGTTTTGTCAGTCATATTCATAGTTGGCTTGTCAGTCCATCCATACATCAATCCATAAATGGCAGTACAATAATTACAATTTTGAATAGTCAATATATTGAATACCCAGTAATTATATTGATGTCATCATTTTTCTAGTGTAAATGTAGTTACGTACATACGTGCCTCAATTAGCAGTACAAGAACAGCCGGGTTGAAATAGGGAAGACTAACAACACAAGTCTAGTATATGGCCAAGATTTCCAATTGGCCCGAGTACACAGTGCTAAAATGTTTTTACCAGCCCCTCAGTTATGTCACCTGAGGGATCAATATTGGAAGATAGTCTTGAGATATATCAATTAATACCGACTATCTGTCAATTAGTTAGTAACTAGCCATATTTCTCAATACCGTCCAGGGCTTGTGTGTGTGTGTGTGTATGTGTGTGTGTGTGTGTGTGTGTGTGTGTGTGTATGTGTGTGTATGTGTGTGTGTGTGTGTGTGTGTGTGTGTGTGTGTGCGTGTGTGTGTGTGTGTGTGTGTACAGAAACAGTGGATACATATGTGCACAGGAATATTATACGTACATACATACCTCATCCTCTCTTATTCCAGGACAAGGTATTTGAATTTGAGAAGAAAAGAGATGAGCCAGTCAAGTATGAGAGAGATCTTGTTCGAAGTACTGTCAAGGCTATGAAGAGAGTTGAGGAAATCCGGCAAAGAAGACAGAATCAGTTTGTAAAGAACAGGTGTGTGTGTGTGTGTGTGTGTGTGTGTGTGTGTGTGTGTGTGTGTGTGTGTAGGCAAAGTTCTTATCTATCAGGAACAACTGTCTTGGGTGACCCTTCTCATTTCTACTGCTTCTGTTGTTGCTGTGTGTGTCAGTGAGAGAGACCAGGACTCATTCCTCTGCTAAGTGAAAACCATCAGTTGAATATGCACGTGGTGCAATCCAGCATCAGACAGCTGGAGATTATGTATTTTAACCCTAATAAGGTGTCAGGGGTTCTCCTGGAAGCTGAGTGTCTGGATCAACCACATACATGTGTAGTGTTTATACAACTGATTGTTTCCTTGAGGACCGCACACAAATTGATTACACGCAGACGTTTGGGTAGTTTCTTTGAAGTGGGTCTACTAGTGAAGGCTATTGCCCACTTGTTATGTGGACCACTCACAGACCAAACAGTACTGGTCTCTGTGGACACCAAACAGTACTGGTCTCTGTGGACACCAAACAGTACTGGTCCCTGTAGACAGGTGGTCTTATACCTCAATGTATTGGTATCACCGAGGTGGCCTTGGATCAGCCTACAGCAGTCTCCATGGTACGTAGATTTAAGTTTTTAATCTCAAGACAGTCCATTTTGGGACAAGAAAAACATTTCACGACTTATCCAGAAGATTCACTTATGCCATAATAAGAAACACATGAATACATGCATATTTGACTGTCTTTATACATACATACGTGTGTACATGCTACGTTTAGAATTGAAGCTCTTTGTCCCTTGGAGGGGGGGGGGGGGCTGATACCTCAGTAGGTCAGGGCTCAAGTTATGTTATGTAGCACAAGGTTCCACATCATATGTGAACTATTTGTTGTTGTTTTCCCTGCTCTACCTGTCACCTACTGGGAAATGGATGATAGGATGACCTACTGCGGCCACCGAACTAAACTGAAATTTGATTTAATCATGAATAGTTTGTGTTGGCTTGTCATGAATAGTTTGTGGGATGCTGAGACCTTGAAAGTAGCAAATGGCTAATGACTCACCCTCAGCTTGAGTGAGAAATACATATTATTGTTATTTTTACTCCAGTGAAATCTCCAATAGCAGGCACCCTCTCTACAAAGGACACAGCTTGAGGTCCCGATTTTTTCTCCCTATACTGCAATTCCAATACATTTTGAATCTACCAATGAGGACAACCTCCTTACCAAGGGCAAAAAGACTGTCCAAAAGTGCCCTTAGCCAGAGATTCCACTGTATTGTAGCTATGTACGTAGTTGGGCTTTTCTCCAAACGTCATTACCTGGATGAAAGTACGCCTCGCGTTTGTGTACTCTTCTCAGTTCATTAGCCATGTTTATGATCACACGCATAACAACACAAGACACTGTGTGATAATGCGTTCCATTAACGCATTCATGTTTATGTGTATTTATGTCTGTATGTACATGTATGTATGTACATACATACATATGTACGTACGTATTATGTGTGTGTGTACATATGTTTGACATTGTGGGATTTTAGGTTGTTTTGCTGTTAACCCTTTCTGAAGCCATTTAACCACTGGCGCACTGCTCTGGCTTCCATGTTTACACTGAGCTGTGATTTAACCTGTGGTCTGTGTTTGGAGTGTTACCATGGTGATACATGACACCACTTACCTTGCAATTTCACCTTGGCATGTAATGTATACTATCCTAGAACTACAGTATTGAATGGTCGGTCTGCCTGTGTGTGGAGATAGCCTTGCTTTGATGGTGTAGTGTGTATAAGGTTATATTGTACCGTGCTGTGTGTACAAGTGGAAGGTTGTGTGTGTGTGTGTGTGTGTGTGTTGTGTGTTGTGTGTGTGTTGTGTGTGTGTTGTGTGTGTGTGTGTTTTGTGTGTGTGTGTGTGTTGTGTGTGTGTGTGTGTGTGTGTGTGTGTGTGTGTGTGTGTGTGTGTGTGTGTCTGTGTGTGTGTGTGTGTGTGTGTGTGTGTGTTGTGTGTGTGTGTGTATTCATGTTTGTATATGTGTGTGGTGCATGCATACATACATGTGTGGGCATGTATGTATGTATTGTGTACGTACCCGGTAACTACTTTTTGCAAGTGGACCACTCCCTGTCATACTTACGTATATTAGTTAAATGCACTCCGTCACTATGTACCTGAATGTTTACAAAATGAATTTCACATATGCAACTGCGTATATTCGTAAAATTCACGAAAATGAAGTCCCGTGAAAGTAGCAGCTATGTGTGTACGTATATACGTACGGATGTGTACATATGTTATGTGAACAGTTGGTTACGTAAATATGCTTGTGAGAAGCATGTGGGTGTAGATGTGTTATCCATAACATGCTGAAAACGCATTTACTGTGAAATTTGAGTTAGTGAAGTGCAATATCAGCCATTCCACTCAACCACATGGGCTGAAACATTAGTTCATTGTGTATTTTCCATTTAATGAAGCCTCTCATGTGGTCTTTAGGCAGCTGGTCTCCCAGGACGGAGGCATAGACTAGAGTCTGGTGTGAGGTTTCAGTTTCTCACATGCTGTTTGTCCCTTATACCCGCTCTAGTAAACTAGCGTATGTATGTTCGTACGTAGTTTCCCCTACCCGTCCCTCAACCAACCCGCCCACCCCTCCACTAACGTTCATCTCCACCTACCCCTCCACCTGACTCTTATACTCTTCCTCGTTCTCCTCTACCCATCCCCAACACCTCCCCCATTCCTATACCTATCCCTACCTCCCACCCACCCTCTCACTTACCCCTACCCCAAACTATACAGCTACCCCTACCCCCACACCTATTCCTACCCCTCACCCACCCCCTCACCCACCCCCTCACCTACCCCTTCCCCTTCCCCTACCCCTCACCTACCCCCTCACCTACCCCATCCCACCACCTCTCCACTCTCCCCTTCCCCTACCCCTCACCTACCCCATCCCACCTCTCCACCTTCCCCTTCCCCTACCCTTCACCCACAGGATCGTGTGTTTTGACTGGCAGATGAATTGTTGCTGTATTCTTGTATTGCTATTGTTTATGCTTGTGTACACACACTACAGTGTCAAGATACCCATGTACTTTGGTGTTGACATTGGGTGACATGTACGTATTTGCATACATATGAGTGGGTGTGCATTCATGCCCCTCCATTACTCAATTACGTACGTATGTGTGTAATGTGTCCAAATGTATGTACATATGCTGTAGGTGTTGATATGAAAGCATAGTTTGTGTTGCTTCATATGTACGTTTGTACGTACAGTAGAACCTCGCAATAAGACCACCCTGGAAATAAGACCACCTCAGAATTAAGACCACTTTGTTGCAGTCCGGAATTTCTCCTATAGTTTTACATGGAAATTAGTTTCAGAATAAAGACCACATTTTTTCTTCTGGATGTCAAAACCTCACAATTAAGACCACTTATTTGTGGATATTGCTGTTTTCTGTGGACATTAGGCTCTGAAATGACCACATCAGTAGAAAGAGATGGTAAACTTGGGGTCACTTTTTCAACATTGTAATGGAGTAATGGAGGTGTGATGGTACAATTTGTCTACAGTTTTATTGCCTTATGTGCATCCTGTGTCTACGGAATGACTTCTGGATGTGCCATGCTATTCTGGACAGTACTTTCAGAAATAAGACCACCTCAAAATTAAGACCACTTACAACGGACCCAAGGGTGGTCGTATTTGTGAGGTTCTACTGTATGTACAATACGTGTAAGTACATATGTATGTGCATATGTACATACATATGTGTGTATTAGTTTACATAGTTGATTCAACTGAATCAAATTTCCTATACTACCGTGACTTGAGACCTGACATCATTGAATAGTGTTTGTCTGTTGCAGGTTAAAGGAAGGACTGAAGCTAAAGGGAGAGGCCGACAAGAAGGAGGTGGAAAAGGGCATTCATTTACTGGAGGAATCGATTTGTGAGTGCCGTAATATGCAATTTAGCATAATACTTTGTCTGATATTGTTACTACTTTTAGCTTGTAGCTATGATGTCATTTGTTGTTATGCTATAATTAGATTTGTCATGTCCAGCTTCTGTGAGTATGCACTGTGTTTTGTTAAGTCTATTCACGAGGGGCTTCTTGGTGTTGTGCAATGGGTTCTAGTGGTTGAGTGTTCTTGTTTGAACACAAATTGTCCAATGACATCAAAGAAGGGAGGTATCCTTACAGAGTCACATAATCTACCCGAACAAACTACTATTTTTGTTGGATTGCATGAAAGGCATTGTGCTCGGTGCGATGATGCTTTAATGTCATTAGGATCAGTTCACTAACTGTGTTATATGAATGCGTATATGTACAATGTCGTGTAAATTCGCTGACTTTGGTGATGATGGACATGAGGTGGATGGTGTGGAATTTCCTGCCCAGGCAACCTGTGTGTATGTGTGCATTTGTATGTTATGTGCCTACTTCAGTGGTTGTATGTTATGTACCTACTTCAGTGGTTGTATGTTATGTACCTACTTCAGTGGTTGTATGTTATGTACCTACTTCAGTGGTTGTATGTTATGTACCTACTTCAGTGGTTGTATGTTATGTACCTACTTCAGTGGTTGTATGTTATGTACCTACTTCAGTGGTTGTATGTTATGTGCCTACTTCAGTGGTTGTATGTTATGTACCTACTTCAGTGGTTGTATGTTATGTACCTACTTCAGTGGTTGTATGTTATGTACCTACTTCAGTGGTTGTATGTTATGTGCCTACTTCGGTGGTTGTTTACGTACGTACTTGGTAGTTGTTTGCGGGCAAGCGCATGCCTGCCCTTTTCACATTTTGTTGTTTTATGCTTTCATCCATGTGTAGAAGTGCATGGACACACACACACACATGCGCACACACGCACGCACACACACACACACACACACACACACACACACACACACACACACACATGCGCACGCACACATACACACACACACACACACACACACACACACACACACACACACACACACACACACACACACACACACACACACTGCTAACTTTATGTGGTACATACATACATGCATATTTCCCTGCACCTGTTCTACTCACCATTCAAAGGGCAGATACCTCTTTCCTCTGATTTTGCACAGTTTGCAATTCTTATAAAAACCTTAGCCCATGTTGTGCTAGATTTTCAACTAATAATCATGACAGTGTGCCTCATGTATTAGAGGAAGTGATGATGTCATTTGA
>CAUJGJ010000085.1:2460200-2477700 GCA_963170055.1 Halisarca cf. caerulea
TTCCTCTAACTGTATCATGCATGATTTCATTGACTGCGAGATCATTATAATACAAGAGCATCCTCAATATATCTTATTTACATCCCATGTACAAATGGATAGATGCAGTATATATAATCACGATGAAGTGAGCGAAAAATGGCCGCCACATAAGGCAAATCAATAGTATAAAAACAGAGATCATGTGATAAAATCATAGCAAACAAACACACATGTATACTGTACACAAATGAATAGCAACAAGAAGTGCATCACAATAAAAGATGAAATAGTCATTTTGTCAAAAATTGAGCAAACAGCAGGAGAGGAGCATCATGATTGTTAACACCAGATTAAAACATTGGAAGATCGTTCTGGCGGATGATCCATCAGGTGGTATCACAGACGGCACACTGGTGTTGGGTGTAGTTGTGACTTTAGGGGCCGTGTTTGTTGTGGGGATACGCGGGCTCCCTGCATGTTGAGGAAGGAATAGTACATTACATGATATCATACTAGAGTAGTGTGTGTACAGTATATGTGTGATTCCAACTGATGGTGTGTACTTCGTGTGGATTTGGGACAGCCTTTATAATGGGTGGGTGGGTGGGCGGGTGGCTGCACATGTGTGAATGCATAAGGGAAAGGTTGCTAGAATTTTAGGCCCATACACTTTCCTGCATGTGCGGTGTTTACATGGCATTGTGTGTATGTTTTCCGCATTGAAATACCTGAAACATCTGCCATTGAAACTTCCTCAAATGTTAGTCCATTCATCATCGCTCTGGCGAGACATCTGTATTGTCCAATGTTCTCCATACTCACTCTCATGTTCCACGTAAACACATTAGGCCCCTGATCAAACATGCCATCCCATCGTCTCAGAGTTTGATTGGAGGGCCCGAGAATCTCAACAGAATACTCCATTGTTCTGCAGGTGGTGACGGTACAGGTCAAATTGACCATGTCTCCCAGTTCTGTCTGTTGAATGTCCACGTTGTGCATGGACACATCAAGTGGTCCAGAATCTGAGGGGACAACAATCTCTGATATAAATATATTTTACAGAACATGTAGGGTGGTATGTATTGAACATACACGAGAACACACACACACACATACACAAACACACACACACACACACACACATACACAAACACACACACACACACACACACACACACACACACACACACACACACACAAACACACACACACACACACACACACACACACACACACACACAGACATCCACACACTTGTCGGCCAATATATCAAATAAGATGCAAAGTTTAATGGACAAGATTAGATTAGTTTAGGAATTCGCACTATTGAATAATAATATAATATCTGCATTACAGCCATTATCATAATATTATAGTTTCCCGGTTACCAACGGTCAATGTATGCTGTGCAACTTATTAACATAAGCAGTGTAAAAATTCAAGTTGCTCTTTAGTTCCGATAATATATGTGCTGGATAATTGAATTGCACAAGCATGCAGTCACGTGTACGTATCACGTATACATTGTCAAACATATATTAAGCACAATCACCCACTCATCCTTCATACATGCACACAGGCAGGCAAGCACACACACACACACACACACACACACACACACACACACACACACACACACACACACCATAGATAATACCCCTTCTATTATCTATGCACACACACACACACACACACACACACACACACACACACACACACACACAGTACTCACTCTGGTCAACACTTAAAAAGAACGTCTTTTTCTCAATGTTTGCACCATTTGTTGCCAGCAGCAGAACATCTTGGGAAATTGTGGCAAACTCAACCGTCAAACTGGCACGCGCTTTGTCCGGAGAAACCTGTGATAGAAATAATTCGTAATATTTTTTAAAAAAATAGTATACAATATTCGGTTTTGTTTCGATTAATTTTCAGACAAATTAACACAATTTACAACTTAATGTGACATAATTATAAACTCTCCGCTTTCAAGTAGAATCAGACAGCTCATGCGATCAGTGTTGTCTAAGAAACGGCAAGTTGTGGTGCACTTCATAACTGGGGAAAATGGTAAAATGCTGTAGGCGTTTTAGTAACGGCAATGGACTCACTGTACCGTGTGCACCGCACGATGAACCACACCCACTGCGCTGGCTAGTAACTTACATAAGGATCAATGTAGTTTGGTCCGGGAACGTCCAGCGGGTTGTAGAACACGTCCAACCAATCGACCGATTGTGCACCTTCAATTTCTGTTGAGATGACGTATTCACATCCTTTCTTTATGGGTTGCGAAGGACGACCGTTTATGACGTTTATACTTTGACCGTCTGTGGAACAAGAGCAAAAGAATAAGTAACGAACATTGCACCTCACGCGGGCCACTTGAATGAAGTGACACGCGCTTGGTTGGAGGCTGACTTACACGATCCCGACGCAAAGCAGAGAAAGCAACATATCTGGAAGACCACCTTTGACACCATTTCTGACTAGTCTTTGAGTTCTTTCTTGTAACGAACGCAAATCCAACATTTCTGCGTTCTGCCCTTTTATATATACCGTAGGCTGCTAGCTGTACCTGCTGACGAAGCACACTATGCCTTACTAGTGGCGACTAGTGGGCTTCACTGTAGTCTCGTTCCCAGCCCCACTTCCGCCCGCCATTTTTATTTGGCCCAAATAAAAATGGCGGGCGGAAGTGGGGCTGGGAACGAGACTAGCTTCACTGAGGCTCGACTGTTCTACCCGTACTCGCCAACATTTCGTCATCCGCCATTTCAGGTACGTCACCTTGTGGGCGTGGCTTATCCATACATGTCCGGTGACCCGCTATCTCTGGCGTGTGCACAAGGTCTTTAGAGAGGAAGATGACGACTAGTTGGCGGTGTTTATTACTTTTTTCTGCGGTGTTTGTATCTCTCAAGTCTTCTGGTATGTTTATTTGTGTCAGATTTTAAGAAGGGTGTCCGTTCTGTGTTCTTGTAGCTGATATACTAATATGTTTCTTCGCTTTGAAAATTCAACTGATAATTTATTACTAGAACCACTAAAGCGGTAAATGTTTTGTGCTCTAGTTTACAAGTAATTCTGTTTCTGCTCAAGGATTGATTATTGAGTTCTCGTTGCTTCTTCCTACTTAATTTCACAATACGAGGTTGATATCGACTTTCTCATTCATCTTAGTTAAAAGGATTCCTACTGTGTGAGAGTGAATTAGATTTGTCGTAAACTGACGAGTTAGTTATGAAGTGGAAAGCTTCATGAATGCCCTTGGGACTACAGTCAAACTTGGTTAGTATGTAGTACTGGAACTGACACAGTTGGTCAGCTGTTTAGCTAGTTTAATACCGTGGGATGGACAGTTATGCTGTGCTTTTAATTATGCTATTTTGAAGAAGATCGCATAACCAAGAATAATATTGCGCTATATTCAATATTTAATATCATACATACATACGTCTATTATGCCAAGAAAATCGCATAATTGAAAATTACACAGTGTCTTTGATGGTTAGAATCGCTCACCTTTTTACATTATACAACACACCAATCCTACGGTATGTATGTGCGTAGTTTATCTAGTGTCGCTCAGCCAGACCCTTTGAATGTTGCAGAGGTCGTGTTCCCATGTAGTCGGACATATTGAATTTTGGCATTTACGTTTGCAATACGTATTTTTGGTGTGTTGTTGTTATGTTAGCATTGCCATCCGTTCACATTATCATAGATACGTATTCTAACGTATGTGTAGTCCATTCTCTTGAGTTGGCTACCATTTTGTCTGTCATATTGTTAACATTTGCCTGCACTGCTGTGCGCTAATGTGCTGATGTGTCTGCGTACGTACATGTGTGTGCTTCGTTTAGGGTTCTCTGCCGCACTTGTTAGTTTTTGCATACAGTGAAACCTGATTAGTAGGTACCTTAGAGGGGTCACAAAGTCAGTACTTATGATTAGAGGTACTTACTATCAGGGTTGGTTTATGTACATGAGGTACGTATACGCAGGGACAGAATGAGAAGTACTTACTATCCAGGAGTACCGTACTTCCTCTAAAAATTCGGGAATCTAATTTTCAACAGGGCAGCCTGATTTTGCCTCCCAATACTTCTAAAAATTCGAATTTTGCACAACTCTAATATTCGTGGTAGACCCTCTAATTTCGACAATCGATTTTCTGTTTATCTGCCTTCTTCTATATGGCAAACAAACTCTTCTTCCAATGTCAGGTTTCCAAACTTGTTAGTACACATGGTACGCTCTAACAATACAAGAGATGGGAAAAACAACAACGATACGACGTCAGCCATCTTAAAAAGAGTCACAAAATGGCCGTAAGAACGCGGGCTCTGTTTTTCGTGACAAGTCTCTAATTTCGTAAAGAGTCTCTGATTTTCGCAAAGCGCCTGTCGACAAGAAGACTTAACCTCTTAAAATTCAAAATATGTGATTTGAAACTACTAAAAATGTCCCGAATTTTTAGAGGAAATACGGTATGTACTAAACCAGGTACTTACGTACTATCAGGGTTGGTTTATGTACATGAGGTATCAGGTATTCTTATTTAATCTGGGGAACCTTTAGCCAGAGGCTACTATAAGTGGTACCCAGAAAAGAAAAAAAGGGACAAAGGCAAAACACAAAGGAAACACGGAGGAAGTACAAAGATTCCAAAAATAAATTGAGATGCAGCAAAAATAAATAAAATGAGAGATCAGAATTACAAAACAATAAAAATATTCAATCAGTTTTGGGGGATATAATAGCCATTGTCAATGAAATAACTAAAGGTGATTGGTGTGTGAAAACACATGCATGTTGTGTACAGAAATCCTGGGCCAATCATTCAAAAAGGGTACGTATGTGCAGGGACAGAATGAGGAGTTTACATGAGTATGTACTAACCCAGTTACTTACTAAGCAAGCACTGTATGTGCGTACAGTATCCCAAAAATAAATTATGGCGGTCTAGTGACAATTTATTTTGCGTGGTGTGTACCTACACGTAAGTACCTACGTATGTATGTATGTACGTACGTAAAACATGCATCTCGTTCCATCCAATAGTAATTGCTGGTGTTCTTTAATACAAAGCAGTCAACCTTCATACCCACTATAGTCTGTTGTGAGGTGCTTCAACCTATGGTTCAACCGCCATCACCTTAGTGTTGGGTGTTGTGACACTCATTTAGTCAGATGTGCTGTGATGATCAACATAATCCCAGCTCTTTGAGCAGGTGAGGCCTGCAGGGAAATAACTGGTTCCTAACCAAAGATCTGAGCACGTTACGCTAGCCTAGGTTCCCCCAGGAAGCAGAGTGGGAGAAATTCAAACGTACCATAGGATCATAGGACCATAGATAAGGACGAACCTCCATCTTACGTATCCACTGTCTAGCCATTTTAGGTTCATGATAAACACTTAAAATCCATGACACAAGGTTATTTTGCAATCTCCCTATGTTACACTGTATTCGTTGTGGGATTGTCCATTTGTAAGTCATATAAATAAGCATTGTTGTAGCAGGATCTTAGGGGGATGCCCCTTCAGTTGAAATTTGGGTGGTGATCCCCCAGCAACCTGCATATTTATGACTGCCTAGTGGAATCTGAGGGTAGGGATCGAAGGTCTGGATCGTACGTACGTACGTGTGTATCTTCTAAGTTTTGGTTTCCATCCCCCCGGCTCATGGTGCTGTACGGTGCTCTTCTCTAGGGAGAACCTTTGGTGCAACTTTATGCCGTGTTACATCAGCCATCGTGTTGTCATGGGTTGTTGTTGTTTTTGTTGTTGTTGTTCCATTTGGTACACAATGTTGTTGCTGAGCTAGCTGCTTTCGGTTCTATTGTTTGGGATAAATATGCCCCAAATATGGTGTTCCGATCAGGTGCACAGTCATATTTTCTCCACTGCACATTCAGCACTTCTGGATAGACATGTTTCTGGAGGCTTTGTTATAGTCAGTCTTGCCGAAGCCAGACTCTAGCAATTTCTATACGACCAACCATTTCACCTAGCCATTTCTCCTAACCACTTCTTCTGACCATTTCTCCTAACCATTTCTCCTAACCACTTCTTCTGACCATTTCTCCTAACCATTTCTCCTAACCACTTCTTCTGACCGTTTCACCGAACCATTCTGTCTACTGCATGTACGCTGTTGTACGCAAAGTTTTAGCCCACAATCAATTCAACAACACAAACAATGCATGCATACCTGAAGGAAGGGAAAACACAACAGCTGAAATGTGATTTCTTTCAATTTTGAAGAAACTCAATCATTTACAGACGTGCATACGGTATGTACAGTATGTGTAGTGTACATACACAGAGCCTAATGTACGTACGTATGTAAAGTACTGATGAGTGCACCTTAAGATTATATTATATTATATATAATACTAACCTATTGTATTGTATACACTTGTATTCACAGTTTTCATGAATTGGCAACCATCTGTGAAAATTTACAATTGTGAGAAGTTGGATCGACCTCTTGTGCAATGGCAAAAACATGGCCGTCTGTGAATATGAAACCACAAAAACCACGAAAATCTATGATTTGCAAAAATTTCACCCCTATGAAAATTAGCGCGTAAAGTACAACCCTCTTAACATGAGGCTCAAGGGACTAGTGAAAGATGTTCATTTTATCAGAATTTCAAAACAGTTACGTAGAAACCTAGAAGCATTGAAGAGGCTGTTTGCTGCTTTCATGTTATCAGAAATTTCGTGTTAAGAGATTTTGCGTTAACAGGTTCAACTAACATGGTACATTCATACGTACATATGTACGTATGTAATGGAGAACCTGCGAGGAGCCGCAACACAGTGAAATCTCGTACACTTTGATTGAAATCTCAAGTGAAATCCCGAAATCTTTTGAAATCTGAAACCCTCGTACTCGTTTGAAATCCTATAAGAGATCTTCACCGAAATCTTGAAATCACTAACGAAATCTTGAAATCACTAACAAAATCTTGAAATCTTGCCTGAAATCCTGGAATCTGGAAATCTTAGGCGAAGTCTTGAAATCTTGAAATCTCGCTAGGCAAAATTTTGTGAAATCTTTGAAATCTTATGAAATCTCTTGGGATTTCGAAATCTTGTACGTCATATTGCCTTGTTGCGGACCCCTCGAGAACCTGGTTCGTGGTAGCTTTGGCATTCTGTAGAGCCCGTGTTCAGCTTTTATACAGTTGTTTCCACCTTCTGTGTACGTGAACATTTACATGTACATAATGTGTACATGTGTACATACGCATGTACATACGTACGTATCTGTACATACATACTGTGTGCATGCATACATACTATGTGTATGCATACATACTGTGTGTATGCATACATACTGTGTGCATACATACATACTGTGTGTATGTATACACACGTGTATTTTTACCTTCTGTGTACATACATACACATGTACATAGGTGTACATACGCACATGTGAATACATATGCACCTGTTTGTCCCTTTAGAGGGGAGAGTGGAGATAATCATCAGCGAATTGGACACAGTAGACATCATAGGACGAGCTGGATGTCACTACCAGAGGACATGCTGTGCGAGTATCAGGCTAGAGGGATGGTTTAGTGCTGGAGGAGGATCACCTATTGGTAACTCATCCAACATCTTCATTACGGTACGTTTGTGTGTCCTGCCATGTTAAATCTGGTTCAGTCTGTAAATTTGGTCTGGGTGGGCGTTTATCAATGCTAAACCCTAGCCAACCCCCTGTTGCCTTCACGGTTAGAGTTTGTACGTATTTGCGAAGGCCTACACTGGTCCAAAAGTATCAGAACTATCATGATAGCCGTTCAAAAATAATCTGTGGTAAACTGTTGACAATTCTACCTGATTTCTCCAACTCCTGGTTTATCAGACACATTTACAGGGAACAGATGTTGTCAGATAAACCAGATTCCACTGTACTGTATGTACATACGTATATCGTCACACACACACACACACACACACACACACACACACACACACACACACACACACACACACACACACACACACACACACACACACACACACACACACACACAGTATGTACGTACATGCAAATATCTACAAAAAGTGTGTGCACACAAGTTGTCTGTAAATTGCAACTGCGTACATTTGACCTTGAGATACGTACATATGTATGTATGGGGGACAGCCATACACTGACAGTTCACATAATGTATTAATGCGTAGGGTTCTCCCCAGGTGTCTGAAGGCATGTCGGTCAACTCAATGCATAGGGTTCTCCCCAGGTGTCTGAAGACATGTCAGTCAACTTAATGCATAGGGTTCTCCCCAGGTGTCTGAAGGCATGTCGGTCAACTCAATGCATAGGGTTCTCCCCAGGTGTCTGAAGGCATGTCGGTCAACTCAATGCATAGGGTTCTCCCCAGGTGTCTGAAGGCATGTCAGTCAACTTAATGCGTAGGGTTCTCCCCAGGTGTCTGAAGACATGTCAGTCAACTTAATGCATAGGGTTCTCCCCAGGTGTCTGAAGGCATGTCGGTCAACTTAATGTAGAGGGTTCTCCCCAGGTGTCTGAAGGCATGTCAGTCAACTTAGTGTAGAGGGTTCTCCCCAGGTGTCTGAAGGCATGTCAGTCCAACATACGTACCTTCCCTTCCAGAAGCTCTTGGTGGGAAAAGGTCTATTCACAGGTTATCGAGAATCTACATTTAGTAATGATGTTGCTCCAAAACTGAAGCTGCAAGCAAATTGTGATGCATTGTATGTGTACGTACATACGTACATACGTATGTATGCATGTATGTACTGTATATACATAGTCAATTGGCATGCCTCATACTGTTTCTGTGGAAATCACTGGCACTGCATTTGTGTGTGTAGTTGTTCATGTTCTATTACTTTTATGTATAGACATGAAAGTATGTGAAGAGGTATGTTCTTCCACTGTCTCCACAGAAAAGTAGAAATGGTTCCAATGACTGTAGCACCATTCACTTCCAGCCAGCTGTGACCAGTGGTTCGTTTACATGCATTGGAAGTACAGCCTCAAGCCTTATCAACAGGAACTTGAGAGTGACTATTCCTCCTGGTTAGTGGGCTCTTCGTGCAGTTTTGTTCTGTGCAGTGTGCAAATGTACGTGTGTGTGTGTGTGTGTGTGTGTGTGTGTGTGTGTGTGTGTGTGTGTGTGTGTGTGTATGTGTGTGTGTATGTGTGTGTGTATGTGTGTGTGTGTGTGTGTGTGTGTATGTGTGTGTGTCTGTCTGTCTGTCTGCAATGTCATATTGCTCATGTATGCATATACATGTACATATGTACAAGCATGTGCATATCCTCAAGTGCATGTGCGTACGTACGTATGTAACCATGTATGTATATAGTACTGTATGTGTAAATTTATGTATTCATGCACATTGCCTTCAGGTTCCACTGCTCTATCCATACAAGTGAGTGGTGAAGCAACGAAGGACATCTCAGGAATGAACGTCGGAGAGTTTGTGACCGTAGGCTGTTTAGTGGACTCCTGTTTGTCGCGCTCATACACTGTGAGGTTCCTCTATCCTAACAACACTGAGATAAAAATGTATTTGTCCGATGTAATGATGATGGAATTTACTGCAAACATCCGGTTGGAGGCCAACAACTCCGGGATGTACCGATGTGAGATTCTCGATTCATCTGATGTGGTGGCAGATTTTGCAACGTTTGAATTTTCAGGTTTGTGTGTGTTGTGTGTGTGTGTGTTGTGTGTGTGTGTGTGTGTGTGTGTGTGTGTGTGTGTGTGTGTGTGTGTGTGTGTGTGTGTGTGTGTGTGTGTGTGCGCGCGCGTATGTGTGTGTGTGCATGTGCGTGTGCGTGTGCATGTGTGTGTGTGTGTGTTCGCCTGCACATGTGTGTGTGTGTGTGTGTGGAAAAGATAGTTAGATTACAGAAAATGTCAGAATATTGAGGTGTCGGATTACGAAGATCCCGCTGTATCTTGATAAATGTTCACTATCAGTGTGATTTCAGTGTCCCACACGAGGGAAAGAGAGAGCAAGGAATGCTAAAATGCATTTGTGCAGTGGAGACTCATTGTGAAGAGATTTCTACTGGGGAATTTCTGTATACATACAGTGAATGTACGTATTCGTGTAACCAGTGAATGTTCCACTATGAAATTTTAACTGGTTGTAGTGGATTTCTCGTATAGTGAAGCATTTCCAGTGTCTCCTGGGATTCGTTGTAGTGGGACTCCACTGTGCTTGTGCTACCATCCCAAGTACTTATGTGCCTAAGTATGTAAGTACAAATGTAGATTTCATGCACAGTGAGTCCTCGCTTATCTGCACCTCAGATATCCGGTTCCCTCACATTCCGCACTAGTTTTTACTGGAACAAATCTGCATTAATCCATAGACCCTAAAACACCTGGACTGGAAACCAACATCTTGTGCCCATATCTATGCTTGGGACCTACTTCCAGTTTGCCTGTCATTATTGAGGAGTTTGCCTGTACAAATCGGATGGACTACCCCTTGTAAATGCTCTTTATTCTCAAGATGGCGGTCATTGAGAGACTGTTCACCAGCCCTATTTGGTAAAGCAAGTCTCAACAAATCATTTGATTGGTCACTTGTATTAATCGCCTATTCGGGAGCCTGGTAAATTCATAACCAATGAAGGATACACAGTGCACCATGAAACACCACATTTCGATTCACAACTTCTTTAGTCTACAGTTTTGCGACTGACCATTGTGCCTGTGTGGTAGAGGTATGTATGGGCTACCCTGTGATACCTGAGAACGTGCTGTCGTAGTTTCCCATTTGGCAAAGTTTGCACCCAAACTCTCTACTAAAGGAAATGCAACGTGCATGCTTATGATATTTTTTTGCTTTGTAAATCGAGCCAGACTCTACCTCATACGTAGTAAATCCATTGCAGTGTAGAGAACCCAATAAGAGGTGTAAATCCTCTTCGTAAACAGGCTTGCAAAGGTTTTCTGTGAATTTTTAAAACTCGTGTGGTCGGCGAGTCACGAGCGTAGGTTTTCATCAGGAAATTTATTAGGAACAAATGTACGATAACGTATTGAATTTATACACAATATAAATTCTTTCCAGTCCAGGTGTTTTAGGGTCTATGATTAATCCTCCTGTACACTATGCTATTGCTCCCTCATTTATATATTTCCCTCACTGTGCGTGCAGTTCATCTAGAACAGATGTGTGCAGAGGTCTCACTGTACACCGTTTGTACAGATGTGTGCAGAGGTCTCACTGTACACCGTTTGTACAGATGTGTGCAGAGGTCTCACTGTACACCGTTTGTACAGATGTGTGCGGAGGTCTCACTGTACACCGTTTGTACAGATGTGTGTGGAGGTCTCACTGTACACCGTTTGTACAGATGTGTGCAGAGGTCTCACTGTACACCGTTTGTACAGATGTGTGCAGAGGTCTCACTGTACACCGTTTGTACAGATGTGTGCAGAGGTCTCACTGTACACCGTTTGTACAGATGTGTGCAGAGGTCTCACTGTACACCGTTTGTACAGATGTGTGCGGAGGTCTCACTGTACACCGTTTGTACAGATGTGTGCGGAGGTCTCACTGTATACCGTTTGTACATAATATCATGCATGTACACATGTGATGATACCAGATTGGAAGGTTTTTTAGTCGAAATTGATCACTTTCAAAAGTTTGCATGGAAAGTATTTGATTGTTACCAGCCATTGCTTGTCCATCAGCGAACAGCATCCCCTCCCAACATCAAACACCAGTGAGCACACAGTGATTATGGCACACCAAACTCTTTGCTCGTGTGTGCAGTGCTCGACAGTGCTGTGGAAGCAAAGTACTGTATCACGTTTACACCAGTAGATAGCCTTTCCATTGCTCAGTTCAAGTTTTATGTGAGGTATACCAGATCAGCAGTTTAAGAACTGCTTATTTTCAAAATTCACATGGAAAATGGTTGTTATGTACATGCATACATTACTTGCTGTTTGTGTGTATTGTGTGTGCGTACATACATACTTTCTGACAAGCCAAAGTACGTATGTGCTGCAAAGTACCCTAAATTGGAAAATATTTGCAAACAATAAATTTCGCAAATCAGCACCATATCTGGTGGGCAGAAAAATTCGCAACTAAATATTTCGCGAGTCTCACCATACATTGTCTATACCTATACTTTGGAATGTGTGCAGGAATATTCGTGACAAAAAATATTCGTGATCTTCGAGTGAAGTCAATTCACGAAGATCGCGAATAGTATTGGTCGCGAAATTTTCCCAATTTAGGGTATACTATGATACTGTGTGTGCACAAATACAATGGAGTCTAGCCTCACGGTTAGCAGTGTCCATAGGAGCAGGGAGTCTGGTGGGGAATCTTGAGTCTTGTGGTGAGTCTGTAACAACATGAATGGTCCCCTGTCCTAAGTTCCGCCCCCTGACCATGTTATCAATTCTAAACCCTAACACCCTAACAGTTTGAGTTTGAATTGTTGAGCATCCCAGCAGTGACATACTGAGGGACGGTCACCATTGTTGAGCATGCCAGCAGTGAGATACTGAGGGATGCTCACCATTGTGGAGCATGCCAGCAGCCACTTCAGCAGTGGTGTGCCCTGCTACGACATACCCACATATGCCCTAGGGGTCCCTCCCTTTCTCCCCTCCCCCGACGCGTATGTGAGACAATCATAGCAGGCCAGACTACTTTAACAGGGAACACTGTGTTCTGTGCACATGTGCAGTTTTGCCCCCTACATTGGGAGCATGTACGTACAGTCACATCTCATTTATCCAACACTGGTTTATCCTGAAACCTCATTTATCCAACACTGGTTTATCGAGAAACCTCATTTATCCAATACTCTGTTGTGAATTCCCATCACTAAGCTGTACATAATTCTACCTGATCTACTCAACTCCTGGTTTATCTGACACATTCCAAGAGAGCAGATGTCATCAGATAAACCAGATTCCACTGTATTCACAAGGTTCCTGTGTGAATGGTTCACTTGTGTGTGTGCCCATGCTCAGTATACGTACGTATGTGTATGTACTCGGTAAGCAGGCCTTTCAATACAGTACCTCAAACCCTGTCCTCTTTGGAGAGGTTTGTGACTGTACTGTGTGCGTGTTTTGGTGAATCCACCTTCAGGGGTTCCACGGTATTCAGATTTGAGGGCATACGTATGTACGTATGTACACCTGTATGTGTATATGTACGTATGTACATATGTATGTACGTATGTACATGTGTATGTACATACACATACACAAATATGCATTCTACCCTTGTAATCGTGCATGCGTACATGGATAACTTTGTCTTTTGTGTTGTCCGTACTGTAGGTGCTGCTGGCTTGCAACCAGCTGTTGTCCCTGCAACCATATCACCCCCGTCCTGCCCTCCCAACACGGGAGCACTCCGTTAGACTGGTGCACTCCACAGAGTCTCGCACATGTACTTTGTAGGGACAAACAGTCTTATCTGTTCAGTACATTCACCTTATTATCATTATACAGTATGATAGAGCATATTTGCGTACATTCTCACAAATTATTTCAAGTTGTAGTGTGTTCGTGTGCGCTTGAAGCGCTTTTCAACTGCGTATGATAGTGCATTTATAATATGTGATGATATGAAGTGTTTCTGATGTGGTGAAATTCTGGTGTGGAAAGTCTGTACATGGTATGTAGAAGACATGCATACTGTTGCCCCGGCCCCAGAGGTATGTACTGTATGTACTTCTCTGCATCAGACACATTGGGCGTGTACTGTGGAACCTCCGATAATGGACTCTCCCAAATATTGACGCCCTATAATAGAACTCTCTCAAAGGAAAAGACTTGAGCTCAGTCCCAAGATATGGCCTCCCTATACAGTAGTTGCAATACATTATGAACCTCCCAAAGAGGACCACCTCTCTACAAAGGACTTGAGGTCCCAAGATATGGCCTCCCTATACAGTAGTTGCAATATATTTTGAACCTCCCAAAGAGGACCACCTCTCTACAAAGGACTTGAGGTCCCAAGATATGTCCTCCCTATACAGTAGTTGCAATACATTTGAACCTCCCAAAGAAGACCACCTCCCTACAAGAACAAATCAGCTGAATTTATGTCATCCCCAAAATATCCCTTATTGAGAGCATAGACACAGTTCCACTGCAGTGTACGAACACTGAATGGACCAATTTGTCTATTGTTGGAAGAAATACAGTTCGCAGAACTTCTCTGATGTATGCACATAGGAGTCGTATTGAGTACAATAGTCAACAGTTACCATCGTTTGAAGTTAATGTTAAACACAGAAGTATTGTCTATGGTGTAGGTACTTCATAAGTATGCATAAGCTCACGATGGTAGACTTGATCATTGAATGAAATGTGTCATATTTTGTTGCTGTACGACATATTATTACAGCTTTAACTTTGGGACTGAAGTACAGATTTTATGTAGTTTTAGTGACCCTGTGTGTGTGTGTGTGTGTGTGTGTGCGTGTGTGTGTGCGTGTGTGTGTGTGTGTGTGTGTGTGTGTGTGCACGCGCAGTATGTGTGTGTTTGTGTGTATGTGTGTTTATGTATGTGTGCTTGCATGGATTTGCACAAGTGTACATGTTATTCACACACCCACACATACACACACGTACGCATGCACGCAGGCACTCACGCATGCACACACACACACACACACACGCACAGAGTCATGATACATGTATCACACACACACACACACACACACACACACACACACACACACACACACACACACACACACACACACAACACATCCACACCCAGCATCTGTTCTTTCCTTCACTTACAGGCACTCCAAGTGTGAGCCCAACGACTCCAATACCCACCATACCCATACCAACCCTGCCTCCGTGTGCTAGCACACAAGGGAGGGACATTGCTCTAGGCGTAGTGTTCTCCTTGGTTGGTGTAGCAATGATCATCGCTGTCATAGCAGTGATCATATTTGTCCTGTACAGGTTCACTCATCTGTTTGACCCTCTGAAGAATAAAATCCACGGAGCGAGCTCAGGGTCCCCTAGCAGCAAGCCTCTGAAGGAAGAGGATTCACCCAGAGCGAGCCGTACTGCCAGCGATTAGGCAGTCTGGCATGCTAGACTGTAACGGGCACGGTCTAGTGTGCCAGACTAATGATTAGGGTGACTCTTGGTCTATGTATAGCTGTTTATTGCATGTCATTGCTATTATTGTTTGAATTGTACAGCGTACAGTGTACAGACATGGCTGGCAGGCCGTGTGTTGCTTTTGACCCTAGTTTTTCTTTTCTGAATCATATTTCTTGTGAACAGTTTTTGGAGATATTAGTCGTGATCAAATTGCATACATGCATTCCACACATACTGCCTTTTGCATGCATCAGTTGGGACATATTGGCACACGTGTGCACACACATGCACACATGCACACACACACACACACACACGCGCGCACGCATGCATGCGCACACAGCAAACTGATGCACGCACACACACACAAACACACATATGCACACACACACACACATGAACATAAGGATGCAAACATGAATACACACACACACACACACACACACAGTGCTTGCATGATGAGGGGCACATGCGGTAGCATCAGCATAGTTGTAGAGTTAGCTATCAAGGCACAATCTGTTGGGTAACTGGGACACCAGCTCTGGGGCGGGTGGATATACCTGCCATGACTTAATCCCCCCCCCACATACACACACGTACACACACACACACACACACACACACACACACACACACACACACACACACACACACACACACACTGTCCATACAGTTAAACCTCTCTAATAAGGACACCACTGGGACAACAGTATAAGCTGTCCTATATATGGAGGTGTCCTTGTATTTCGGCGGTTTCAAATGTACACATGTCAATGTGAGGGACTTCAAAGTGGACAGAGCAGTGTGAGTGGTTACCTGTTTGAGGAGGTTTATGCATTATAGAGGTGTACCTTGGGGGGAGGGGGCATTGAGCTGTATAATTAGTTTATTTTCTCAGAACAAGCTTTTCAACACCATATTAGGTTTGTATGCATGCTCAGGGGGTGGGGCTACACCCTTTGTCCAAAATGGGATGATTCACTAGATCTCTGGAACATGTTCGGTTCTAGGTATAATATGAGGGTGTATGGGCGTATACGTAGGCGTTTCTGTGCGGCAGCTATGGTAACGGGGGCCAGGGAGTATAACGGTGTTAGTTCATGTTGATTCAGCAATTTCCCTTACAACAGCAAGTACGTGGTCACGCGCCGAACACGTGCCTCGTGACTTCCTGTACGTACGCGTGTGGATCGAGGGTAATTCGCATTGCTTCACTTTTTGTACAGTCTTCTCTTTCGTTTAACTACTACCGACTAAAGAGGGCACGCGGGACTCTTGAAGATGGAAAGGAAGTCTCTACTCTTTCTTTGCTTTGCCTCTTTGCTGGCTGGCGCGTTTTCCATTACTATTAACGACAATTTGACTGGTAAGACCCTTCCGAGTGTTGTCAGCTAGGAACAATCCATTGTACGGGACACCCCAGATGTCTGTAGACTTGTATAGTGTTTGGGTTTGTCGTATTTGCGACCATGAAGCTCTCCTGTGTGTGGATTTCTATTCTGGTCGTATTTCGAATAGCTTTGTTGTAAGCCGAACACTCATTCTACCACCAAACGTATCTGTGATTATTTGTTGAAGTATTTGTCGCTGTTTATTCGCCAGACTGCTTCCCGCCCTAACCAGCCTTTTTGTACAGTTCCATCATTTCAGTATCTATGGTTCCGAGTGTACATGTGTCGAAGCACACTTTGGTGGGCACTAAGGTCAGTACGTACATAGACCACATCCACAGTACATCAACCATTGGGCGGTGATACACGCGTACTAAACAATTTATGTATTTCCATGTACTGTCACCAAGTAGTTTCGCTTGGTGGTGTCCGTGTGGGAAAGCATGGAGACACCCTCAACATTCATTTGCAGTGATATCTCATTTATCTATCAGTGGTTTGCATTCCTATGTACTTACGTACGTATGTGTTCTCCGGTCTATTCCAAATACTGAAGCTGCGAAAGATTTAATTTTCTGTGATAGTAGTTGTTATTTGTTGACAGTAATTAAACTTTCATGAGCTTACATTGCAGTATTTCTATTAATTCACCACACCTAATTAAATGTGAAATATTGCTTGTTTTATTCTGGTAATCGTGTGGGAGAATCATCTGTACTATTGTCAAATACGTACATCAAAACCTGTCATTATGACCACTTGTATAGAAATACCACCTGTCTATAGTGACCACTGTAGGCTGCTCCGTGGGCCACCTCAGTGATACTAACACACCTCTGTATAAGGACCACCTGTCTACAGAGGCCACAGTCGCTTGGTCCCATGAATGGCTGTTATGGACAGGTTTTACTGTATGTATGTGATTTTGTGGATTTTGACAATGTTTTAGTCATTCTTCCACAGCAAATGACACTGTGTGTGGTGAGATGTAGCGAGTG
>CAUJGJ010000085.1:2482700-2497700 GCA_963170055.1 Halisarca cf. caerulea
TATATCCGGAAATATTGACGACATTTTTAATTTGGCGGTTTGGCGATCAGGATCAAAATCGCCAAATTTCTATCACCAAATTTGCATAAACCTACTTACTATGCTTTGTCCTTGCTGTGCAACTGCCAAATTTTAATTTTGCCAATATTAAAATACAGCCTGATCTTGCACAAATCGCCAAATTTAATGATCGCCAATATTTCCAGATATACGGTATAAACTGATAACTTTTAATCAGCTACAGTATTAAATTCCTGCTGGATTCAACCTTGCTAGATCTTAATGTAATCGTATTACTGTTGTTATATTTTCACATGTACACACACATGCTCAGAGCAATTAGCCACATGTAGGGATCAGAGTTGTATTACAGTATGTATACCGGAGAGTGTTATTGAGTGTTCATTCTGGTTCAACTTCCGTTTTTGTTCAATTGTTTGTGGATTACTTGATTATTTCCCATAATTGATAACCATAACCCACATGTCTATGTACTTACATATGCACTTATGTACACAAGAAGTTTATCCCTCAGTACTGTCTGTACGTACGTAGATTGAGGGCACTGAGGACCAGAGGTGTTCTCCTGCGTCAATGGCAAGCAGTTCTGTATCGTGTACCTTTGGAGCTGACAATACCACCTTTGCCGTCAATGTCACCATCAACGACGGTGAGTAGACTGACGGTGGGAGGTACAGTGTGCATGTACGTGTGTATGGGGACACTCAATGGTTCTTGAAAAAGTGTCAGATTAGGAGGTTGTCCGGTTTCAGAGTGACCCTTGGCATACTTTAATATGATGACTGTACCTCATAACATGGTCAGATTAGAGAGACTGTCAGATTATACAGGTTCCACTGAACATGTCTCTGGCGCATGTCTGTTTATGAGAAAACTCACTCATAGGTAATTTTAGAAGATGTGACATTGTATCAGTATGCGTAGCGACTCCTGTCTTAAAGACCGCCTGCATACAGTGACCCCTGTCTATAGAGGCCACTTGTCTACAGAGACCACAATTGTGTGAACTGCCTTTTTGCATGCCTGTTCTGCTGTGTGTGTAGTGGAATCTCTGAACAAAGGACACTTTGGGACAGTCATTTTGTCCTTTGTAAGGAGATTGTCCTTAATTGGGAAGTCCAAAATGTATTGAACTATAGGGAGAAAATATTTTGGGACCTCAAGCTGTGTCCTTTGTAGAGAGATTGTCCTTATTTTGGAGCGTCCACTATCAGAGTTTGCACTGTACATCAGTGCCAATGAGTGGGAGCTAGAGAGAGAGAGAGAGACTTCTTTGTTTTGTGTGCTTAGGAGTGTATTCATTGTCTTTGTTGCCCTGTGTACAGTTGGTTAAATCTGAAAACACTAACATTGTACTTTTCCTCTCTGCTCCACTCACTTCAGATTTAGTTGTTTTTGTGAACGAGACCTTCTACTACAAGACACAAAGGCTCAATAAGTACTTACCATTGGGTAAAGATGCTGAATCCAGTAATGTTCGTCAGACAATCCCGTGCATTCCTGTTGGTAAATCAGACGGCCAACAAGTAGTATCTGCCAGGTGGACTTTTAAGCAGCGCACTAATGCTCCTAGCTTGAATATTATGTCCGGTCCCTTTATGGATGCTACGGCCAGCTTCACGCCTATTCAAGGCAATTCGGGTAGTATTACTGATGGAATGCTGACCCTGAGCAGGTCCACAAGAGCAGTAGCAGGTCACTATGAGTGTTCTGTTGCCTCAAACTCCAGTGATATTGCAACTCTCTACTGTAAGTGTATTGTGTGCGTGCGTGTGTGTGTGTGTGTGTGTGTGTGTGTGTGTGTGTGTGTGTGTTGCTGACTATTGTAAGGATGTAAACATTATGCCTAATTATGTAAAGTATGTGCGTATGTAGACTTATTGCACTTTCTGGATGGCATAAGCAGTCTTCAGCTGTTGAACAATTTGATACATTGAACACTGTCACCAGTAGGGTGGGTCGCACATTGAAGACTGTCACCAGTAGGATGGGTCACACATTGAACACTGTCACCAGTAGGATGGGTACACATTGAAGACTGTCACCAGTAGGGGGGGTCGCACATTGAAGACTGTCACCAGTAGGGCGGGTCGCACATTGAAGACTGTCACCAGTAGGGCGGGTCGCACATTGAACACTGTCACCAGTAGGATGGGTCACACATTGAACATTGTCACCAGTAGGATGGGTCACACATTGAACACTGTCACCAGTAGGATTGGTCACACATTGAACATTGTCACCAGTAGGATGGGTCACACATTGAACACTGTCACCATTAGGGCGGGTCACACATTGAACACTCACCAGTAGTGTGGCTCACCTTTTCTTTCTCTGACATTCATTTTTCTCCATCCAAGGGGGACCGGTCTTCGATGATTACAACTTTGTGAATGCATCTGCCATTGAGGGTCAGAACGTAGTCATGCACTGTGATGGTCAAGTTCACCCTGGGTACCCTGTCGTGTGGGAGAGATGCAGGGGCAACGGAGAGGACTGCTTTGGGTTCTGCAACGACATCGTAAACCTTACTTCAGGAGGAAGGTACCAGCCAGGTCTCGATCCCAGGAGATCAAATCTGTACCCCCCTTCTAACACTCTTATCATTTATGGAGCACGGATGGATGACAGAGGATGCTATCGGTGTACGGTGACCAATTCTGTTCAATCCAGAACTCACTACATTTTTCTCAGAATAAGAGGTGAGCACTTGTGTACGTATATACAGTAGTACAGCACTTGTACGTACGTACTTATGTGTATTCTGTACTTTTGTGTATACGTACAGTATATCTGTCTCACACATAATGTGTGCGTGCATGTGTTCGTAGTACGTGTGTCTACCACATGTGTGTTTACATTTATATATACATTGTGTGCATGCGTGCAAGCAGTAAGTAGGATGTTCGGTATACCATATGTGAGTATACATACGTACGTATGTTTGAATGTACATATGTACACACTGTATGTACGTACATATGTGCATGGGTGTACATGACATTGTATATTTGTGTATGTGTGTGTGTGTGTGTGTGTGTGTGTGTGTGTGTGTGTGTGTGTGTGTGCATGTGTGCGTGTTCATGATGTCTTTTAACACCTACTTGGTTTGCATTCAGAGGTATTTATGTTTCTTGACGTCTTCACACCATCACAAGACTGTGGTGTTGTTTGTGAGCCTGCACTTTATTGACACTGGTGTGCAGTGTGGATAGTGTACTGGGAGTACCACCCTGCTATAGCTAAAACCCTGCATACCATGCAACAGAGTTGGCATTTTGGATTGTCTCTTCTTGGCCATCGATTTCATTGCCATTATCAGCATCCTTATCATGTTGATAATTGTGTACGCATGTATGTATGTATGTATTTGTTCATCTACCTCAGTATTTCTTTTAAATTCTCCTGAGCATTAGTCTTCTGTGGTTTGTGGTCGAAAAATGTCACTTCGTAGATTTGTTTTAGCAGCATTTCCATTGCCAGAGCATGCTGTCCATAATGAGTACAGTGGGACCTCCGCTAGTGGAATCTCTTGCAAAGGACAAGACTTGAGGTCCCAAAATACTTCCTCCCTACAGTTCTTATACATTTTGCTCCTCCCAAAGAGGACAACCTCCTTACAAAGGACAAATGGGGCTGTCCCAAAGTGCTCTTTATTTGGAGGTCTTACTGTATTTCCAATTTGTGATGTGTTGAAAATGGTTTGAAAATGCCTCGGCAGGCTGATGTGCTCTGTGCTTGTCATGAGATATGTTCTCTACTATTCTGCAGATGATCTAGCAGTCATGTGGCCCATTCTTGGGCTCATCATCGAAGTGATGATAGTGATCCTGTGCATCTTGGCACACAACATCTATCAGAGGTGGAAGAAGAAGCAGAAGCCTCCTGTTCGGTCAACCAGCGGTCCTGACTCTGACCTCAATACTCTCTTGTGAGTTTATGTATGTTCTCAAATGCATGCAGTCGAACTTGCTTAGTGGGTACCTCGAAGGGGACACAAAATCAGTACTTATTATCAAAGGGGTATCCGGGTTGGTTTATGTACATGAGGTATGCATGGAGACAGAATGAGGAGTACTTATACTGTAAGTCCATTCAGGAGTATGTACTAAACCAGGTATTTACTATCAGGGTTGGTTTATGTACATAAGGTATACACAGGGACAGAATGAGGAGTGCTTACTGTCCAGGAGTATGTACTAAACCAGGTACTTACTATCAGGGTTGGTTTATGTACATGAGGTATACACAGGGACAGAATGAGGAGTACTTACTATCCAGGAGTATGTACTAAACCAGGTACTTGCTATCAGGGTTGGTTTATGTACATGAGGTATACACAGGGACAGAATGAGGAGTACTTGCTATCCAGGAGTATGTACTAAACCAGGTACTTACTAACCAAGTTCCACTGTATGTACAGTTGGCCCTCTGTGTCTAGTAGTGAGTGCATCATGCCTTGCACACAATCTGTGCCTACTGGCAGAGGTGCAGTAGAACCTGGTTAACAAGTACAGCAAAGTGTTCAGTACTGTAGCCACCCGAGGACAGTACACAGAGTTTTGTAGCACTAGTTGTCAGATGTAGTAATTATTGCAAACTGGTATGTGTACTGTACATAAGGCCTAAGGGGGAGCATGGTCCTTATATAGAGGTGCAACAGTACTGATTTAGTGATTCCTGGACCTGTCCAGAGTGTGGTCTGTATGGACAGGTGGTCTGTATGGACAGGTGGTCTGTGTGGACAGGTGGTCTGTGTGGACTGGTGGTCTGTATGGACCTGGGGGGTCAACACCTACCCCCACCCCTGTACCTGGGGGTCAACACCTACCCCCACCCCTGCACCTGGAGGTCAACACCTACCCCCACCCCTGTACCTGGGGGTCAACACCTACCCCCCACCCCTTTCACGCCAGAAGGTGGAGAAAAAGAAGAAAGAAAAATATTAGCAGATACAACCAAACAAAGAGGGCTTTATTCCCGCAATCGTGATCCCAGACACAGTCCTGCGCTGTACGCGTGTCTTCAACTGCACATGCGCACTCTCATGCTGGTCCTGCCACCAGCTTCTACCCAGCTAGGACAAGCGCTGCGGGCTACAGATACAAGCACTAACCCCATTCAACTCCGTCAAATTCCATTTGCAGTGTGTACTGAAATATGAACATACAGTGAAACTTGTCTATAACAACCACTCTGGGGACCAAATGCTGGGGTCTTTACATACAGGTGGTACTAATACAGAGGTGTATAGTATCACTGAGGTGGCCCATGGAACAGCCTAGAGTGGTCACTGTAGACAGGTGGTACTTCTACACAAGTGGTCATAAAGACAGGTTCCACTGTATATACATATGTACGTACGTATGACATGTATATACATATCCCATGATGTGGTTTGACTGTGTTGTGTTCATGCACACTGCTCTCCCATTAGGCCGGATGAAACAGTGTCCATAAATCGAAGTCCGAGTGAAGCAAATGATACTCAAATGAGGAAACGAATGGACATGGGCAGCACTTCTACTGCTACTGCGAGCAGGGAGTACAAGAGCAGTGATGTATAGAACAGGTCTCTCCCAACGCCTGATGTATCGGAGGCTCAATCAGTGTCGTTTGTATGACTTGCACGGTTTCCACATTTGGTGATTTAAGGTAATTGTTTTAGTGTTTAATTCTCCATTACATATGTCATTAATAGTATTATGGTATTATGATTTAGCACTATGATTGTTGAATGTTTTTGCATGTATGGATTTAATGTTATAGATGATCACTAATTATTAATCATTGTGATACTCATCAATTTTAATGATGGTATTAATTTATGCGTGATACAGTGCATTCAAACTCTGCTTGTAGGTACCTGGATTAGTATAATTAAGTACTCGTGGACAGGAGTGACTCGTTGCTCTGTCCCTACCTCATGCAACACCATTGAAAGCACCTTGGATAGTAAGTACCTCTGATAGCGAGCACCTATTTTGCCTTCCCTTGAGGGTACTTACTATCCAAGTTCTACTGTGCTTTGCATGCATCATGCAAAACCCCTGCACGGTGCATGGTTATCACCACAAGTGTATTACTAGGTGCATCCATTAGGACTGGTATGGAAAGGAAATGGCTGTAGTGACCAAGGACTATGTACAGGGTATCTGAGCCTACCCAAAGCGGACACTTTTGGGAACTAGTGTTGAACCACGTGGGGTTGGCCATGACAGATCTACCAATTGCAATAGTCTCCAAACTTCGAGCTCTTTTAGAACTTCATCAGAATATGAAACAAGGAACTATATACAAGGCCAAAATTTACATACAGAGAGAACACCATTACTGCCAAAAGTTTCAAAAATCGTAACAAAAATCATGCATGTGGCAAGGAGTAGCCTTACATGGGGTTTAAACACCCAGGTCACGGAGTTCCCAATAGAAATTGGTGCTATAGCCAGCAGGTTGAGAGAGAAACAGACACAGCTTTCTGTTCAGTTCTGGCAGGGCCAAGAGAATGAAGTTCCACCAGCTAGCCCCTCAAAGTTCGCAAATTGCAAGTGGGGTTTATGCAATAATCAGGGTAGCTGGTAATCCTCGGAGTTGTTGAAAGCCATGTCATCTTCTAAATCAGCCTCAAAACTAATCAGAATCTTCATAAACTTCTCGAACATCTTCTCCCTCCCCCATATACGGACTGTGTATGTGTGTGGAACATATACGAGCTATGCCTCAGGTCTCTTCACTTCTCGCCTGGCACCGCCATATATCTGGATTGATTTGAAGACTAATTCATATCATACAATGACATGCAGTAACACCTTTAGTTGTGTGTTGATTGTCAAAAAATTATAAACCATGATTTATGCATTGCAGATGCAAATATATAATAATATTATAATCAACATGCATTCATGTAATATGTTCGTGTATGTTAGTACCACACTATGCAATCAGGTAGGTGTGTGTGTACATACATGTATACAGGATGTGCTTGCATGCATATACACCAACATAATAAAATTCAATGAAAGAATTTAAATCGACCCTTTTGATGAGTGAGTGAGTGAGTGGAAATCTTCAGCTGAAATCACATTGTTTCAGATTTGATGAATCTGACATGGAATCTCCTTCAGATATAGTGGTTAGATCGCTGTCTTGAAGAGTACTATCCCTGTGCTCACTTTCCATTCCCTCCATCCCGTTCTGTCCTTCGCTGCCATGATCACTGCTCAACATGGCCTGTATCATGGTTAGCCTCTCTTTAGCTACAGTCTCCATGATTTGTCGAATATCAGGGAAGTCCCTCAGGACAGCATGAAAGTCATCCACACTCAGCGAGTAGAGGTCGCAAACAGTTACAGCACGCACGCTAGCAACTCTTCTTGACTTCAGAAGTAGACAGATTTCTGGCAGTGAGTGGGAACACAGAAATTTTTTACACATAGAGTTGACATACTTGAGCACAGTGAAGAGAAATGTGTTTACATAATATATGCAGTATATCAACAGTACGTAACTGAACCACTATGTACTGTGACAGTGTACAGTAAGTACTGTACATGTGCTGAGTACAGTGGAACCTGCCTATAATCCAGCACCTCTACAAACCAGCATTCACCTAAACCGGCCAAGACTCTCTGGCGCTGACCATTAATCTTTACCATACAAGCTAAACTCCATAATCCAGCAACTTGCTAATCCAGCACTGATTTTCATTCCCCAATGGGTGCTGGATTATACCGGTTCCACTGTACGTATGTGCATACCTCCAAAGTAAGATCCATCTGAGAGAGTAGTAATAACAAATCCATCTTTCGTCACCACATCCACCACTCCGCTCTGAATGAAGTACATCTGATGACCAACTGTTCCGTAGGTGATGATGACATCCCGAGGGAGATAGACTTCAAAATTTAATTTGGTAATGATCGAAGAAATGAAGGATTCAGATGCACCAGCAAGGAACGGTACTGAACGTACCAACTCTTGACAATTAAACCGGCATATTTCCTGCAAGATAAGAAAGCCAGACAATACAAAGTAAAGGCCTACATATACCCTGACGATATCTCTACATACCCCTACACGGGTGTGTTGTGTGTACATATGTGCATGTGGACATGTGAATATGCAGGAGAATCTGTATGTGGACTCTGTAATAAGGAAACAATTGGCTATATAAAGTGTATGCCTTGTTGTCCCGCAATTCCTTTGTATTGTTCCAATATATTTTTATTAACCTCCAAAAGAGGACAGCCTCTCTACGAAAGACACACAGCTGAATTCATATAGTCTGCAATGTGTCTTTTATTTGCATGAAAGTTCTGCTGTATGTGAATATAGTACTGCACACATGCCCCATATGTATATATAGGACAAATCCTGCAAAGTGCATGTACATACATATAATTATACTTGAATTTCCATACATCCATCCACACAGATGACAGGTGCCAGTAATATATTATGCATCCTTGGTAAATATGTACGTATATATGACTTCATGTAAACAAAACTAAAATCTATCTATATACACACAAGTATGTGTATGTACATGCAGTACATGTATATACGTATATTATACGTACAATATAAATGAACACAAAAGCAGCAAGCATTCATACATTATAGAGATGGCATAGCAAACATGTAACTTGTACATATAACCAAGAATGATATATGTATGCGTACAGTTCATATGTACATACTGTGGTCATAAACATACACCAACACTTGCATGTAATCATGTTGGCGGACATGAGTTCAGTGGATCTCACCTCTTCAAGGGGAAAAGACAATTCTTTCAAGATGGCCTCCTCATTAAACAGTTGTCCTCTGTATCGATGGTAGTAGTACTCATGAACACGCTGTTTCAGCTCCTGAGGTAACTTTCTGTACCTCATGTACTCGTCCACCTGGTTTACCTGGAGTATGTAAAAACACTTTGTGATATACTGTGTACAGTCAAATCTCCTTACAAAGTCACTTGATATGTACATCACTCTCTCTACAATTAACAATGCACATAATACAAGCAGGGTTTTATCTGGGGTCAAATTTTGGGGGGGGGGAACCTACACATCTATTTATACGTATGTACGTATGTATATACACACATGCGTGGCACAGCGCAGCGTGGCGTGGCGCAAGCATGATGTTGTGTATTCAATGATATTAAAAACCACACTCATGCATGCAGCATGCATATCAGGGTTTCTTTCAGAATAATGATGAAGATGAGGCAATGGCAAAGTATAGTGATGTACGTAACGGTGGGCAGATATGTATGTGGAATGATAGTGGTGTAAATTAGGGGGTCTGGGGGTATGCTCCCCCAGGAAAATTTTTAGTTTTCATGCCTCAGAAGGTGATAAATGAGGCTGTTTTACGCCACTCAAGCTGTTTCTGAATACAGTCCACAGATCAGTCTGTTGCAACTGTGCATGTGTGTTATAGCTAGGATAAAATTTCAAGGGAAAGATACCCCCTGTGCCCCCTTTCCTCTAAAAGAAACCCTGAACATGTGCAAGCATGCGTAAGTACCTATACATGAATAAATCCTTGCACGAATGCTTATGCCATGCTGTTTGGAACAAAGCTAAACCACGTGCAATTTACATTAGAACTCCTAAATTTTGACACATGTATTCATTGACTATGTAACTGCTAAATAAACATACATACCAATGGATTCAAGATTGATTAATACAAGCTATTAATAATATAAGCATTTTTGGCAAATTCTACCCTTTATAAATGGATTTATGATCAATTCATGACAGTGTTCCTTCACAAAAATTAAGCCTGCATATTTTTATTTTGGGGGGGAACCTTTCTGCTTAGGGGGGGAACCATACCCAGGGTTCCCCCCCCCAGATAAAACCCTGACAAGGAACCATTTCACTGGTCTCTGTACAAAATAATTATACTGGTTACAACGTACAATAACTTGGTTATAACAGCACAAAACAGCAGAACAAGTGGTGTTGTTGTAAAGACGTTTGACTGTATACGTACACAGAGTGTATTCATCCAACGTACAGTCTAAAGCCAGCTATGAATAGTGAAACCTATCTACTGTACGTATAAAGACCACCATCACTTGGTCTCTTGAGTGGTCGTCATAGACAGGTTTAATTTACTGTATGTGCATGTAATAGGTACTCTCAAAAACCAAAACGAAACATATGTACATGCATGCTTATACGTACTACCATATAATGTAGCTCTACCAAACCACTAGCTCAAAACACCAAGTACTCGTGGTCTCTGTAGACAGGTGGTCGTATGTGGATGTGGAAAAGTAGTGTTTTAGTGGCTCCTGAGCCAGCCTATGTAGTCCTTCTGTATTGCAGGCCGGTGGTCTTTTAAGACAAGTTTCACTGTATGTACGTACACACTTCTATGGCAATTGGCACCTATGCTGCTCAAAAAGCCATGCAAGTGTATGTTGAAGAAATCAGGATGCATGCCGATCCCTTACATAAAAATTGAAGGCTATTTCACAACTACGTACATTTAATAAATGAGATTCTCAGATCAATCATGTGTTGGAATAACCAAGAGTGGCTGTACTGCTTGTAACTAGAATGAAGCCTCTGTTAAAGGACACCTCTGACATGCAGCAACCTCCATATAGCAGGATCTCATTGTTCGGCCCCATTTCAAATTCCTCACATTGACATGTGTATGTTCAAACCCTCTGAAATAAGGACGCCACCATAATAACACAGGACATAATACTGGGGTCCCAACAATGCTCTTATCATAGAGGTTTCCCCACATACCTTCTCATTGTACTGTCTGCTGGGAGAGTCCACGGCGTGCACAAGTGTTGATATGTGACCGATGAAAATGGCGTAGAAGGATGCACCGAGCATCATGCTGACAATGGTCAGCCAGGTGTCGGTCACACTGCTGGGTGGGGCTCTCCCGTAACCAATACACAGCATGTGGGATATGGCCTTGAACAACGACCAAGTGTACTGCTCTCCAACTGTGACATTCTATCATGAAATAGACATACATACGTACGTACAGTATATGCATGTATGTATGTTCGAATATTATATAGTACATACAGCAGACTATTATAGATTTTAGCAGGCTGTTTTCACCACCTCAGGTACGTACATACGTAGATACCGAACCCAATACAGCGGAGAGCTTTGTGATACAGACTTGAAATATACAAGTTATACAGACTTACATTGTATACAAATATTTGTAGTAGGATAGGGTGTATAAAAATACAGATTGTCATTAGGCAAATAATGTATGTACATACGTACATATGCCTTCCAACCACAATTGCAGGAGTATGGTAGAGGTGTGTTGCACTATAAGAACACCCTTTATACAGTATATATTGAATTCTACATAATATTCATATACAGAAAACAGTGTATATAGCAAAGGTATACACATCCTTCAACACGTACAGTACGTATGTTCACACACACACCCATCTACAGTGCATGTAGGAAGATCGAAGAGGAATGCATGCATGATCCAAAGGGAAAGTTTGACTTTTCTCCAAGAGTATTGGAGCTATTCCAACACTTCATCAATCAATACCCATCTGTAATCTGACAGCCTAAAAAGTTTACAATGTGACTTGATTCCTGCGGCCTATGCAATGTTACGTATATGGGGTTCCACTCCAGGGCCATGTACAGTATGCCTTTATGTGTGCAACTCATGAACGTAGCAATTTGCTCTTTATGTAACAACAACAAACACAACTGGAATACCCCGCTCTACTATTGTGTACCTGGAGGTTGTGTATGGTTATCCATGAGTCATCAGGGAAGTCTTGAAGGTAAGGTACCAAGAATTGAACGCATCCATTCCAGTGGGCAAGTAGCAGCATGACAAGAATCAAGTTGAAGATCCTCAAGATGGAGCGAGTTGCTTTGACAAGCTACCAAAGGAACAGACTATATGTATAATAGGTGAAGTCCAGCTATGATGATCATGCAAAGTAATTAATACATAGAATACATGCATGAAGAACAGTCAAAAGAGTTACTTGATCAAAAGGGAGTCTTGCAAAAAGTTACATTTGTATACATAATATATACATACATGCATATGCACACACATGTGAATATATTTACACACACAACATACAGAGTAGTCCTTCTAATTCCCCACAAACATCAGTACTGTTGTAACCTACATGAACACATGTAGTTTCAACTGACCTCCTCCCACTTGGTGAGATACCTCAAGAATCTCGCCAGCTTCAGCAACCGCAGCAAACTGAGTAGCTTTACTAAACGTAGCATTCGAAGAGCCCGTGATGCCCGAAGAAGTTCTTGTACATCCAAAGAATGGGTAATGCCCATAGCAATATAGTCAAATGGGAACACAGACACAATGTCAATCACAAGCCATCTTTTCAAGTACAGTTTCCTTATAACTTTCAAGTCCAAGATGACTGTGTTATTGCGAGTGATTGTGCCCGTCCAAAAATTTAGAACAATATCAACAATGAAGAGAAAATCAGATAAACAGTTGAAAGCTATCCATCCAGGTTCGATGTCATCCCTAAAAAAAGCAATTGCCACTGGTAGAACTGTTACGTTAGCTGCAAGTATTGCCAGCATCAAAAAGTCCCAGTATATTCTGAGGGGAATAGTATGGAAAGAACACACACATGACAACAGACCTCCACAACGGATAATGATAGCCTGTCAGCCATATTTGATACAAAAAATTACTTACAGCATAGTTTCACCTTATATTGACTATATCCAACATGTACGTAACAACACTGGCTCAGTGAAATAATCACAGTTAAATTAACATTAAGAATATTATGCAATACTTAAAAAATACTAATTCATAATGATAGCAGTAATAATTATTATGACATTAATGTACACTGAAGTGCATAGCTCACCGAAAGATACTACATGGGTGAATAACATAATAGCCGATTTTTTCTTGTCTTTCTTGCTCTTCACGCACTCCTCGTTTGCTGCCGAAGAGTTTGAGGGATATTTTGTTGTCTTGGACATGGAATAATGTTTTCAAGTAAGCTCTATCCTTGGTTCTGCTGACACTAGCTTTGACATTAGTCGATTTGACATTAAATTCACTTCCAAAGGGCTCAGAAATGGTTGAATTTTTTGTTATAGATATTCTACGCACATTTTCTTTCGTCCACTTGGTTTTCGAACATCGTTCCGGAGCGTCTACTGACGCGTGCATTGATTCACGCGAGACTTCCAGACCGCAACCATATTCAGCGTCGTGCACTTGATTGTTTCTCTTTGGACACAAACAGAGCAGAGAAGGGCAAGGGGTTCGAGGTAGAGAAGTCATGAGAGCACTTTACTTCGAGCTCTCCGCTCCGTCTACATTTTGAAGCTGCCATTACCATGGAGCCTCCAATTATGATCCAACACCACCGCGGCAGGGACGGACCCTGTCCTGTATCCTAGACTAACGTAAAATGGCGGTAAGATTTTCGGTGCCCCACCTCCTCCTCCTTGCGCTTGTCTCTGCTTATAATATTGCTAATAGCGCGGGAAGCAGTGTTGTAGAGAAGTTTTATATAGAAGATGATCATCAATTACATCATGCGCAAGCTAAACTGGTGGGTTTCTAGCAAATTAAATTTCATCGGTATAGCTTTATGTACATCGTGCACCTGATGACTGTGTCGTAACGAACGTGCTTTTTGTACTGCAGGACGACCAAACCATGTGTGTGTTTTCGTATGCCGCTTCTGGTGGCAGTGACACCGGTGAAGTAAGTCAATTGTTGTACTGCGGTATGGCTTCGCTATCACGTGTTCTTTTTGTGTGTATAGGCATGGGAGATTCTGCTAGCGAAACAAGACGACGTCTACAAATGTATTATTGACGTGTAAGTTTGATAAAACGTAGGTACATGTATATTTCTGCATGTATTAGTGTTTGCATCTCTGTGTAGACCTGGGGGGAAATCCGACGTTCAGTTTATACAGTTTGCAGCATCAATTCTCGAGAAGGAAATCATTGTTGCTGAAGCATTTGTAAGTTTTTGCTCTCAGTGGTATGCACATTCGACTACTATAAGTGATGGGTACTGTATTCATTAATGTGATGATACCGTAGCTAAAAATGTCCGAACTTGTTACTGTTATGACATTGCTACCACATTGAATGGACTGCCACAGTAGGCTAAGAAAACAAAGAATTGGGGGCAATAGAAGTACAGGACATTCAATACTGTATGATATATTATGTACATACGTACATATATGTATGCGACCCCAGTATCATCATCTGTAATGGCCTGCGGTTCATGAATTGTACTTGACTGTCAGCTTGTCACATGTATAGGAAGAAAATCAGATGTCTTTGTGACATAACTCCAGCACAGCCAACATATAGATGTTTGGCTGGTTGCTATGTACAGGGGCAGTATGATTGATAGAGAAGATGTTAGTTAAGTATCACATGTGATATGGCTAGGGGGCTGTAGCCGACTCGTTCCACCAAATTACATGAAGTTAACAATGGAGAAATGGGGTGTTGGCTATGCTAGACCATGGCAGGGTGCATTTATTGTGGAATTGTATTGTACACCATGTATTGACTTGTTGTATTGTGCTCGGTGTTGTTTGCACTAGGACTCTGAAGGAGAAGCTATGCTCCAGAATGATGAATATGAAGTCAATATAGATTCAGGTGTGTACAGTGATACATTTTTGGTATTCCAGATGTATGCTAATATCATTGGTGGTGTACAGGGTCATGTTTGTGGTACTGAATTAGGCTGGTCTGCCATGTATTTGATATATCGGTACTGTGCAGATGTTGAAATGGTGTCCAGACATTGGTTAGTTTACATTCATTTTAGCAATTTGAAAGTGACTACCTGCAGCCAATCAAAATCTATAGTGTGTAAGTGGACATAGTGACCTGAAACATTTGAACTGTTAAGGGCCACTTTATGTGTAGCGTGAAGCCGGAAACTTCATACACTCGATTG
>CAUJGJ010000085.1:2502700-2505200 GCA_963170055.1 Halisarca cf. caerulea
CCAAACAAGGCCCCGAAATAGCAGTCTAGGCTATGCAAGATCAGGACCCTGCATTGTAAGGAAGTCAATCGTAGCTATAGATGTGTCCTGCATGCTGATGTGGTGGAGTACTCTTTGACTTGTATGTACATGTTGTTTTGTTGAAGGATTCGAGTGGATCTGCTATACTCCAGGATGAGCAGTATGTGGCTGACAAGGAAAAAGGTGAGCTGGATTGTATGCTTTTGATGTGTTATTGTGTGTGTGTGTGTGTATGTGTGTGTGTGTATTTTTGTATGCATGTGTATGTGTATACTTTTATATTTGTGTGTTTGGAGGGGATCAGTGATTTTAGTAGGTGAGAGAAGTGATTATCTGATTTCCACCAGTTTACCTTGCATTTGAGCTACTTTATATGAAAAGTAGTGCAGGACAGAACTACTGAATATGTGTAACGTGCCTTCCTTGAGAGCATTACACCAAGCATATATGTCTAAACCTAACCTTTTGAACCCTTTCTAGAAATGAATGTGTTGTCTAGTCTTAAGTATTATGTGCATATGTGTGAATTCACTAACCCAGTAACCCCAGTTTTAGTTTTGTGTACCTAAGAGGACCAAGTGGGCCAAACATTGCACACTTTGACTGTTTGATGACGGATTGTGGTACGCATTATATCTCCAAAAAAAGCATCTCCTGAGCTGATAAACCTCTGTATGCTCAAAATATTATTCATTGGTTCCAAGAGCTGAGGTGGAAGGGTTTCAGGTCACTGGCGTGTACAGGTCTGGTGTATATGGGCAGTCACATCTCGTTTATCCAGCACTGGTTTACCTGAAAACCTCATTTATCTGACATGCTGTTGCGAATCCCCATCACCAAGTTGTGTACAATCTACATACCCTGATTTATCCCACAGCTGATTTATCCCACAGCTGGTTTACCATACAGGTGATAATTTTCGTGGGACGTATATTTCCCGAGTAAAGAACTTGGCTGTAATTCACAATTTTATTTTCGCAAGTAGACCAGTCCTTATTATATATTAGACAAATAGACTATTTATCTAACCAAATATTCTCAATTGTATTTTCGCAAATGCTGGCTCGTTCACGAAATTCGCAAAAATAAACTCCCGCGAAAAATTAGCACCCATACAGCATCTGACACATTTTATGAGGAACAGACATGGTTGGACAAATGAGGTGTGACTGTATTGGTATGCTCAATCTTAGTGGGGTGGACCGTGGAGTTATTTGTGTATTGTTCTTGTGTTTTGGATATCCAGACACTATGGGATGGAATTGGCACGTGCATAGTTCCTGAGAGGCTAACTGTACAATGAGTGCTGGTGTCCTACACAAACAACCTTGACAATGCCTTCATGAATTTATGCAAATTTGTACTTACGTATATGCATGTTCACACAATCAAGCACACACATGTACACACACACCAACATGCACACACACACACACACACACACACACACACACACACACACACACACACACACGTATGCACACACACAAACACACACACACACACACACACACACACACACACACACACACACACACAAACACACACATACACACACACACACACACACACACACACACACACATACACACACAGTGCATTCAAAATTGTTTTGCAGTATTTGCAGGAATACTGTTGTTTGCTTGTTGACATGAGTTAATCAATACATGTTTGCTGGGTTCTATAAGTTTGTGTTTCCCTTGCTTTGTTGCAGTTAAATCCAAGAGGGATGGATTCAGAAATAGCCTGTCCAAATTGTCACTATCATCCAAATAGTTGCTTAGCAACACAAAACCAGGTCATCAGCTGGAGTGAATCAACTATCTTAGAACACAATCTTTATACATCTGACACACCATTGGTCTTAATTATATTGTAGAACCTGTGGGTACACTTTGTAATAGAAGTAATTTATTGTGTTATGCTATTCTTAGGTAGTCTGGCATTGCCGACCCGATTCTCGCTCGGCCATTTTCGGGGTCAGTCCCTGAAAATGGCCGAGTGAGAATCGGGTCGGCAACGCCAGACTAATTCTTAGGTACAGGAGAATGTGGTTGAGATACAGTACATATATGTGACTATTACCTTGGAGAGGAGCATGCCAACTCTCTCTTAGAGTAGCTATAGTCTCGAGTATACAGTGACACCTCTCTAATCTGACACTCAGTGGGACTTGAAAAAGTGTCAGATTACAGATTGGCTATTAGCATATTTTGATATGGTAACTGTACCCGATATGATGGTCAAATTATAGAGAATATATATATATATATATATACAGTGCATGGAACTAGGAAGTACCTGCATGGTTGAGTACATACTCCTGAATATAGTAAAGTATTCTTCATTCTGTCCCTGTGTGTACCTCATGTACATAAACCAACCCTGATAGTAAGTACCTCCAGTGCATGTGTGTGCGTGCATGCGTGCGTGCGTGCGTGTGTGTGCGCGCGCGCGCGTGTGTGTGAGGTAATCTCAG
>CAUJGJ010000085.1:2520200-2527700 GCA_963170055.1 Halisarca cf. caerulea
ACTGTACACTACTCTACTGCTCCCTCATTTATCCACCTCCCTTGCTTAATGTGCGCTATCCAGAATGGATGTGTGTGGATAAGTGAGGTCTGACTGTAATTCTCAAATTCTATCTTCTTCCTAACTTATATTTCGTTGACCTCATACTAATACTTGGAAAAATAATTTTTGAAATCAATCGAAATGACACAAACATGAAGTGACTAATCAATAGTGTGTTTTAGGTCGACTCATTACATCTGTACAAAGTGAATAAACTCATACCACCCAGTTAATGTTTTACCATGAAAGTGTAACTGGTTATTGCAGATTTTGAATATAATGAAGAACTTTCAGTGTCCCCTGGGGATTCGCTGTAGAGAGTTTCCACTGCATATCCACACAATTACTCAGTGGAGCTGGTCCACCATACATACGTACATACGTACATACGTATACACACAGCTGCTCAGTGGAGCTGGTCCACCATATGTACATACATATACACACAGCTACTCAGTGGAGCTGGTCCACCATATGTACATGCATATACACACAATTACTCAGTGGAGCCGGTCCACCATACGTACATACATATACGCACAACTGCTCAGTGGAGCCGGTCCACCATACGTACATACATATACACACAACTGCTCAGTGGAGCCGGTCCACCATATGTACATACATATACGCACAACTGCTCAGTGGAGCTGGTCCACCATACGTACATATACACACAGCTACTCAGTGGAGCTGGTCCACCATACGCACATACATATACGCACAACTGCTCAGTGGAGCCGGTCCACCATACGTACATATACACACAGCTACTCAGTGGAGCTGGTCCACCATACGCACATACATATACACACAACTGCTCAGGGGAGCTGGTCCACCATACATACATATACACACAGCTACTCAGTGGAGCTGGTCCACCATACGCACATACATATACGCACAACTGCTCAGTGGAGCCGGTCCACCATACGTACATACATATCCACACAACTGCTCAGTGGAGCCGGTCCACCATACGTGCATACATATACACACAACTGCTCAGTGGAGCTGGTCCACCATACGTACATACATATACGCACAACTGCTCAGTGGAGCCGGTCCACCATACGTACATACATATACGCACAACTGCTCAGTGGAGCCAGTCCACCATACGTACATACGTACATTTGGCTGTAGTCATGTGTGTGTTGCAGACACTCATCCACATCCAGCAAAGTCAAAACAGACAAAACTATGTATGCATACATAAACTAAACTAACAAGTAGCCATATACATACGTACGTATGTACATACATACGTATGTTCATACATATCTATAATGTGCATACATACGTATGTACGCATGTACGTACGTGTGTATGTACATATTACGCACGTATACCCGTACTGTCTTGGTACTGTACATATCTACAATGTGCATACGTACGTATGTACACATACATACGCACGTATGTACATATCTAAATATCTACAATGTGCATACATATGCATGTTCCTATGTATGTACATACGTACGTGCATATGCAGCACAGTTGCCAACCTTTAGGAAAACAAAAGTAGGGACACCACCACCCAAATGATAACATGTACATATAAATGATGTCTGATATTGATCGATGTAATTGTCAACTTTGCATGAATCGACACAATTTTCAGTTGTCATACAAATTCAGAATTGGAATGGGAAATGAGAAACATGGCGCTTTACCTAAACCATTCAGTATCTTTGACTGTGTTATGCTGGAGAGTCCAGACACTTGATGAAAGTCAGGACAACTATTAGAACATTTGATTATTGGGAGGGACAGGTAAGAATAGATGAAAATTGTGAGTGTACCATCGTTAGCAGGGTGGTTGGCAGGGTGGTTGGCAGAGTGGTTGGCAGGGTGGTTGGCAACTGTGATGTAGCCAAAATCAGGAATCACAAAGGGATCCCATTTCGGAATCTATTGTATGGGAAAGTATAGGGTATAGGGTATAGGGTATTCTTATTTAACCTGGGCAACCTTTAGCCAGAGGCTACTGTAAGTGGCACCCAGAAAAGAAGTAAAGAACAGCAATGGAGGAAAGGTTGTAGGTGATGTTCATTTTATGATTTCGTCAGAGATCACCGTGGAACCTGCATAACGTGGACACCTTGGGGGGGGGGGGGGGGGGGGGGGTGCTGGTGGCTCAGTAGGTTAGCACTAAAGTCAATCAAGCATTGAGTAAAAGGCACCCCTCCACCTGTGTGCCATTTAGAGTTTTTCCCCTTCACCCCCCTGCCACCAACTTGGGAACAGCTGAGAAGATGACCTACTACAGCCACCAAACAATTTGAATTTGATTTAATTTGATTTTGTGTGTGAGCGAGTGTGTGGGATACTGGGGGCCTTAGTTGTAGCCTCTGGCTAATGGCCACCCAGTTAAAATAAAAAATAATAATTATTATTATTAACTTGGGGACCACCAAAAGTGTCCTGGTTTTCCAGGATTGCCCCAATATGTCATTTATGTGTGTATGAGAATTTAAGACCACAACCAAATGTGTAGTTTAAACAGGTGTCCAGATTTTCCAGCGTCCTGAATAGCAGGGTTCACTGTAACTACACAAATGTAAAAGTAAACTTTGTTGAGACTACATTTAAGTAGTTCACATGAACCAACACATGCACTATACATGATGCACAAATTAAATATGTTGAAATGAAAAGGGAACTTGTCGCCAACAAAATCAGTTCTGAATAAACTTGTTTCGAAGCATAATACCCCAACTGTACCCATATTCGAGTAGGAATCAATCAATCACGAACACAATGAACTCCTATCACAAAGACAATGACCATTCACTAGCATCTGGTCTTCATGTTAGCCCGATGAATGCACAAATGTACACACCCATACACCTACTACATGCCTGATACTATGTAGGTGCACAGATAATCTGTCTGAGAACATGCATACATACATAGGTCTCTGTGTAATTTTGTTAAAATACGTATGTAGGTACATCAAGAAATGTGTACAGAGAATAAGATGCTGTGAGATGATAACACTTGGCATTAGTATGCTACGTATGTGCATGCATGTGTGTGTGTGTGTGTGTGTGTGTGTGTGTGTGTGTGTGTGTGTGTGTGTGTGTGTGTGTGGTACGTAGTTGCAGCTTTTGTACACATGCACGCACGCACACACACACACACACACACACACACACACACACACACACACACACACACACACACACACACACACACACACACACACACACACACACACACACACTCACACACACACACACATACACACACACACACACACACACACACACGCGCGCACGCACGCACGCACGCACGCACACGCACACACACACACACACACACACACGCATTGACATTATTAAAACAACGCACGAACTGATACAACTAGCATCCTATCACTCTGATACTAACATCTCGCATCCACCAGTTTTGCCTTGTCCAGTCTAAGTTCTTCCTTCAACTTTCTAGCTTCCTCTAAGAGTTGACCGATATCTTGTTTGCTGTCCTCCATATTACAATTTTATAAATCTATTCTCTCAATCTCGGACTCGCCACAAAAGATTCTGACTCCAGTTCCCATCCGGTTTGGGAACGAGATTTAAACAATGACTTTATATAGGCTTACGTAATGTTAAAATGGCAGGCAGAAAGTAGGCTGATTAGTTCCAAGAAGATTTCACCTTGTCATTTTTGTTCGGGAAAACTTATAACCAATTCCCTGTCTCCAATGAGTGCCAAGAAGCTTCTTGTAATTGTTGTCACGGTAACGCTGCTATCACTGTAAGTAACCGGGGAAGACACTTTACGATGATCAGATGTACTTACGTATGGCGTGGCTGTATAGCGTTTTTTTGCCTGAAAAATATGTGTAATATTTACGAATAATGTACCAGTTTACTGTGTATGTGATGTGGTCCACACTTCTCGCGGAGCCGTGGTACGCGGGCAACAAGGTCTAACTCTGTGTCAGTGAGACTAGTCCACACTATGTTCGTAGGCCTACATGTAGGACAAAGTTTATGTAGTGTTCGAGTTTACATTTGATGTCGATGACAAACTAGAGATGTTTTTCTAGCTAGAAAAACCTCACTAGTTATCTTCCACGTGGAAAATCGAACATTATACGTAAAACTTATCTTATAGTATGTAGGCCTACGTACGTACGTATTTACATTATGTAGTCTCGTGAAGCAGACCCTTTCTCGCCGTGTGGGCGAGTAGGGTCTGGCTACGCGAGACTACATAATATACGTAGTCTGGGATATTTTCTCTTATATTTTGGTAGTACAATAGACACTCCATACAAGTATGGACTTCTTTAGTCTTGCGGAGTCGGACCTTGTTACCTGCATACCACGACTCCATGAAAGGGTTCGGTTCTGCCATAGATATTCTATACTACGGTACGTAGTATAGAATATCTATGGTTCTGCGAGACTAGGACTGTTTGTGGTCATGTCTCAGAACATACGTACGTACATGCGAATGAGAATGTTTTAACACATTTCAAACCTTGTAACTGTGTAGATGTGCGTGTGAACCGAAAAACTCATGTTGATTAATACCTTGTACGTATGTACGTGTGCAGGTTAGTGGCAGCTGCAAGACCCCATGCTACAAAGGCCACTTCAACCACTGGTGACACAGCCAAAGTTACTACAACCTCCTCTGCATCCTCCACAACCGCAGAAGGTGTGTGTGTGTGTGTGTGTGTGTGTGTGTGTGTGTGTGTGTGTGTGTGTGTGTGTGTGTGTGTGTGTGTGTGTGTGTGTGTGTGTGTGTGTGTGTGTGTGTGTGTGTGTGTGTGTGTGTGTGTGCTGTACAAGATATTCTAGTTGTGATGCTTGTATGATCACCTATGTGCGTACGTACGTATGTACATATACAAATACTGTATGCTCATATACCATACAAATGTACGTATTCAGGTCTGTCAAACCATTGTTTGGAGGATGACTGTGGGGGATGTGAGCCCTTAACACACTGCAGACCGTGTCTCAAGTATGAAAAGGTAGGTAGGTACATACGTGTATATATATATGTACATACGTACATCTATGTATTGTATGTACATAGGTACGTACGTACGTATGTGTGTGTGTATGTATGTATGTACGTACATGTATGTATTGTAGGTACATACATATGTGTGTACCGTATTTGTCCGAATAAAAACCAGGCTCAAATAGAAGCCGGGTGTGGGCTAAGCATTTCTCTAAGCTCTCTAATGGTGCTTTCCTTTTCGAAAGTGCACAACGGTCTATCGGCGGCCATTTTCCTATTATTATTTCCTGTACTTGAGAAATAGAAGCTGGGCTCGAATAAAGGCCAGGCTCGAATAGAGGCCGGGTCAAAACCTCCCAGAAGGAAATAGAGGCCGGGGCTTCTATTCAAACAAGTACGGTATGTATGTACGTATGTATGTATGTACGTACGTACATGTATGTATTGTAGGTACATACATATGTGTGTATCGTCCGTATGTACGTACATGTATTTATGTACATATGTGTGTATTGTAGGTACATACGTATGTATGTATTGGTTACATTCTGTCCAGGTGTGCTGTAGCAGAAATACAATGTTGATTGACTGAGGGGGAAGCCCAGGTCATCTGCACTGTACTTCTACTACAGCACACCTGGACAGGATATAACTAATTTGTATCCCGGCAACCATTCACTGTTTACTATTGGTGTGTACAGCCTCATCTAGAGTTGATCAGTTTTAGCCACTTACCCTATCCATTAACATCAATTGGGACGTGTGCTGACTTCAGTGACGTGTGCTACATTGCCCATGTCAGCACACTTTTCCTCTGATCCACCCATAATTTGCCCCCACACACCAGGATACAAGTATGTAGTTATGGTTACGGAAGCTTTTTTAAACCTGGGCAGGCCTTTAGCCAAGAGGCTACTACTCTAGGCACCCAGTAACAAGATACAATAGATACAAATGTATATAATATGTATTGTAGGTACTCAACTATGTATGTCTGTACATACGTATGTGCATGTATGCATTGTAAATACATACATACATATGTACATAGGTAAGGATTGGGCTATGGCCGAGACTGCTGTTCTGCCACCTTTTCAGTTGCTATGACATCCACCAGAGAAGGAGGCAAAATAGCAGTGTGGGGAATGTCAGACAAGGTGCATTCATGCCTACAACATAGATATGGACATACAGTCAGACCTCACTTATCTGCACACATCTGTTCTGGATGAAAATTGTGGATAAAATGAGGGAGCAGTAGTATAGTGTACAGTGGGATTATTACAAATTTGTTCCAATAAAAACTACTGCGGAAGGTGAGGGAACTGGATGTCTGAGGTGCGGATGAGTGAAGTCTCACTGTTCATACGTAAATATGTACAGAATATGTACAGTGAGACCTCTCTAATCTGACACTCAATGGGACTTGAAAGAAGTGTCAAGTTAGGAGGTTGTCAGATTACAGAGTGACTATTGGCATACTGTACTCAAGTAAAGTGATTGTACGTACCTCATAAGATGGTCAGATTAGAGAGAATGTTGGATTACAGAGGTTCCAGCGAACATTCGTACATACAGTAGAACCTCACAAATACGACCACCCTTGGGTCCGTTGTAAGTGGTCTTAATTTTGAGGTGGTCTTATTTCTGAAAGTACTGTCCAGAATAGCATGGCACATCCAGAAGTCATTCCGTAGACACAGGATGCACATAAGGCAATAAAACTGTAGACAAATTGTACCATCACACCTTATTTATTGTTACTCCATTACAATGTTGAAAAAGTGACCCCAAGTTTACCATCTCTTTCTACTGATGTGGTCATTTCAGAGCCTAATGTCCACAGAAAACAGCAATATCCACAAATAAGTGGTCTTAATTGTGAGGTTTTGACATCCAGAAGAAAAAATGTGGTCTTTATTCTGAAACTAATTTCCATGTAAAACTATAGGAGAAATTCCGGACTGCAACAAAGTGGTCTTAATTCTGAGGTGGTCTTATTTCCAGGGTGGTCTTATTGCGAGGTTCTACTGTACGTAGATACAGTGAAACCTGTCTTGAAGACCACTTGTATATAAAGACCACCTGTCTACAGTGACCACTGTAGGCTGCTCCATGTGCCACCTCAGTGAGTCTGTGCACCTCTGTATAAGGACCACCTGTCTACAAAGACCTTCATCACCTGGTCCCTTGGGTGGTTGTTATACATCGACAGGTTTCACTGTATGTATTGTATGTGTGTATGTATGTGTGTTCACACAAATTCAACCTTGTTTGAAATATTTTAGGGGGGAGCACTGATGTATACAGGTGTGTTGTGCGTACGTAAACTGTGTGTGTACATGCAGTGTGGCCCAATAATCCACCTGTGCATTGTATCTATGTGCATGTATGCGTATGTGCAGTATGCATGTATTACCAGCTATACTCATGCGTATGTATGTGCGTATCTCCGAGGTGCAGGCT
>CAUJGJ010000085.1:2537700-2542700 GCA_963170055.1 Halisarca cf. caerulea
TTTACCACATGACACCATTGTCCATCCTCACCATGGAAAGCACCCCCTTTACTATGGGGTACCACCGACCGCCCCTCACAAAAACTCCACCACCTCGTTCCCACACAGGAGAGCCTCTACCTTGTATGGAACTACGTATAACTGAATCCTGTAAAGTCATTGGAGTATACAAGTTATTGTGGGTGGACATTGACCCTCTCCTACCTCCTACAATAGCTGTACAAGTTTCTGACTGTTCTGCCCAATCTCAGCATGTACATGCGCCATCTGAATGGCAAAACATTTCAAGGAGTATTCTATTTTAAGAAATGTATCTTTAAATCCGAAATTCTTGTGTAGGTGTACCTCCACAACATACTGTATAAGGTAACCTCGACAATATACTGTATAAGGTAACCTCGACAATATACTGTATAAGGTAACCTTGATAATCTTGTATACTCCTAATCCACCAAGAGTTTGCTGAAACAATCCACCAGCTGCGCTCGTCCGCCACAAAATTACCAGCCCCGTTCGTGGCAAATTATCAAAGTTTCACTGTGTGTACACGCGATGGTGATATGTATGTACATGCGATGGTGATATGTATGTACACACAATGGTGATATGTATGTACACACGATGGTGATATGTACGTACATGCGATGGTGATATGTATGTACACACGATGGTGATATGTATGTACATGCAATGGTGATATGTACGTACACACAATGGTGATATGTATGTACACACGATGGTGATATGTATGTACATGCGATGGTGATATGTATGTACACGCGATGGTGATATGTATGTACATGCGATGGTGATATGTATGTACATGCGATGGTGATATGTACGTACACACGATGGTGATATGTATGTACACGCGATGGTGATATGTATGTACATGCGATAGTAGTATTTTTGATAATTTTTCAGGATCAAGAGGACCACCTATGGTATATGCCTTGTAGCTTCCACTCTGGGAGTGGTGCAGGGCATGTTTGTGTCATGTTGTCACATTGATCATCAAAAACCATCATTTTCTTATATATTTCATTTTCTTCTAGTTTGACTGGATTGCCTTTGTTGTGATGGTGGCTCCAACCATTGCCATTCCCTTCCTTGTGTGGCACCAAAGCCAGTCCAAGTACGAAACTTTGAAGAACAAGAAGGCGTGATGCCCAGGACGCTGATTTTTCTTAGGGATATATTATAATTATTATTCTTGTGGTAAATATTATTGTGATGTTGTATACCGAGGAACCTGTGTAATACGGACACCTTGGGGACCACCATGAGTGTCCTGATTACAGAGGTGTCCTGATTGTCCAGGGTTGCCCCAGTATGTCGACCATTCATATGTCCAGATTTTCAAGTATCCTGAGTACCAGGATTCAACTCTTAGATGTACAAAATTGTCCTCGTAAGTGTTCCGATTGTGTATGTATAGTATACGGTGTGTATGCTCCACTGCAGGCATAATATCCGGAAGTTTCTGCGGGCTTACGGTGGGTGGCCATTTCTCCATACTGTAGACGGCTTATATAAACGATACGACCCTGAAAGGGAGGACACGGTCGTCTAGCCAGACTGAATACGCGTGTGCTGGATGGTGATCTAAGGCAGAGAGCATACGGTTATATTTTGTGATTGAAGCTTAAAGTTCACTGAGTACTTTCAGCATTTTTCGTATCAGATGAATTGAAGAATTCCTTGCGTCTTTGGTATCGAACTTCAAGAATCGGAATTTATTCCTCGCGACGATGGAGAAGAGCCTTATTTTGTTGACTTTGGCTCTCATCCTCGTCCTTATCATCAGAGACGTCGAAGGAGATTCCGGTAAGTAATGAATTTGTATTGGTTTCCATGTCTTTCTTGTCGATGAAATGCCGCTCGTTTTGATTTGCTCGGATTTGGTGTACGTACGCCTGCTATACACTCTTGGCCCGTTTGGCGCGCTAGTCACTGTGGTACCCTGTTGAACAAAGAATCTAACCCTATTAGCTAGGGCTTTTCGCTGTACTGCGAACATGAACGTGCCGCCTTTTGTCTTCAATGGGAACCAAGCTGTGAGACGGTAGACTACTATTTTTCCCTGTTTCTCCCAGTGTTATTTTCATGCAGTTCTTCTTGTCGGCTTCACTCGCTTCACATATCAAGGATTGGCTTCATTCTCTGTATAGTCGAACATGCTTGAACCTTTTCAACTTTTGTTATCTTCTGTTCTTTTTATCTTCTACAAAAGCCGCTTTGGGACGGTCATCCCTCAGCCTATCTTGCCGTCTATTGCCTATCATTTCACTTATATCCTCCTCAAGATTGGTACACCCATCTGTACCCTCATCTGTACATCCATGTGTACATCCATGTGTGCATCCATGTAGACATCCATGTGCACATCCATGTGTACATCCATGTGCACATCTGTGTGTACATCCATGTGTACATCCATCTGTACATCCATGTGTACATCCATGTGTACATCGATGTGTGCATCCATCTGTACATCGGTCATCCATGTGTAAATCCATGTGTATACCCATCTGTATATCCATGTGTACATCCGTGTGTACACCCATCTGTACATCCATGTGTACATCCATCTGTACATCCATGTGCAGAGCTAGAAATAGCTGCCTGCCATCTGCCATTTCCAAACAAAATGTGAAAATGGCTGATCACTATTGAGTTGGGTCAGCCATTTGGCTGACTGAGTCTCGGTTGCTGGCTATTACAGTTGAATACCAATTTGGTTTGCCAATCTCAAGGTTCAGTGCTAAAGATTCCTTTGTATTATGTACGTATGTACGCATGTGCATACATACATACATAATCTCTGATGGTTAGAAATGGCTGGCCAATCTTCAGAATGTCCTACCAATATTATAATACTGGGTCAGCCATTTGTCCTAGCAAAGGTCAAATGCTATTTCTACCACTGCATCTGTACATTCATGTGTACATCCATGTGTACATCCATCTGTACATCCATCTGTACATCTATGTGTACATCCATGTGTACACCCATGTGTACATCCATGTGTACATCCATGTGTACATCCATCTGTACATCCATGTGTACATCCATGTGTACATCCATGAGTACATCCATGTGTACATCCATGTGCGCACCCATCTGTACACCCATGTGTGCATCCATGTGTACATCCATATGTACATCCATGTGTGCACTCATCTGTACATACATGTGTGTATCCATGTATACATGTACATATCTGTGCATTCATCTGAACATCTTTTGATACATCCATCTGTATACTCATATGTAAATACATATACTGTATCCGTACGTCTATCTGCACACCAGCTGTATGCCCTCTGAGCATCTCTCTGTGATTCTATTTATGCATCCATGTGCATGTGTGTTCATCAGTTTACACAACTCATGCACATCAAAAACATTCTTGTAATTTCATTTTGTCTTGTCTGGTTATTACTGAATTATAGTTCATGCACATATATTATGCACTTTCCTGTGTTGCATTGAATGCATACGCAGTGATAATTGCTCTAATGTGTCAAGTATCAGGTCTTTGGAGGATAGCCACAGTTAAGTCCAACTTAACCCGTGTACAGTAGAACTTGCGTTGTAAGTACCTCAAAGGGGAGACAAAATCAGTACTTCTTATCAGAAGTACGTATGTACTTGCCATCAGGGCAGATTGTGTACTGTATGTATTGGGAGGGGACAGAATGAGGAGTGCTTACTAACCCAGACACCAGTACTCACTAAGCAAGTTGTACTGTACTAACTTATGTACAAACATGCGTTGTTTTCCATTTTCACCATAAGCTCAGCATTTGTGCTTGTGTTCCATTTGAATGTATCACTAACTCCTTGTGTGCATGACATGTGTCTGTATGCATTGTTACACTGTTCTGTGATGTCAGTACTATGCACCTGACTGATCTTGTCACCCACGGTTACAGAACAGCTTACCGAATAATTCGTCCTGTGTGTACCCTTGTTTTGGTACTGTAAGTTGGCTGGTGTGTTGGACACACACATGCAAGCACACACAGACGCACATACACATGCACATATGCATGCACGCACACACACACACACACACACACACACACACACACACACACACACACACACACACACACACACACACACACACACACACACACACAAAATGTACACACACACACACACGCGCGCGCGCACACACACACACACACACACACAAAATGTACACACACACACACACACACACACACACACACACACACACACACACACACACACACACACACACACACACATGTACATTGGTAAATACAATCTCTAGACATTTTGTAATTTCCTTGTACTACGAATGTAACCAGAGGTTTACATAGTTATTGTACACAGTGCACGTAAGTGTGTAGAAAAATGCCAGTACAGTATAACATAGGACAAGCAAAGGGTCAGAGTATGGAGGTACTGTAGTCGGACTATTGGGATTTTTAGTATAGTTAAATGTGGTGACACTACCTCAGAAGATGGTCAGATTAGAGAGAATGTTGGATTGGGATGTCAGATTGCAGAAACTCCACTGTGGTATATTGCTTGTGAAATTCCCTGTAAAGGGTTATTCTGTGTTATATGTGCGTACGTAAGTGCTGAGTGCATGTACGTACGTATGTGCGTACATTGTAGCCTCCCTAAACCGAACACCCTCAGGAACAAAGAAAGGGTTTGCTTCAGAGGAGTTTCAGGATTGGGGAGGTTCTATATGTACAGCAAGTATAGAGAGCAGGACTTGAAATAACACATCCAGTTTAGAGAGGGTTCCAGATTACAGAGGGTTCAGTTTAGAGAGGTTTCACTGTACAGTGTACATGCAGTATACCCACTGATGTATTCAGTTAGCCAGCTGCTACTCTGTTAGCCAGCCACCACTCAGTTAGCCAGCCACCACTCTGTTAGCCAGCTGCCACTCAGTTAACCAGCCACCACTCTGTTAGCCAGCTGCCACTCTGTTAGCCAGCTGCCACTCTGT
>CAUJGJ010000085.1:2547700-2570200 GCA_963170055.1 Halisarca cf. caerulea
GTGTGTGTGTATGTGTGTGTGTGTGTGTGTGTGTGTGTGTGTGTGTGTGTGTGTGTGTGTGTGTGTGTGTGTGTGTGTGTGTGTGTGTGTGCGTACGTGTGTGCATGTGTGCGTGTGTGTGTGTGTGTGTGTGTGTGTGTGTGTACGTGCATGTGTGTGTGTGTATGTGTGTGTGTGTGTGTGTGTGTGTGTGTGTGTGTGTGTGTGTGTGTGTGTGTGTGTATGTGAGTACACCCATTGATGTATGTGTGCAATATAACACACATAGTGTTGTTTCATTCCACTGAAGTTTGTGGCTTTGGTTGCTGTACACCTTATCATCCCATATGGTAGACTTAGGCATCCTCCCCACGCTGGGCGTTTGGACACAAGTGTGTGTGCAATACACTCAGGATATGCGATCTGTTTTCCCGAGTTAGTTTTGTGTGTTCAAATTTTAAGAAGATCAATACATTGACGGGAGGGTCTCCCCAGAGTAGAAAATATATAGTGTCGCATACCAGACCCCACATCATCCCATCTCAGTGGGGGTCTGGCACGTGAGACTAGGTAGAAACAGAGAGAGGTAAGACTCCACAATTGTGTTTAACTTTGTGTCTGATCTTTCATTCCCTCTAAATCTCACCGTTTTAATTCCCAATCTTGAATATGGTAGTGGGAACAGTAGTGCAGTGTTGCACATTTACTTCAGTGTAGTGAATATAAACATTTTGCCCCATTGTTTTGCAACACTACGTAGGTGTGTACCTCCTTCTACCAGTAGTGGGTGATGGTGTAGTGCCGTGTGGTCTTTCTGTGGTTGGTATAGGATATCAGGTCACACCCATCTACATCTCCACTCAGTATTGTGTTGACACAATCTGTGACCACTTGTGGTCAACCTCTGGGCTGGTTCTTGACCCATTGACCTACCCCTACACAGCCTAGTGTAGGTAGCTGACAATGAAAATTGCTCATCTGGAAACCTCTACACCTGACCACTACTTTTTGTAATGTCTGGTGTTCTTGTTAGAACGTGTGTTGTTCTGGTAGAACTGACCCACAATGTGTGTAGCCTGGTTCACAATATGTCCAAGTGCCTGCGACGCGACACAACGTGACACTCTGTCACAGTGTATATTTTGGTCGTGTTGCAGTTTGTTGGAGTGAATTGGAATTGTTTCTTATCTGAGCGACAATTATGTGATAATATGTGAGGTTTTGCTTGCTTTAAAATGGCCATATTAGAGACTGTGACAGAGTATCACGTCACATCGCGGGCACTTGTGACATATTGTGCATGAACCGGGCTTGTGTGTGTGTGTGTGTGTGTGTGTGTGTGTGTCGGTGTGTGTGTGTCGGTGTGTGTGTGTGTGTGTGTGTGTGTGTGTGTGTGTGTGTGTGTTGGTGTGTGTGTGTCGGTGTGTGTGTGTGTGTGTGTGTGTGTGTGTGTGTATGTGTGTGTGTGTGTGTGTGTGTGTGTGTGTGTGTGTGTGTGTGTGTGTGTGTGGTGTGTATAGGCAACTTGTTGTGTGTGTCTTTCTGTATATGTGTGTTTGTACATTTTAAGCATATACATAAGTACGTATGTGTGTAGGTTGCTGTGCCTGAATGTGTTACAATGAAATCTCCAAATAAAGGACACTTTTGGACAGTCGTTTTGTCCTTTGTAAGGAGATTGTCCTTTATTGGGAAGTCAAAAAAAGTTTTGGAACTATAGGGAGAAAATATTTTGGGATCTCAAGCTGTGTCCTTTGTAGAGAGATTGTCCTTATTTCGTAATGTCCACTATCAGAGATTTTACTGTATATGTGAATTCACTCACTTGACTCCTCACCTGTGTCCGTGTTGTCTGCATATGGTGTGTGCGTGTAGACTGTACAATACATCACATGTGCTTTTGTGGTATGATTTTGTAATCACAGCGTACGTATGTGATGTTGTGGAACCAGGTGATGATAGTGGCCCGTATTAGCCTAAGCAGTGCAGTGTGGGTAGTGTGTTGTTTATACACACCACACCCTCTGATGTGGAACTACCATCTTCACTATTCACATATCGCACCTACGAAAACATCCGTATTCTTTGCTGTTTTGCAGGTCAGCCTACTTCCAAACTCGCTTGTGCAGTTCTTGGAGGAGAGGACTGGTTTTGAATCCATTGGAATTCTCTTCACAATGATTGTCCCGCCTAAGTATGGATCAGTTCTTCTTAACAACCAGCCTTTGAATGGTAGCTCCTTCACTCTACCTCAACTTAGAGCAGGACAGCTCTCCTATGCACACAATGGTAGTGAACACCATAACGACTCCATCACTCTCATTGTTGAGTCCACAATGGTGGAGAGAACGGAGTTGAGAATACATCCACCCGATGTAGCCACCACTGTGCTTCCTATTGTCATTCAGCCAGTGAACAATCACCCACCGGTGGTGAGGCTCCTGGCTGACATTACACCTCTGGAAGGAGGATTGGAAGTGGTTGACTCTACGTTCATCGACATCACTGACCTGGATGGTCCCGGTGATGTAGTGACCCTGGTTGTTGAGAGGCGACCCAATGACAATGGCTACTTTGCCTTTGGTGCCAACTTCTCCACTGCTATTACACAGTTTACAATGGAAGACGTGAGAAGTGGTTCACTTGTGTTTCTCCACTTGTTCGGCAGTGCATTGGAGAGACGCTACCAGCTGTCGATTTCTGATGAACAGCACAGCCTTTCTGCTGTGAGTGTGTTTGCAGTATCAATTGTCTCTAAATATGTACTGTACATACATATGTAGCTCTCCCAGTATGCGTACAGTTATCTTATAAAAGTATTGTAAGAGTCACTCCGTAACCCAACAACCTCCAAATCCGACATTATTTTCAAGTCCCACTGCCTGTCAGATTAGAGAGGTATCCCTGTATCCCAACAGGTGTCTGCCCACAGCAGCAAGGATCATAATACAGTCAAACCTCGTTAACATGAAACTCAGGGGACGGTGCTGAAAATTCATCTTAGCAGTATTTCATGTAAACAGTACTACGTCTTATGCGTGGACCTGCACTTGGACTTGGCTGGCATTTCATGTTAAAAGATATTTCAGGTTAAGCAGTTTCATGTTAACGAGGTTCGACTGTACTCTGTTATGCTGTGCTGTGGTACTTTCATTGCGATGTAAATTTTTATTCCTATTTCCATTTCATTTCTACATTCCTATTCCCATGTCATTACCATATTCCGTTCCCATTTCATTGCTATTTTTCCATTTCCATTTTAGTTCATAACAGTCAGAGCCAGACCTATTTTCCTGAATGTGTCGGTTGGGGATGCAGGACTCAGTTGCCCTTATGTTTTTGACGCAACGGAACAAGTTGGATACAAGTTCTCATCCGAATCCTTCCACATCACAACAGATGCCCCTCAGAGAGTGTTAGATGTGAAAGTCTTGGTCAGTAGAGTTCCCTACCATGGCAGACTTATACTGAACACTCGAGTTCTGTCAAGAGATGATGAATTTGACATGCGCTCAGTTAACAGTGGGGATTTTAAGTATGATTTCAGTCAGGATCTAACAAAGCAGACATATGTGGACAATTTCACGCTTACTTTTGTCCTGGGTTCTTCATCCAAGCTTGTGTTTGTCCCAATCTGCATCAACCCTGTACCCGTTCCAAAACTTATCACCGACCCCAACAGCCTGAAGATTCGTGTGCCTGTGAACGGAGTTGAGCATCTGACACCAAATCTCCTGTTTTCCTCTGACTCAAGAGGAGGACTGTTTCCTGAACGTTTGATCTATGATATAACTATTGCTCCGTCTTTGGGCAGTCTTGTAAACATCAGTGAAGGAGACAAGCCAATAGTCAAGTTCACGCAAGCAGACATCAACAAGAACCACATTGCTTACGTCCACAAGGGTATTGAGCAGAGCTCGAATGATAATTTTACCTTCAAGCTGCGAAATGCATTTGCTACCTTGCCTCCTACCCAGTTCTTGGTTGATGTCTACCACACCAATCTTACAGTTGTCAAAGCTAGTTTTCTGGTCGATGAAGGATCCACACATGTGATTACATCAGAAGAATTTCAGATCCATTCTCCTCCAGGATACAGTGTTTGGATTACTGTCATCACCCAACCGCATCATGGAGTGCTTTTGTATGGAAGTCAGTCATTGAAGAAAGTTGGAACTCGCGTGATAACACCTCGAGATATTGCAAAGGGTTTGCTGTCGTATAAGCACGACGACAGTGAAACGTCACATGACAGCTTTGAATTTGAAGTCTATCCAAATATAACTGACCATGTAGCGCGAAATACATATGCAGGCATTGCCAATCACATCCGTAACTACAGAGGTGTTGTGCGGATAAACATCACCCTCCTGAACGACAATGCCCCCATGTATGTGTACAACAACCCACTAATCCGTATCGTTGTGTGGGAAGGAGGAAACGTGAATATCAATGGCAGTGTGTTGCTCTTCCACGACGTAGACATCGGGGATGATGACAGCAATCTCATCTACAACGTTACGTCCTTGTTGGGGATAGAGTGTGGCTACTTCTACCTTACCACTTCCCCTGGTATACCCATTCACACATTCAGGCAGTCCGACGTACTGGTTGGCAATCTGTGGTATCGGCATGTTCGTTCCAGTGGTTGTTTGAACCGCATCTTTTTCTCTGACACCTACTTGCTTGATGTAAGTGTTGCTTGTCTTTGCAATTTACTTGTTTTGTGTGTGTTTTTGCAGTGATGTGTACATACGTGTGTGTGTGTGTGTGTGTGTGTGTGTGTGTGTGTGTGTGTGTCTGTGTGACAAGCGTGTATAGTTTTGTGGTGACCTCTCTCCCTGTCTCCCCTGCCTTTCAGTATAGTGTAGGTGTAGTGTAGTCGTTTGTGGTCAGGTGTGAGCTTTGTCTTGATGGCTGCCATAACAGGTCTGATTTTTGGGAGGTATAATGTATAAACATTATAGGGAGTAATTATTTTGGGACCATCAAGCTGTGCCCTTCGTATAGGTTTATTATAAGTATTGTGTCCCTATTCGGCAGAGTCCACTGTCGGATGCTGTACTGTACTGTGAGTGTAGGTAGTCAATGTGCACTATTCTTTCAGTTTACACGACTTCCGTTTATGCAACACTGTAGGTCAGCGATGGACAGAGGAGCACACGCCAATCACTTTTTGTTGAGATTAAGAAGTTTGTAATCGTCCCTGTTGTTCACTCACTCAAGGTCTACGAAGGTGGTACGGGTGCCATCACAGCTCAGAACCTGTCTGCATTTGTGAGGGGAAACAATGCTGTAAATGACTCTGCATTCCTCTTCACAATTGTACAGCGTCCAGCCCACGGGGTTTTGCGCATTAACGAGTCATCATTCACCCTTGAATATCTCAAGAATATGCCCTTGATTTACATTCACGATGATTCAGATACAACTGAAGACTCTTTTGTATTTTTTGTAACTGTTCAAAATTTCACCTCAGAGGTGAAGAACTTTACCATTGAGGTCACTCCTGTTGATGACTCTACACCTGTGTTTGAGGTTGTGAGGAGTGTGCGTGTGGAGGAAGGTGGGAGAATATACTTCAACAGCAACGACTTGAGAGCTTCTGACGCAGACAGGGGACCAGCTGAGCTCTATTTCATCGTGTCATCTGCTCCAATGTATGGCACACTTTACAAGAATCTGCCTGAAGACAGGTACGTTCATGCATGTGTTGCTTTGATCATCAATCACTGTCCACTTGAGCTGTATTCACAAACAGTGGAGTTTGCTTAGTATGTACGTACCTGGTTCAGAGCACACATACTCCTGGATGGTCTCATTCTGTCCCTGTGTATACCTCATGTACATAAACCAACCCTGATAGTAAGTACCTGCTTTAGTACATACTCCTGGATAGTAGGTACTCCTCATTCTGTCTGTCCCTGTGCTTACCTCATGTACATAATCCAAGTAGCAAAGTACCTCTGATAGCAAGTACCTCTGACAATAACTACACTGTTTTTGTGTCCCCTTCAAGGTATGTATGTATGTATTAAGCAAGTTTCACGAAAACCTCTCTAGTTTATTTTTGGACCAGTAGTGAAATTATCCTATGTCAACAACATGGCAGACGTTAGGGTGATACACAATTTCTCGGCTATATTTCGATGAAATCTGTGTCTTTGCTCCTTTTCTCATCAGTGAAGAATCTTTTAGACCCAAGGAGTTGTTTTAAGGGTTAATTGTGAATATTTTAAACTATTTCCAACTATTTCCAAGCAATTTGAGTTACCAGGGCTGTAGGCAGCCCACAAGTTTTTTAAGCTCGAACTGCTTGTTGTTTTCCTTTGTATTTTAAATGCACTTTTGACGTATTTTGTATTGATGTGTTATCCATAGACAGAAGAGCTGCCTGTCTGAGCTAACTCGCTGTATGTATTTTGCTGTAGGTGGGAGGTTGTGAGTAGATTTACTCAACAGGACATCAACCGCGAACTCATCTATTACTTGAATGAGAGAGTCTCCTCATCGTGGACAGACAGCTTTAAGCTTGTACTCAACGATGGAAGAAATGTGAACAAGGACCTTGGTGTTTTGTTCATCACCATCACACCGCGGGTTCTACCAGTCGAGACGCAGACACTCAACGTGTATGAAAACTCTGTCAGTCCCTTGGACAGTTCCCTGATTCAGATTCCTCACCCAGACTATGTTGGGCAAGAGTTTACCTTTAGGGTGACCCAACACCCTGTTCATGGCAAACTTCACAAAATAGGTGAATTGCAGGCTTCTGCTTTTACATCTGCTGACCTTGAAGGGGGAAGGCTGATTTATGTTCACGATTCCTCTGAAACCCGCTCTGATGAGTTCAAGATAGTGGTGACTGCGGGTGCTAACAACATATCCAGCAACCCTGTGGTGGTTCACATCAATATTATACCAGTTAATGACGAAAAACCAGAAATGACGGACCCATTTCCAATTTTGTCAGTTTCAAATGGGGATTCAATCACTGTGTCGTCTCAGCTTCTGAGTGCGACAGATAAGGATACACACCCATCAGATTTAACCTATTACTTTTTCCCACCTCCTCCTCAAGGCAATACATCTGTTGCCTTTTTTGCAACAAAGAATGATACCCAAACACCCGTTTTCTCATTCTCACAGTGGGACATTGAGTTAAGGAACATCATTTTTGTCCACCCTGGCAATTTGTTCAATTCTTCGTGGCCATTTAGAATCAGTGATGGTGTTAATGTCATCTTTGGGAATTTGACCATAAGGGGAATTCCCATATACATCAACTTTGCAAACAATGTTCCAATATCTGTCGACATGGAAGGCAGCGTGGTGATCTCAACTAGTGAACTTAAACTGGAAACAAGCGATGGTCTCTACCGTACAATTTTCTATAAAGTGTTCAATGTATGTGTTCACGGAGATTTAATGTTGGACGGACGCGTACTTTCAGAAAACGATACTTTCACCCAAGAAGATGTGGACCACCACCTTCTCTCTTATAAACATCACGACATGAAATTGTGGGAAGACACAGATTCCTTCCAGTTCCAGGCAACTGTGCCTTTTGCCGAGATTCCTGGCATCAGTAAATACGAAATCAGAATCAACCTTAGACAGAGTAATACAAGCAGGTTTGCTGTGAACCGTCCACTTGAAGTGGAGGAAGGAGGGAAAGTATGCATCACCAGTGAATACCTCGACGCAAGGAACATCAGATACGAAGCATGGCTAAACAGTAGTCGGGCTTTTAGTATATCGGAAATGAATATCCGTTTCGAGGTCATCCCAAATCCCCTCCAACAAGGTAAGGTGTGTGCTGAGCTCTCTGGTAGTCCAAAGGGTGTGTTTTGGCAGTCGGATGAAGGAGAGTATGCGTGCTACCAACACAATGGCAGCGACATTGCAGTCAATATACTACATTTGCAGCTGCAGATTTTCCCTCCCAATTCCTCATATGGGGATAAATCCGTGATTGACATCATAACCGAAAACTTCACCATCCATATTTTACCTGTAAATGATGAAATACCGTCAATCGTTACGGGTGTTTCTTTGGAGGTCGTGATAGTGCAAGGTTTTGAACATACGATCAGCAGTAGCGAGCTAGCCGTAGTTGACCCTGATACTCCACCAGAGGAGATCGTGTTCATCATTACAGACAAGCCTGAAGGTGTCTACTTGACCTTGGATGGACTCGATCATGTACTGAACTTCACACAGGCTGACATTGACAATAGCTTAGTCAGGCTGAAACATGATGCCCAGTCGCTTCTGACAGGTGAGTATTGGGTAATATTTGTCATCTTTTTGACTTGCATACATTTTTGCACATTGGGATACTTGCATGTGTGTGTTTTATGGAAGTTTTGAATAATTTTCCTTTTTTCTAGTGTTAGCAGATGCCATGGTGCCACTGTCAAGTTGACAGGAATTTTGAAATGTTGCATTTGTGTTTTAGTCCTACATGTCCCTATATCCACATACAGTATGTATGCATCTATATTGGTCTTATTGACTGTCAGTGTGTGTGTGTGTGTGTGTGTGTGTGTGTTGTGTGTGTGTGTGTGTGTGTGTGTGTGTGTGTGTACGTGTGTGTGTGTGTGCGTGTGTGTGTGTGTGTGTGTTGTGTGTGTGCGTGTGTGTTGTGTGTGTGTGTGTGTGTGTGTGTTGTGTGTGTGTGTGTGTGTGTGTGTGTGTGTGTGTGCATATACGTATGTGTGTGCATGTACTGTATGTGAGTGCGTGTTTGCCTCTTTGCTTTGCTGCTGGGATTAGTTTACATCTATTGTTCATGTGCTTCCACTGTCAGATCTGCAGTATACTAGTCTTGCTATATAGTATGGACTGCTCTCCTATATGTGTTGCAGTATGGACATACAATACTGTATAGGTGCTAGTTTTCGCAGAACTTATTATTGCAAATACCGCAAATGAGCCTGCATTTGCGAAAATTCAATCGTGAATATAAATTTGATTATGGTTGTAGAAATTCTTCGACATGCTAGATCGATTAGGATAAGTTTTAACTTTGGACGGATAACGCATGTCACAATTTTCATCAGCAATCATTCAATTGTACAACGTTTCGCCCACTAGGGCTTCTTCAGGTACACAGTTTAGTTTTTTTAGTTGTGTGTACCTGAAGAAGCCCAAGTGGGCGAGTGGGCGAAACGTTGTACAATTGAATGACTGTCAATAAAAATTGTGACATGCGTTATCCGTCCAAAGTTAGAACTTATCCTAATGTATTTAATTAGATGCATACATGGAATGTTTGGCTATGATATACATGCAGTGGTAGGGGCTGGTCCATTCACAAACCTATAATCACGAAGTACAGTCAAGTTCTTCATTCATGAAATATGCGCCCAGTGATAATTAGCGCCTATATGGTACTCTATGGTAGCAGTATATTATTGAGTATCTTATCTCTTCCTCTGCTTACAGAAGACCAGTTCTCATTTGAATTTTTTGATGGTGTACATTTTGGAAACGGGACTGTGTCCATAAAGGTCATGCCTCACACTCTTCTATACACTGGCACTCCTGTGTTGGAATACACGCAAGATGACAGAGCTGTTCCCATTTCGAATTCACTTTTGAACATTCGCACCAATGGACTTCGGAGTGAAACGTTCTACTCGTTTAGCTCACCACCAGCCAAAGGACTTGTTCGGAAGAACATTTCGACATTTGTGAATGACTTTTCTCAAACAGATGTGGACAACGATCTTCTATTCTACATTCCTCAAGACCTCTCCTCATTAAGTGACAATTTTTCTCTTATCATTCAAAACAGGAAAGAGAGTATTACTGTAACTGTTGAAATCTTTGTGAAATCGAAGGTTCGCATTAAATCTGTCACTCTGGAAACTGGAGCTCCTAACAGACTTGAGTACGTTCTCCCTTCTGTGCTGTTTGCCTTTGACAACACCCCACCCAATGACAGCATGAGAGTGTACGCACTCACAGATCCTCTGTATGGTGGCTTGTCGAGGCGCTCCCGTACAGTCAAGAGGCAGATTGGCGACTCTTTTGATTTCAACTACAGCGAACTTAAGAGTAACCTAATCTACTACACTATTCGCAAAGAGTTTCAGTCTTCAACAGCAGTGGAGTTGATTGAGAACTTTGAAGCAGGTGTCAAGCTATCCCCAAGTGGTCAGCTGGGTTTTGTAAATGTGACCTTTAAAGTAGTCGTCCCGCCTCCATCCCCTCCAACAACAGAAATCCAAACCCCTACCACTGACAGTAGTCATGGTTACCCAGACACCAACAGTGACTTTTCTGTCTATATCGTGATACCAATCTTAGGTACAGCGTTTGTGATGATGATAGTGATCAGTATCATCTTTGGATCTCTTGTTGTGCGATACTACCGTCTCAGGAAAAGAGAAAAGAGACGAAAGAAACTGCAAAGAGCAAAACAAAGGGAAGCAAAAATGGGGTGTTCATCAACTGAAGATTACAGTCATACTGATAGACAAATTGACTCCTCTTCGGAGGGAACCATACAAGACAATCAGGAAAGATATGTCAAATTTCCCTCTCCCAATCAGAGTGCAAGTCCAACTGCTCATTTGAGGGGCATGCAACCTGGGGGTGTGGAGTACGGGTCTCCTAACTTGCACAACTCACCCAGACAAACCTCATTGGAGCCCATTGCTGTTCCCATACCGCGACCAAAAGGGGAAGTCCCTCGACTGAAGGAGGAGGAGTCTCACCCATCGTACTCACCAGGAATCAGCCCCGATCCTACATCTTATTCCACTTCCTATTTGAGAATGAGTCCCACTCCTAAATCGTGCTCAAATAAGGAGCACCTGAAGTACGATACTGCAAATGTTGATCCCACTGTTAAAAAACTATTCCGTTCTGATCATCCCCAGTTGAAGCATGTGGAGTACTGGGTGTGAACAATTTGTACATATGCCTGTCTACTATTCTGTGCCGTCTGTGCTGTGTGTTGTATGTGTGTTTCTGTCAGTCGCGTTTCTCTGTATATTTCTGTACTTCACGTTCCATCATGTCGTGTCATGTTTGTCCCTTGTTGTGGAGATGTCCAGTAAATTGTTTTTATATCCAACCTGTACTTCAGCCGCACTTCAATGTGACACAAAGCAGTCATTTTTGTAATGTATAGCAACATTGAACCAGATTTATATGGTCTGAAGACATAATAATAATAATTACAATGCCTTTATGAATGATTTGATGAATGCATAGAATAAAGATTGCATGCATGTGCACACCCACACCCACACATACACACATGCACACACGTACACGTACACACACACACACACACACACACACACACACACACACACACACACACACACACACATACACACACACACACACACACACACACGTACACACACATACAGACACAGACACACACACGCACACATGAACACTCATGCACACTCATGACACCCAGCTACACATATGGGGCTCAAAGTGCTTAACCTGCACGTGCAGATGGGTGGACAGCATAGCTATATTATACAATATATACACAACATGCACCTGCACATATTATGTGGGTTCATTGCGCTGCATGTAATGGTTGAAACTGCATGCACAGTTTATACGGATAGCCAACTAAAGAGGGAGTGGAGAGATGGAAAAGTTTAAATTGGGGACAGATGCCAGATGTGCATTAGGTGGCACTGCTGGTGTAGCGGTAGCATGCAAGATTCCCATTCTTGCGAGCCGGGTTCGACTCCCGGGCAGCGCACCTTTTTGTATTTTTTTTTTCCCATCATGGGGAGTGTACGTAGTCTATTATTTATGGTAGTGCGAAGTTGCAGAACATTTTACATAGCAATGGTTAAACCGCTTATCTCCTGTTTTCCTATTTTGCTATTGACTCATTTGTACGCAGCTGAAAGCCAGGAAGTTTCAAAGATACCAATATCGTTCAAGGATGTACAGCCGAAGGTGGGTTACTAGTTGCAGAGGCAGAAAGAACCTCCCTTAACTTTGGCAGTCTTTGCTTCAGTCTGCGATACGAGCGTCATGTACTCCTGTCGCAGGACGATTATTGACGGTCTACTTGACGAGATACACTTGTATCTGTCCGTAGAACCGCGCCAAATAGTCTAGTTACACATAAAAAATATAACCAGACAGGACAATTCGACTTCGAATAAATGCCAGCTTTTCCCCTTTAACTCTGCAGCCAAATGACTACTACTGCACTACTTTGGCGCTGCCAGACGACGAACAATATATAAGTGAGTAGACTTGCAACTAGACTATTAGTAAGTAGGAGCATCGAGATGCATGCTTTCTTCATGTGCATGCTGCATGGGTTAGAGTATCTACGGTATATGGATATAGATCAGCATTCAGAGGAGCATCAAGCAGTGGTAGCTCCATAGATCATTTGCAGCATTGTATTGCCCTGCTGATTGTCATTAGTTTGTCCCCCCCCCCCACCCCCCACTCTCTCTCTCTCTCTCTCTCTCTCTCTCTCTCTCTCTCTCTCTCTCTCTCTCTCTCTCTCTCTCTCTCTCTCTCTCTCTCTCTCTCTCTCTCTCTCTCTCTCTCTCTCTCTCTCTCTCTCTCTCTCTCTCTCTCTCTCTCTCTCTCTCTCTCTCTCTCCCTCTCTCTCCCTCTCCCTCTCTCTCTCTCTCTCTCGGTAGTTGGATTTGAACCAGGAGCAGATGTGACCATGATCCATCATCTCATGTTGTTTGGCTGTGATGAGCCCTTCTCCACAGGGCAGCAGGATTGTAAGATGATGGGAGGAATCTGTCAGGGTGGGAAGAAGATCCTGTTTGCTTGGGGTAGGAATGCCTCAGGACTAGAGTTGCCTAAAAGTGAGAATTCAAAGTACATGTCATGCATTCAGCATTGGTGTATGAATGACTTATACTTTGAGGAGGCTCATTCAATTCCATGTGCAGTATAATAACTTCATTACTATGTATATGACCAGGTAAACATTGACTAGAATGTAAAATATTGGGGGGGGGGGGGGGGGGGGGGGGCTGTAGCCCCTCTAGCCCCCATGGTTCCTACACCTATGCATTGTATGCAGAATGTAGGAATTTGCATACTGCACCCACTCTACCAAACTCTGTTTAGCTCTATGCCCACGTCTAGCCCCATGCATACCTAACCTTATACGTATGTACCAGTGTTGTGGTAATGGTAATTAGTAATTGTATTCAGTTGTAATTAGGTATACATTTGCCTGTATTATGGTAATGTAATTGTAATGGAGCTGTTTCAGTCTCAGAGTAGTCATAATGGTAGTTGGTATTCTTTAGCTATTTGCATCAAATTACACAATTACCATGCAACTACTCTGATGCATATTGTTTATATCTGTGGATATATTTTGCCCCCTAAGAAGGTAGATTTTGGCTAGTTTGAGGCTATTTCTGTGCTACAGTTAACCGGGTGGCTGGTGGAAACGGGAAAATAACATCAATCACATGATTTAGATCACTACATATATGAAATCTCGGTAAGGTACAATAACTTTTGCAAGCATCCAAAAATATATCTGTGATTAGTAATTGTAATTGCAATTGCAGAAATGTAGTTGCAATGGTAATTGATTACTTTAGTGGAGGTCCGTAGTGGTAATGGTAATGGTAATGCTTTGATACTGAGATAATCGCAATGGTAGTTGATTATGATACCCCTGTAATGGCCACAACACTGATATGTACATGTCTACCCCTACTAAATATGCCCATCTAGTCCTATCCCCATTTAGCCCTATGCCCGTCTAGCCCTATGCCCATCTAGCCCTATGCCTGTCTAGTCCTATGCCCATCTAGCCCTATGCCTGTCTAGTCCTATGCCTGTCTAGCCCTATGCCCATCTAGCCCTATGCCTGTCTAGTCCTATGCCCATCTAGCCCTATGCCTGTCTAGTCCTATGCCTGTCTAGCCCTATACCTGCCTAGCCCTGTGCATCAAGCAACTCTGCCTTGTTCCAGTGTTTTAGTGAATTGACTACTCATCCTCTCATCCTTTTTTACAATTGTTTTTATATCATGGTTTAATAAATTATATGCATGCATTCAAGTTAAGTATGCTCGTGTTTAAGATTTTGCAAAGTAATCCCTGCATGTTTCATCTCTGTCAACAACTTCCATTGCAAGATGTTGGATTTAAACTGGGAGCTAAAGCAGGGATCAGATCTCTGGTGCTGCAGCTTCACTATGGTGACCTGAGCTCCCCAGGTGCTAGTGAGCGAACTGACTCCTCAGGTGTAACACTCACTCTCACCAAAGACAAGTGAGTCTTCTCTTTGAAGTCGTGTGAAGAGTTTGGCATGCACATATCCTAAGCACAGGTATTGGAACCAGTGGTTCTACGTGTCTATGACGCTACAAATTTCTACAAAGCTAAACTACAGTGGAAACTCATTGTAGCAAATCATAAGGGACACTGAAAACTCTTTGTTTTATCAGAAATTCATCATAACCAGCTAAATTTCATAGTAGTATATTTACTGGGCCATGTGAATTTGGCTTTATTTAATATTGACAATGATGTTGCTGGGTGACCAAACTGTGACATCAAAGTTACAGTACCAAGTAAAGTGGGCATAATTGCAGTCTGGACCAGTGAGACTACATTCTATCTACAGCCATGCTAAGTGTCCAACTGGAGCCCTACTCTCATTGGTACAACAATGTACGCCTCTCTATGCATAATGTTGTAGTCTAGTTCCCAGATCCCTCCACCAGCTGCCATCTTTCTTCCACCCTACAAAGCAGTTTTACCTATGATCGTCCCACCAGCTGCCATCTTTCTTCCACCCTACAAAGCAGTTTTACCTATGATCGTCCCTTTCTTTGGGTGGAATAAAATGGAGGTTATCAGAAGTGTTGTGGGCACAAGACTAGGTGTATGGGCATTGGCACAAATCCTCACATGTCTTTCCTGATCTTTCACCTATTCCTAGAACACTTGGTCGTTGGTACTTTACCTACATGTGGCTGATATACATACAGTATGTACAGTACATCGCTCAGTGTTTCCCCAGTATTCTAATGCAGGATTCATGCCCCACCTTGTTTCAATTTTGACTTATTGGATTTCAAAGTTTAATTCTTCTGACCTAAACTGGATGCAACCTTCATTTTGTTCATAAGCATGCAGTCATTGGTCATCATTAAAATCTAGCGAATAGTGTTGAACTTGGTAAGTACCATCAAGGGTCAACTACACCAGTACTCACTATCAGAAGTACTTTCTATCAGTGTTGAATTCAGTGCTTCACATGAAGCAGGGATAGAGCAAGGATTAATTACCATCCAGGAGTATGTACGTATGTACTTGCTAGCCAAGTTTGCCTGTAAATCAAGCACCTGTTGAAATAATCCTACAGAAAACACCAAACACTTTGTCCACCTACGTACATAATGCGGACAGCTTAGCTCACTGGTTCACATGTTTGTTTATCCCAGACCCTTATACACTGCTGGTGTGCTTGTTATCGTTGGTCATGGAAGAATAGCATCAGGTCAGGAAGGTACGTATGTGTATGTTCTAGTGTGACTCTAAGTGTTTCTGGGTGCCACTTACAGTAGCCTCTGTCTAAAGGTTCCCCAGGTTTAATAAGAATACCCTATACCCTATACCCTATAAGTCAGGTTCTGGAGGAAGATATGGAAAAGTGGTGGGTATCTCAACCTGTTTATGATTACCATATCCTACCATTCATGATATAGTTGGACAAAGCTCTGATTGCCCTACCAGCCCCAGTGGTTCCTCCAGACCTGCTCTTATGTTTGTGTGAATGCTCATGCAAGCATTTATCACTCCTGAAAATATTATAATTTTTTTGTTTTTTCCTTCATTTTTATGTGTACCCCTTTATGTTTGCAAAGTTGAACCTGGTAGTTTTCCGACCTCCAATACAGCCTTCTCCATTGAGGGTGGATGTGAATTCAGAGAGAGTAAGACAATCACTCCCTTTGCCTATCGTGTTCACGCACACGCTCACAGCACTGTCATCAGTGGGTTCTACAAGAAGAGTGGGAGTGAGCAATGGAGCCTCATTGGCAGCCGCTCCCCTCAAGACCCTCAAGCCTTCTATCCTGCTCTACACAGACCCACTGTAGGTGGAGGGGACACTTTAGCTGCAAGGTGTCTCTATGACACTCATGAGGAGGAACATGATGTACACATTGGGTACGTCTGCAAGTGTCTGTATCTTACAGGGTGCCTAGTTGCAGGGTGCGTAGTTACAGGGTGCCTAGTTGTAAGGTGCCTAGTTGCAGGGTGCGTAGTTACAGGGTGCCTAGTTGCAAGGTGCCTAGTTACAAGGTACCTAGTTACAGAATACCTAGTTGCAGGGTGCCTAGTTGCAGGGTGCCTAGTTGCATAGAGTGAACTTCACCGGGGTTGACATAGAGTGAGCCTCACCGGGGTTGACATAGAGTGAACCTCACCGGGGTTGACATAGAGTGAGCCTCACCGGGGTTGACATAGAGTGAGCCTCACCGGGGTTGACATAGAGTGAACCTCACTGAGGTTGACATGGAGTGAACCTCACCGGGGTTGACATAGAGTGAGCCTCACCGGGGTTGACATAGAGTGAACCTCACCGGGGTTGACATGGAGTGAGCCTCACCGGGGTTGACATAGAGTGAACCTCACCGGGGGTTGACATGGAGTGAGCCTCACCGGGGTTGACAAAGAGTGAACCTCACCGGGGTTGACATAGAGTGAGCCTCACCGGGGTTGACATAGAGTGAGCCTCACCAGGGTGACATGGAGTGAACCTCACCGTGGTTGACATAGAATGAACCTTACCGGGGTTGACATGGAGTGAACCTCACCGGGGTTGACATGGAGTGAACCTCACCGGGGTTGACATAGAGTGAACCTTACCGGGGTTGACATGGAGTGAACCTCACCAGGGTTGACATGGAGTGAGCCTCACCGGGGTTGACGTAGAATTGTGGAATAAACGAAAACAAGTAAATTAGTAGTAGTAATCATGGTATAAACCTGGTTAGGTGACATGGGAGCAAACATACTTGAAAATATTCTGCAAGTATTGTCTGTTACATTGTGCATGTATGTCACCCCCTCCAATTAGGCCTACTACCACTGACGAGATGTGCAACTTCTACATCATGTACTACACTGCCAATGACGGTAGCGATATTCGGGTTCAACACTGCGATATCGGCCCAGGTCATGGATTGAAGGTTCATCCACCATCCTTTGGCGCTCTCACAGCTGACCCTTCAGCCACAGCTCCAACCCTTACAGCTAACCCTTCAGCCACAGCTCCAACCCTTACAGCTAACCCTTCAGCCACAGCTCCAACTCTACTGTCAACTTCATCTCTACCCACACTCCCAGCAACTGAGCCGAACAAGACCCAAACACCACCTTCAAATACACCTCCGACAACATCCTCAATCACATTACCAACCACGCCCCCAACCACACCCCCAACCACACCCCCAAAGACACCACCACCCACCCCTCCCTACTCTACACCTGCTGTGGATCATACTGTGTCTGGTGAGACCCCACCCACACTGGAAATGGCCGCTGACTGGATATTGAATGGTCTTGAAGGTCCTCAAACTAGTCCTATACTTTCTGTTGGTCTGGGTCAGGTCAGTGCAGTTGAAGTAGACAGGAATGGAGATGTGTTGGTTCTCCACCGAGGAAGCAGAGTGTGGGACTATAGGTGAGTGTGTGTTCTTTTCCTCTGTGTGTGTGTGTGTATGTGTACATATGTGTGCATACATGCGTGAGTGTGTGCGTGTGTTTGTGTGTGCATTTGTGTGTGCACAGTATGTGTGTGTGTGTGTGTGTGTGTGTGTGTGTGTGTGTGTGTGTGTGTATGTGTGTGCATGTGTACGCATGCATGTGTGTGTGTGTTCATGCATGTATGTACATATGTGTGTGTGTGTACATACGTACTATGTGTTTATTTGTTTGTGTGTGTGTTTTGTGTATGTTTACGTATGTATGTGTGTGTTAATTCCAACTATACTGTACCAATGTACACTGTTATACGCGTGAACATATTCTGCTATCCAGCTACGTGCTGTAGAGGGCAAGTATGTAGTACAAGATATACTCTACAGTCAGTCAAGTAGTTTGAGTACGCACTACATGCTCTCCACACTTGTGTAGGTACACAGTCAAGCACAGGTTCTTATTTGGGTGATTTTTTCTTTAGCTCGTTTGGTTTGGACAATGTTTTCAAGCAGAAAGAGAAAGGACCTATTCAGGAACCTGTAATCTTGCATCTGTCAAGTAACGGACAAATACTCCACAAATGGGGAGAGAATATGTGAGTTCTTTGTGTGTGTGTGTGTGTGTGTGTGTGTGTGTGTGTGTGTGTGTGTGTGTGTGTGTGTACATATACAGTACGTATGTACATATGTATGTGTGCTTTGCATTGTCCAAAATCAGTTTGACCCTTTATCGATTCAACCCACTCCAACTCTCTACTATCTCGTAGGTTCTACATGCCTCATGGACTCACTATTGATCCATCTGGTAACATTTGGATCACTGATGTTGCTATGCATCAAGTGTTTAAATTCTCCCCTGGCAACCACAAGGAGCCAGTTCTGAAACTAGGAGTACCCTTTGAGACGGGAAGTGATAATCGTCATTTCTGTAAACCTGCAGCTGTAGCCGTTGATCATGATGGATACTTCTACATAGCTGATGGGTGAGTAGCTGTACCACGTCAAGTATTGCTCCTCTCCAACTAGGACAATTCATTAACACCACCTTGTGCGCAGTTTGTCACTACTGGTTGTGTAGTACTGGGTACCTGGACCCTCATATCATCCTCCCACTGTGTAGTACTGGGCACCTGGAGCCTTGTACCGTCCTCCCACTGTGTAGTACTGGGTACCTGGAGCCTTGTACCGTCCTCCCACTGTGTAGTACTGGGTACCTGGACCCTCATATCATCCTCCCACTGTGTAGTACTGGGCACCTGGACCCTCATATCATCCTCCCACTGTGTAGTACTGGGCACCTGGAGCCTTATATCATCCTCCCACTGTGTAGTACTGGGCACCTGGACCCTCATATCATCCTCCCACTGTGTAGTACTGGGCACCTGGACCCTCATACGGCCCTCCACTGTGTAGTACTGGGTACCTGGAGCCTCATACTGTCCTCCCACTGTGTAGTACTGGACACCTAGAGCCTTATACCGTCCTCCCACTTTGTAGTACTGGGCTATGTATGTACCATATGCACGTACATATATATACGTATAAACACCTGCTCAGGGCTACATTCTTCTGTATCAGTTATGCAATTTGCACATGAGGCTACAATGGCCTATAGTGTACTCGCACAGTATGTGGTGGCCCTTGTACTGTATGGTTCAGTACACAAGCTCTCGTGTACGTCTAGTTTCACAGATACGGTCTGTACACACTGCAGGTACTGCAATCATCGCATCATCAAATACTCGTCTTCTGGTGGAATACTCCAGATAATGGACAAGCCAGTTGATGGACTGAGTTAGTTATGTACTTCTGTTTGTGTGTACTCCCAAAGTTACACATGATCAAAGTGTTTGTCTAATCATTCAAACTCATACTGCATGTGTACATACATGTGTGTAACATGCCTATCAGGGTATACATTCACATGTGTACGTACATACGTACGTGTGTGTAATATGCCTATCAGGGTATACATTCACATGTGTACAGAAATGTGTGTAATATGCCTATCAGGGTATACATTCACATGTGTACGTACATGTGTGTAATACTGTATGCCTATCAGGGTATACATTTACATGTGCACAAATACACACAGTAGATTACCATTTGAAGAGTGACTGTTCTGTTGTGTGTAGGCTTCAGAGTACCTCACAGTCTGACTCTGTTGAATGGAGACACACAGCTTATGGTGGCTGACAGGGAAAATGGCCGCGTGGTCATCATGAAGACATCAGACCTGTCGCAGATAGTGTCTGTGATTAAGAGCGGTGGATTTGGAGATGCTGTCTTTGCAGTAGCAGCTCCTCAGGTGTCCAGTGAGTTCAGGAGCAATGACTGTATACAAGGATCATGTGTGTGATTGTGTGTGGGGCTTGTAGGGCTGTGTAGGGCTTACTGGGCTGTGTGGGGCTTATAGGGCTGTGTGGGGCTGTGTGGGCTGTGTGGGGCTGTGTAGGGCTGTGTTGGGCTGTGTAGGGCTGTGTAGGGCTTACTGGGCTGTGTGGGGCTTATAGGGCTGTGTGGGGCTGTATAGGGCTGTGTGGGGCTTATAGGGCTGTGTGGGGCTGTGTAGGGCTGTGTGGGGCTGTGTAGGGCTGTGTAGGGCTTACTGGGCTGTGTGGGGCTTATAGGGCTGTGTGGGGCTGTGTAGGGCTGTGTGGGGCTGTGTAGGGCTGTGTGGGGCTGTGTAGGGCTGTGTGGGGCTTATAGGGCTGTGTGGGGCTGTGTAGGGCTGTGTGGGGCTGTGTAGGGCTGTGTGGGGCTGTGTAGGGCTGTGTGGGGCTGTGTAGGGCTGTGTGGGGCTGTGTAGGGCTGTGTGGGGCTGTGTAGGGCTGTGTGGGGCTGTGTGGAGCTTGTGTGACTGTGTGCAGCTGTGGGGCTGTGTGCAGCTGTGTGGGTTTGTAGGGATGTGTGTGGGGCTGTGTGGGGCTGTGTGGATCTGTGTGGGCTGTGGGATGTGGTGGGAGCTACGGAGGTGGATGAAGTCATTTGGACCTGTGAAGAGCTGTTCTGTAGTGTGTACATGTACACATACATACATACATACATACATATATAGTATCTCCACTGCTCAAGCATTTGCACACAGTTCATACACTATTCCTCTACTGTAGATCCTGCACACACAGTACACTATTCCTCTACTGTAGATCCTGTATACACAGTACACTATTCCTCTACTATAGATCCTGTACACACAGTACACTATTCCTCTGCTGTAGATCCTGTACACACAGTACACTATTCCTCTACTGTAGATCCTGTACACACAGTACACTATTCCTCTACTGTAGATCCTGTACACACAGTACACTATTCCTCTATTGTAGATCCTGTTCACACAGTACACTATTCCTCTACTGTAGATCCTGTACACACAGTACACTATTCCTCTACTGTAGATCCTACAGGCTATGTATATGCTGTCAACTATGTCAGAGAGGGTCACAGTGGTGAGGGGCTGACCGTGAAATTGAATGGAGGAAAGATCCATCAGACGTGGCTGCCTACTAAGGATGGAAAGAAGGTTAATATATGCACATCATTGTGTATTTGTGTGTACTGGAATTGTTGGCATGTGCACTACTGTCTGCTGCTGTGCACATATGTAGGAATATTTTCCTGTGCATAGTTTGCTGCTTGCTCACTCTGCATGTATCATTTGATTAACTGTAATTATATATTTAATTTGTGTGTACGTGTGTGTGTGTATGTGTGTGTGTGTGTGTGTGTGTGTGTGTGTGTGTGTGTGTGTGTGTGTGTGTGTGTGTGTGTGTGTGTGTTTACGTGTGTTTACGTGTGTGTGTGTGTGTGTGTGTGTGTGTGTGTGTGTGTGTGTGTGTGTGTGTGTGTGTTTACGTGTGTGTGTGTGTTTACGTGTGTGTGTATGTGTGTGTGTGTGTGTGTGTGTGTGTGTGTGTGTGTGTGTGTGTGTGTGTGTGTGTGAGGGGCTGGTTAGTAATCTCTTTTAAAAGCTTAAGCCTGTTGCCAGCAGGTGGTGCTTTTAGAAGGATGAAAACTGGAACACTCAGCTGCTTACAGGTGAAATCATACCTGTCAGCCTCAACCACTGGAAACATTAAATGTGACTTGGGTATTTCTTTATCAGACTCTTAGCAGGGTGCTGGTCATTGGCTGGTGCCCTAGATGCTATTAGCCTGGATATTACTGAGTTTAGGGTTGGAAATCACTGCTGCTGTGAGTTAGGTGGACACGCCACCACTCTTCAGCTACAGCCCAGCCCTACCCATCTCGTGGGGCTTGCAACCTCACAGATGGGCAACTCCTGATTGCACGAGGGGGCCATCAGGGATGGTGGGGGCAGCTGGGCCCATATCCAGTGGGTCTCTCCCTCACTGATGTCTGGTGGCTCGCCCCCCAGTTGGCCCCTTTGGGGGCCCAACAAGGGGGCCACAATATAGCCCGCACTGCAGGCTGTGGCATTACAAGTTACAAGTTACAAGTGTGCGCATGTGAGTGGGTGTATGAGTAATATACACCCACAGTAATATATGAGTACCTATACATGTTGCTTACATTGAGGGGACTTTAGCAGATTCTCCAGCATTTTCTATACTGAACACATGATGCACACATACACACTGTACATACTGTATGTACACTTGCTAAACTGATTTGCTGGGAGTTTGAAGTGAACCCCTGACCCAACTCAAGTGTGCTCAAAACACTTACTTTCTGTCCATGTGTGGGTTTATCTATGTCTGTTTGTTTCCATCCATGTCCGCAGATAACGTTTGGAATGGCTCACGACATAGCTACTTCAGATGATGGACAGAATGTGTATGTTGCTG
>CAUJGJ010000085.1:2575200-2582700 GCA_963170055.1 Halisarca cf. caerulea
TGATGTACATACAGCACTGCACCCGATAGTGGTCTTATGATGTACATACAGCACTGCACCCGATAGTGGTCTTATGGTGTACATACAGCACTGCACCCGATAGCGGTCTTATGATGTACATACAGCACTGCGCCCGATAGCGGTCTTATGATGAACATACAGCACTGCACCCGATAGTGGTCTTATGGTGTACATACGCACTGCACCCGATAGCGGTCTTATGATGTACATACAGCACTGCACCCGATAGTGGTCTTATGGTGTACATACGCACTGCACCCGATAGCGGTCTTATGATGTACATACAGCACTGTACCCGATAGTGGTCTTATGGTGTATATACACAATTACCCCTTTTACATGGACACCTAATCTGGATTCAATCTGGATTTAACTAATCTGGATCAAGCCTAGACCACCTTTGAAGGTGGTCTTAATCCACATTCTTGATCCGGATTAACTTGCGCATGTGAACGCGTTGATCCGGATTTAATCTAGATTCAATCTGGATTAAAGGATCCATGTAAAAGGAGTAAATGTAATACAGAGAAATTAAACTGTATTTTGATAACATATACGTATCTCAGTAGGTCCCACAGGTGTTCAGTTTAGAGAGTTTCCACCATATTATCAGTACTTCTGCACGTATGCATGTGTGTATGAGGTGGTCTGGCAAGTTAGACCATCCCCACAAACACCCACATATGGACCCTGTAGACTAGTGAAGGGACCTCTATGAAGCATATAGGTGATTGTAGGGATGGTCTAGCTTGCCAGACTACCCCTTACACACATGCACACAGGCAGAATACATACTGATAAAATGGTGGGAACCCTCTAAACTAAACACTCATGGCAACCACTGAAATATGTATGTTTTTTTCAATCAATAAAAGGTAACTGGAAGATAATAAAAGAGCAACTGTTGATCAACTACATCATGCATAGGTAATGTAGTTGATGTGTATGCATACGTAATGTAGTTGATGTGTATGCATACGTAATGTAGTTGATGTGTATGCATACGTAATGTAGTTGATGTGTATGTATACGTAATGTAGTTGATGTGTATGCATACGTAATGTAGTTGATGTGTATGCATACGTAATGTAGTTGATGTGTATGTATACATAATGTAGTTGATGTGTATGTATACGTAAAGTAGTTGATGTGTATGTATACGTAATGTAGTTGATGTGTATGTATACGTAAAGTAGTTGATGTGTATGTATACGTAAAGTAGTTGATGTGTATGTATACGTAAAGTAGTTGATGTGTATGTATACGTAATGTAGTTGATGTGTATGTATACGTAAAGTAGTTGATGTGTATGTATACGTAAAGTAGTTGATGTGTATGTATACGTAAAGTAATTGATGTGTATGTATACGTAATGTAGTTGATGTGTATGTACATGTAATGTAGTTGATGTGTATGTATACGTAATGTAGTATTCCGTGTATGTATTATATTTTCGGAATAGTGACTGCAAACACTACTGCTGAGTACATCACATCGATCACGTACATTTGCTGACACTATCTCCCAACAACGTAAAACTCACACGGATGAGGCCCAGTGTTTTAACACCTCCGCCAGTGCATGAAGCCTGTCAAGTGAGGACGATTCTGCCAAAAGACGGTTGAACAAAGTAGACCTCCTCTCCTCAGAGTCAACATCCTCCGATGAGATCTGTAAACAACAACAACAACAACAATTGCGAATAAAAGAACTATCAAAACACCAAGTGGCTAATCTAAACGGTTACACTATATGGAAAAGATACCGTAGACAAACAGCTGTGGTACACGCCTGACCAATCACAAGAGCATAACATGTGCATATGTACAGAACAGATTTACAGTTCTCACATAAATTCTCCTATTTATGATGGATAAAATCAATACTTGCCTTCCTCCACAATACAGCCATCTGTCTATAGTAACCACCTGTTTACAACAGCCACCTGTCTACAGCAGCCACACACACACACACACACACACACACACACACACACACACACACGAGACCATAGTGGCCTCTTGTTTATGGCAGCCAAATATCTACAGCAGCCACGTATCCATGGAAACCACCAATTGTCTACAACAGCCACCAACTGTCTACAGCAACTACCTGTCTTTACAGAAGAACAGAGTTCACAGTTTCATGCTTTGCATCTGCAAAGTTGCCACCTGATCCCCACACTCTCCACACTGTGACTCAATGGTGGATATGAAGCACACATACAGTTGCCACCTGATCCCCACACTCTCCATACTGTGACTCAATGATGGATATGTAGGACACATACAGAGGTTTCACCGTGAAAGGTTCTTGTACAATTTTTACTTTCACCAAATCTTCAACGTACATACCTCTTCTTGGAAGTGAGATTCTACCAGAACTTTGGTTCGTTGATAGACAATCAGAGATGGGTCGACTGAGCTTGATGGAAACTTCTGGAATGCACACACAAAGAAACAGTATTCAATAAACGTACTTGTGTCCGCAAACGTATGCAGCAAACCTCAACAGATAATGTGACATGTACTGAGACACCTCTACAGACTAGTCTAGTGTAGCCCAGACAATGCTTTTCCTTCCTTTTTATATGATGATGTCAATTTGTTGCAGAAAGGTCATGCAATGCCATCATATAAAAAGGAGCGGAAAGCGTGGTCTGGACTACAGGAGACTATCTACAGATGGAGTACCTGTCTACAGTGACTGCAGCAACCCGATCAATGGGGCATTCAGTGTATGGAAGTGATACTAATACACTATCTTAAATACGTATGCACTACAAGTCTACATACAGCAGGCACATGGTCCCTTACTGAGTGATTCTACAATGCAACATTGAGATAGTCAGCTTCAAAAGGTGTTCCCATAAGCACGTTAGAGTATCTATGGTTTGATGCAAGTCACAATCACAACAAAGTCACAATCACAACCAAGTCACAATCACAACCAAGTCACAATCACAACCAAGTCACTATCACAACCAAGTCACAGTCACAACCACGTCACAATCACAACCATGTCACAATCACAACCAAGTCACAGTCACAACCACGTCACAGTCACAACCAAGTCACAATCACAACTACATCACAATCACAACCACATCACAATCACAACCACATCACAATCACAACCACGTCACAGTCACAACCAAGTCACAGTCACAACCACGTCAATGATTGGCACATTTCACCCAAATCCATAATGTTTCACACTGAGACGGATCGCATCCCATAATTGCCCAAAGGCGGATTCTCATAATGGTACACCAGACAATCAACACACACACACACACACACACACACACACACACACACACACACACACACACACACTCACACACACACACACACACACACACACACACACACACACACACACACACGTCATGTACACACCTGCTCCAAGATAGCCAGGACTGGTAACCTTAAAGCCCAATCTTTGGCAGTGTCTTGTACAAAGTCCAGCAGAACTTCAGCTATTTCATCAAGGTTCACATGCCTACGTACACAAGGGATAACACTGTGGAATGATACACATGTATCTACACATAATATAACTACGTACTAAATACACATGTACATATAAATTAACTGCGGACTACACTTGTATCTACACTTGTACACTACTGACCTTCCTTCATCCTTAGTGCAGGTTGTACACACCCTATCCAGAGCTTGAAGGGGATTTTCTCTCCTCTCACTTGAGCTGTGAGTGGAAAATTCAAAATTTATCACTGACAACAGGTGATTCAGACAACACACAGGTGTACTGTATGTACGTATACACATACATACACTTCATGCAGGCACAGTACAGAAAAATGTGTAACATTTGAAATATACAACTTTGAGAAGTGCACACTTTAGTCACCTGTAGTCCTGCAAAATGTCCATCAAAGCATCTACAACGACCGTCTTGACAGCCATCGAATGCTTCTGAACGCTCTGTGCACTACACAGCAGTAGATCCACATCTTTCAGTTTGTTGCCCTCCACCAACATATCCACTGCAAAGGACTTCACTGCTCCAGAAGACGACAGAGAGAGCTCGAACTTTTCAGAGGTTGAAAGTCTTTGTAGCTCTTCCTTTTCTCTCTCAAACATCTCAAGGTGCTTCAGACAAAGCTCTAGTTCTTGTATCGAATCTTTACAGGACCTACGTATGAAAGCGGGTAACAGTTTGTAATTCACACACTGCTGTGAAAGGACACATCAGTACAGTACAATTGACCAATTCAAAGAATTATGTACATATATACACACATCACACCAACAAGCATGCACATGCAACACACGTATGCCCACACACACACATACACACACACACACACACACACACACACACACATACACACACACACACACACACACACATACACATACACACACACACACACATACACACACACACACACACACACACACATACACACAGAGAAAAGAGAAGGCAACAGGTCAATATTCATACACACACTGTATGTCACAAAACATCCCACAAGATGTTCATAGTGTTCTCTACTCACTCTCTGCCTGTATCTGTTGGCTCAAGTGTTGAAAGCTTCTTTTGAAGGGTCTCAATACTTCTCTGCAGTATGGATATCCTGGAGGGTCTGGGGAGCTAAACAGGAGACCAGAATCACACACACACACACACACACACACACACACACACACACACACACACACACACACACACACACACACACACACATACACACACACACACACACACACACACATTCACACAAGCAAACACATACACACGGACACACACACACACAGACACACACAGACACACACACACACACACACACACACACACACACACATACATACATACACACACATATGCATTCACACAAACGAACACACACACGGACACACACACAAACACACAAAAGTTGCACTGAAATTTTCAGCAACATGATATCAAATCACCACTTGCATAGACAAACCTCCAATGCATCTTCAGACACAGATACACTCTTGACCAGTTCCTTCAAGTCTTCACAGTCCATCCTGTTAGTGTAGTCACTGCAACTCTCGTATCTGCGGAGCCAGTCCACTGTTTGGCAATCCAGCTCTCCACTGTCCTCACTCCAAAACAACTTCTCCACTAGACACCTGTATACCTGACTGGCAGTGAGGTATTCCCCCCGCCCACTGGGTATCTTACCAGAGAGCTGAGCAACAATGTGAACATTGGAATGTGTCAGTGCAGGGCGCAACAGTTTCAAGGAGTGTTCTCCGGACATTAGGTCCTTGTAGTCCACATCTGGTGGGAATACATACAGTACATACTTGTGTCATTAGGAGTGGGAAGATCAAAGGAACAAGCAATTCTGGTAAAAACCCGTGGTGCTGCCGTCCCTCGTCCCGAATTACTTGCGAATATAACGGTTTATCTCTGCAACAACGGTGTCAGGTTTGCGAAGAAGTTTATCCTTCAGCTTTGTATTTTTCGCCTTTGTTGCAATTTTGAAGAAAATTTACTGCATTTTGGCAGTTTTAGCCACATAAAACCATGGCTGAAACTGAATAAAAAGTGGCTCTATACGTAATTCATACAAACCACTTCTGATTAACAATACTGCACACTTAAAGAACCTCTGACAAGCAATTAACATCATCCCTTGACCTCTCACCATTGCACAGTGTTACAGGCCATGCATTGAACAAATCCATTAGTGCCATCCCATGACACAAATTAGCTTTATTCCTCCCAAGCAGGATGTGCAGCTATACAATCACACTTTTTGATCACCTCGGGTGTAACTAATACACCCGCACATGCAAAACTGTACACATACACGTATGCACATACGTACAACACACATACTAGTCACACACACATACACAAACACACACACACACACACGACATGTACAATATACTCACATATGCACACATAAGCAAAGGATAAGTGTACATGCACATAGTGTACCTAAAGCACTGGCTTTGAAGCTCTTTAGCAGTTTGAGGTGAGTGGCGGGATTAGTGGTCACAGTTAGGGGGGTTCCCCCTGCATCACAACAGGACTTGAGTGTGGTGAAAAAGACAATGAGTAAGGGAAAGTCCCTACCATCCACCCCTGCATACACATCACCCTCCATGGCAGCAATGGTCTATGCAGTGCAGAAGAGAACAGAGTCAATGCATACAGTACATGAGAGATCACCACTCAAAGTGTGTACAAACGGCAGCACAGGGCACACCAGGAGTGCTAGCAATGGTTACTGCTGATTGCACATGTGTGTGAACAAAGTGTAGAAGGGGAGGGAGAGGAGGGAAAGGAGGGGAGCGAGGAAGTTGTGTCAGTGGGAGAGCGGTGGGGAGAGGAAGTGAGAGGAAGTTGTGAAGAGACAGTGGGAGAGTGGTGGGGAGAGGGGGTGGAGGAAGTTGGAGAGTGGTGGGGAGAGGAAGTGAGAGGAAGTTGTGAAGAGACAGTGGGAGAGTGGTGGGGAGAGGGTAGTGAGGAAGTTGTGAAGAGACAGTAGGAGAGTGGTGGGGAGAGGGGGTGGAGGAAGTTGTGAAGAGACAGTGGGAGAGTGGTGGGGAGAGGGGGTGGAGGAAGTTGGAGAGTGGTGGGGAAAGGGTAGTGAGGATGGTATGAGGAGACAGTGGGAGAGAGGTGGGGGAGGGGGTGGGAGGAAAATGTGAGGAGACAGTGGGAGAGAGGTGGGGAAAGGGTAGTGAGGATGGTGTGAGGAGACAGTGGGAGAGAGGTGGGGGGAGGGTAGTGAGGATGGTGTGAGGAGACAGTGGGAGAGAGGGTAGTGAGGATGGTGTGAGGAGACAGTGGGAGAGAGGTGGGGAGAGGGGGTGGGAGAAGCAAGAACCTGCAATTTTGTTATGTAAAGCAACAATGCCTTCCATGTGCCCACATGAACGCAACTACCAGGTATTGAGTGCATTACTTGGCCACTGTACATATGCTCACAAGCACCTGTTGAGGATGTGTGAGGAGTTTCTCTTCCACTTTTACTTGTTTCATTCGCTGCCTAATGTCCTTGACTGGTAACCTAAATACGTACATAGAAAAGCCAATAATCAACACACGCACCCCCCCCCCCCCCCCACACACACACACGTACACATGCACATGTATAGTGTTATACATATGCACATGCATACATGCACACGTATACACACAAAAACGCACATGGGCACACATGCACACATGCACAAACACTCACAATACCCACCCACCCACCCACCCACACAGCCACACGCACACACACACACACACACACACACAAAACACACACACACACACACACTATAACACACACATGCACACACACACACACACACACACACACACACACACACACACAGACACACACACACACACACACACACACGCACACATGCACACCACCGACCACACACACACACACACACACACACACACACACACACACACACACACACACACACACACACCACCAACCCCACACACACAAGCTCCAGT
>CAUJGJ010000085.1:2585200-2587700 GCA_963170055.1 Halisarca cf. caerulea
ACACATACGTACAGCATACACAATTACTATTATATGTGTAACTATCTATTGTATGAGTATGTCCATATCGAATAGGCGTTAATTTTCGTGGGACTTTATTTTCGCAAATTTCGCAAATGAGCCTGCATTTGCGAAAATTCAATTACTGGTTTTTGGCTAGATATATAGAATGTTTGTCTAAGATATAGAAGGGGCTGGTCCATTTGTGGAACTAAAATCACAAATTACAGCCAAGTTCCTCATTCATGAAATATGCACCCCATGAAAATTACCACCTATACCTGTAATGAAGACAATAAGTGTTAGTAGTGGATAGGGTATGAAGGTGTGAACACATGGAGAGTGGAGTGTAAGACAGCCTTTTGTTCTAATGATTGAGTTGGCATTGATGTGAATATTAACTGTCGATTGGTGCACTCATGGACAGGTCCATGCGGCCCTGTTACGTACATATGGTATATCCCATATGTACTGAATTTCCCCAACAAAGGCATGAATAACATTATCCTTCGGAACATTTCAGCCAGTTCTCACAGAAAACGAAAAAAATGTACATAAAATGCTGAAATGCATCTTATATGTACATACGTGTATGTACATACCCTAACCACTGACTACGTGGCATATTGTACACACAGATGTACACACAGTACACACAAACACAGGCATACACACACACACACACACACACACACACACACACACACACACACACATACACACACACACACACACACACACACAACACACAGACACACACACACAAAACACACAGACACACAGACACACACACACACACACACATACACACACACACACACACACACAAATGTTGGCACCTGTAGCTCATCATCTGTTGCACTCTCCCGCTTCCCTGAGTCCAGATCTGCTCCACAGTCTCTGCACTCCTCCCCAACAGCTCCTTCACCCTCCCTCCCCTCCCCTCACCCGACACTTCAGCACACAACACCTTTAGGAGTGAGAAAGACAGGAAAACAGGCTTCCACACACCACCACCTCCACTTCCACACACCTACACCTCCACTTCCACACACCTACACCTACACTTCTACACACCTCCACCTCCACTTCCACACACCTACACCTCCACCTCCACCTCCAAATCTATGTACACACCTCCACCTCCAACACACCTGCACCTCCACAAGATTCCTAGCCTGTAGCACCTCCTCCAGCTCTTCTGGTGGGCAGTGGACGGAGACAAACTCCAGGAGAGAGAGGCTGTCCATTGGGTTCTGTGTCTTGATATCCACAGCCACAGCCCTTGACGGAATACCACACAGCACAATATTCATATCATTGTGTACATGTATCCTATGACTCTTTAATCCGGCCACGTTCGTAGCACTAAAAGATGCTGGATTAAAGAGGGTGCTGGATTAACAAATCTTCTTACCATGCATTGTGCAGATTGGGTACACATTTCTACTGGCTGGATAGCAAGGGTTCTGGATTATCAAAGGCCGGATTAAAGAGTTCCAACCGCACTACATCACAGCATACTATGTACATATGTATACAATAGCAAATGACTAAATGCTGAGAGCACAAGCTCACATGTGTCACACACACATACACAGACTACATAAGGTACAGTATGTACACAATTACTGTATTACACATATAAATATACAGCAGGTATCTGTACCCAGTGTTATGTATTAGGGCCACACTGCCATGTCAACATGAACTCAGACATGTATGCACACATGCATGTATGCATTTATACATGAATACATACATGCACACACACACACACACACACACACACGCATGTATGCACACACGCATGCACGAATGCACACACGCATGCACACACACACGCACGCACACACGCATGCACGCTTGCACGCACACATGCACGTACGCATGCACATATGCACACACACACGTGCACATGCACACATGCACGCACACACTTGATTATTGCCCATCCTCCTCCAAATCGTGCTTTGATCATCTGCTGACAAAATCCTAGAGCTGCTTTCCCATCATTCTGCTCCAACCCAGCCTCTGCAAGTAATGACAGGGTTTTACCCATTCCTGTTGATATACTGGACTCCGCCTCATAGTCTTCATTGTCCAAACCAAGGAGACGAGACAATTCCAACACCTAACACAACACACCAAAACTGGTTTAACCATGTGTTCATTGGATACCACATGTACATAGAAAATTCTACACATACAGTGATCCATGCATTAGTACACCATTTTCTAAAGAAGTCAGATTTCCTCTTAAGCCAAGTATTTTGCTGTAGTACAGCAGTGCACAGGTGAGCCAACTGCTCGTGTGATAGAGACTACAAGTGAGTGAACTGAAGGATGTACGTACGTATGTCCATGGGATGGCACCTAGTAGCTACGAGGAACAGACATGGATTACTTGTGTAATTGTTATGTATCTAAGGTGTGAACATGTGTAGAAGTGTACTGAGTAATTTCATTGAGTTATGGTCCAGTGAATCGCGACTTTTAC
>CAUJGJ010000085.1:2597700-2605200 GCA_963170055.1 Halisarca cf. caerulea
CATGCGTACATACCTTTCAGTGGGGAGGATGTCCTCATAATCACAAGGAGGCGTGGTCTCGGGAAAATTTGACAATATAGGCAACCAGTGAGGGAGTGTGTCCTCCCCAAACACAGTCATGAGTACAGCTAAAGACTTGGCATCACTTGCCTACAGTGCAGAGCAATAGATAAACAGTGTACAACACAAGTAGGAACATGTGGGAACTTTGAAAATGGGAGGGAGAGCAGAGGGATGGGGAGGGGGAGGAGAGGGGAAGGGGAAGGGAGGGAGAGGGTGAGGGAAGGCAGGGGAAGGAAAGGGGGAGGGGGAGGGAGGGAGAGGGTGAGGGAAGGCAGGGGAGGAGAGGGGAAGGGTGAGGGAAGGCAGGGGAGGAGAGGGGAAGGGGAAGGGAGGGAGAGAGTGAGAGAAGGCAGGGGGAGGAGAGGGGAAGGGGAAGGGAGGGAGAGAGTGAGGGAAGGCAGGGGGAGGAGAGGGGAAGGGGAAGGGAGGGAGAGAGTGAGGGAAGGCAGGGGGAGGAGAGAGGAAGGGGAAGGGAGGGAGAGGGTGAGGGAAGGCAGGGGGAGTAGAGGGGAAGGGGAAGGGAGGGAGAGGGTGAGGGAAGGCAGGGGGAGAAGAGGGGGGGAAGGGAGGGAGAGAGTGAGGGAAGGCAGGGGGAGGAGAGGGGAAGGGGAAGGGAGGGAGAGTGAGGGAAGGCAGGGGGAGGAGAGGGGAAGGGGAAGGGAGGGAGAGGGTGAGGGAAGGCAGGGGGAGGAGAGGGGAAGGGGAAGGGAGGGAGAGGGTGAGGGAAGGCAGGGGGAGGAGAGGGGAAGGGGAAGGGAGGGAGAGGGTGAGGGAAGGCAGGGGGAGAAGAGGGGAAGGGGAAGGGAGGGAGAGGGTGAGGGAGGGCAGGAGGACGAGAGGGGAAGGGGAAGGGAGGGAGAGAGTGAGGGAAGGCAAGGGGAGGAGAGGGGAAGGGGGGAGAGAGTGAGGGAAGCTAGGGGGAGGAGAGGGGAAGGGGAAGGGAGGGAGAGAGTGAGGGAAGGCAGGAGGAGGAGAGGGGAAGGGGAAGGGAGGAAGAAGGGAGGGAGAGGAGAAGTGGACAAAAAGCTACTTAGTGAGCCCGGCTGTTGACAATGCTGTGTATTACAGCATGTACCGTACTGTGTGGGTGGTACTAACTCCTAACACCTATGCAGCAGAGTCCTCATGCATCAAGCAAAAGCGGGCTAAAACCAACACATGTACATTGAGTCAATTGAGAACTTCACAGAAATTCATTATTCAAATAACTGAAGTTTCAATTGTTTCCAAAACAACTGCTGTTTTCCTCAGTGAAATACAGAGTGGGAGAAGTGAGGCTTTTAAGCAGAAGACAACTGCTGAGTCTATGTAGCTGCTGATAATACTGTTTACCACACTGAGCCAGTTACCAGACCGAGCCAGTCACCACACCAAGCCAGTCACCACACCGAGTCAGTTACCAGACCAAGCCAGTCACCACACTGAGCCAGTTACCAGACCAAGCCAGTCACCACACCGAGTCAGTTACCAGACCAAGCCAGTCACCACACTGAGCCAGTTACCAGACCAAGCCAGTCACCACACTGAGCCAGTTACCACACCAAGCCAGTCACCACACTGAGCCAGTCACCACACTGAGCCAGTCACCACACTGAGCCAGTTACCAGACCGAGTCAGTTACCACACTGAGCCAGTCACCAGACCGAGTCAGTTACCACACTGAGCCAGTCACCAGACCAAGTCAGTTACCACACTGAGCCAGTTACCACACTGAGCCAGTTACCAGACTGAGCCAGTTACCACACTGAGCCAGTTACCAGACCGAGTCAGTTACCACACTGAGCCAGTTACCACACTGAGCCAGTTACCACACCAAGTCAGTTGATAATCCTGAATAATTACATTGACTTGAGGCCTGCCTCAGAGCAGGGGACTCTTGACTATGCACTCACCCTGGTGTAGAACACTCACCCTGGTGTACGGCACTCACCCTGGTGTAGAGCACTCACCCCAGTGTACAGCACTCACCCCAGTGTACAGCACTCACCCCGGTGTACAGCACTCACCCCGGTGTACAGCACTCACCCTGGTGTACAGCACTCACCCTGGTGTACAGCACTCACCCTGGTGTACAGCACTCACCCTGGTGTACAGCACTCACCCCAGTGTACAGCACTCACCCTGGTGTACAGCACTCACCCTGGTGTACAGCACTCAGCCCGGTATACAGCACTCACCCCAGTGTACTGCACTCACCCCGGTGTACAGCACTCACCCCAGTGTACAGCACTCACTCCAGTGTACAACACTCACCCCGATGTACAGGACTCACCCCGTTGTACAGCACTCACCCTAGCGTATTGTACTGCAAGTTGTACCAAGTTCTCCTCTCTGAATTGGCGGAACTCTTCACTGCTGTACCTCCTCTCCACACTCCTCACACCTCCCAGTACACGCTGTGGGCAAAACATCAAATTCATGGGCACAAGTATCAGAACGCAATGGAAACACAGCCAGACATACATATGCTGCCGTGCAGATGTACCGTAGGCATAGCAACACAGTGAAATTCTGTCATCCAAAACTCTATAATCTGAAATTCTCTCTAATCTGACCATCTTATGAGGTATAGTCACCATATATATTGAAGTATGGTAATTGTCACTGTATAATCCGACATTCTCTCTAATCCGACCATCTTATGAGGTACAGTCACCATATAAAAGTATGCTAATAGTCACTCTGTAATCTGACAACCTCCTAATCCGACACTTTTTCAAGTCCCATTGAGTGTCAGATTAGAGAGGTTTCACTGTATCACAAATGTTGTCATACATACATCATATGCACAGCATTGCTACATGTACAGTACACACCATGTGCTCAGCATTGCTACATGTACAGTACACACCATGTGCACAGCATTGCTACATGTACAGTACACACCATGTGCTCAGCATTGCTACAGTACTTTATTTAACTACCATATGCACTATAATTTTTGGAGGGTGAAACCACACAAGATCTTGGATTTTAACGATTTTTACATTTTCATACTTACAGACGGCCTTGTTCAACCATTGCACAAGAGCCCGGTCTGAATATAGGCGGGTGTAAATTTTTACAGATGGCTTCTAATCCACAAAACCACACGAAAACTAATGCACATACGGTATATTACGCATGTGTACACTTTATTGTAGGAATTCTCTAAGTGACAAACTAGTCCACATAGCCGGTACTCCTTTCAGGAAGTATTCACATATTTTTGATACTGACAAGTTCTCAGACAGCGGTAATGAATGGTAAGGACACACTGGGCAATTGCACAATGTCTGCAGTTGCACGGTGCACCCTACACACACGGCTATCATACTACAAAATTCACACAATATGCATGTACAGTATGTATGCACATACGTACTTATGTACTGCACATATACGTACATGTATGTATCTCTTCAGCCATGCCCTAACGTTGAAATAATATCTTAGGCATATACATGGAGCAACGCACTTTGTCAGCAATATTTCCATAGCTCCAGTTCAGGTCTCGTAACGTTGAAAATGTAGAACGTTTTAATTTGCTGCGTAAAGGCATGGCAGTCAAGTTTTGAAGGCCTAAAAGTTTCAGATTCCCTGCCAAGGAAACCAGTCTATCTTAAACAAAAGTTAAACTGTCGCAAAATTCCCCAGTAAAGGATTTATGGACAACTTTTTCAGGTCCCTTCTCGGCGCCATTTTCACGCATGTGACAATCGTTCCATTACTTTGACTGGCACTGTACATACAGTACATACAGTATGCACTACCATATGTACATATGTACATACATAAGTCCATACTCTGCTACATACAGTACATACAGTATGCACTATATACCGTATGTAAATATGTACCTACATACGTAAGTAGAGAGTAGCAATGGAGTGCAGATCACACACTGTTCGATCAACTGTGGATGGCACTCACCTCATAACACGACAATCTGTCCAGTAGTTGAAGCAACTTCAATCGATGATGACACAATGATTTCTGCTCCTCGTTCAATTCACCCCAGCTGAGGATATGCCCAATAATTTCACCAAGGTCATCCTCCTCCTTGTCACCCCTGCCTTCGATAGACTGGATCAGATCTTCACTGTCAGCATGTAAGTCAACAAGATGGCTGAAGTCTGTCTTAGATAGACCATACTTAAGCAGTTTCATTGCAGTGTTGTAGTCATGGGGTACACAGATCAAACACTCTCTCAGCACCCAGTGAGTGTTGGACACCTTGCTCTGTGGGATACACACAAGCAGACATGTCTGTGAAGGCACTGTCGTACACAGTGCTTTGATGGCGACACACTTACGCATACACACAGACACACATACAAGCATGTACATGCACACACATATGCACACACACACACACACACACACACACACACACACACACACACACACACACACACACACACACACACACACACACACCAAGTACTCCTGTATGGAATCCACCGAGACGGGCGTTCTCTCCCACTGCTTCTTGTAGACCTCATCACAGTCCAGCCCATACACTCTGGCCAGGTCCAGAGCCTCTTTGTACTCCTCTAAGTTGATCTTGCGCTCAAAGAGCTCCTCTGGTGTTGTTGACTGAAGAGCAAGAAGACGGTAGGTGTGGTATGCAGCTCTGGGGCAAGAGAGAGAGGAGGGAGGGAGGGAGGGAGAGAAGAGGGAGGGAGGGAGGGAGGGAGAGAAGAGGGAGAGAGGGGGAGGGAGGGAAGGAAGAGGGAGGGAGGAAGGGAGAGAAGAGGGGGAGGGAGGGAGGAAGGGAGGGAAGAGGGAGGAAGGGAGGGAGGGAGAGAGAGAGGGAGGGAAGTAGGGAAGGAAGAGGGGGGAAGGGAGGGAGGAAACAGTGGGGAGAAAAATAGGTACATTTGGACTGGTTAGTCAGGAACAGTCATGCTAACCATGATAATACACGTATTATTATGCAAGAAGAGAAACACTCAATGCAGACACACACACACACATACACACACACACACACACACACACAACACACACAGTATCCCTTCATTCGTGGACACACACACACACACACACACACACACACACACACACACACACACACACACACACAGTATCCCTTCATTTGTGGACACACACACACACACACACACACACACACACACACACACACACACACACACACACTTTGCTGCTCTTTGAGGTGGTCTGAAGCGTTCAGCATCAGTCACATAGTACAGAATCTGCAATGAACACATTTCATAGAAGGAACATGTTGTTGATCTTAATAAACAAGCACACAAGCTAGTAAACATAACAGTAAACACATGTAAACAGCATTTCCACCACAACTTGCTGTGAAAAGATTGAGCAGATTATGAGTTTGGCGGAATATCCAAATCAATATGCATACTTTTGATGGAGCATTGAGTGGTGGTGGATTAATGAGGATTCCTGCATATACTGGTAGGCCACCTCATTGCTACTACAGGAAACGGTACATTATGAGTGTGTACATACTTCATGTGTAGTAACACAGACCTGTTTGATCAACCTGGTGGTAGCACCTTCATGAGAGGCTTCGTTCTCCGATGGACCATCTCTTTCTTCTGCAGCAAGAGCTGTGAAGGCCGAGGGAATCATCTTCACTTCTGAGAAGCGCTGAAGGGGAGCAAAACTGCACATCAAAGATGTCACATGACTTAGCCTACCCAGCAACTACACTGTTGTTTTCGGAACATGTGGTACACACCCACCCACTTACCCTCCCCCCCAAGACACACAGTGGTATAGTCAATGCACTTACATGTACGTATGTACATACATCACACACATACGTACGTATACACTGTATGTATGTATGTATGTACAGTGGTTTTTTCATATGTGCCACATACACATTGTGCATGCAGCGCTGTTCTGTGTGTATGCATGAACATACGTACGTACATACGTATGTACATAGCACATCACAATGCTGTACACAATACATACAGTACATATACTGTACGCACATTTGTAAATAACATATGTACGTACATGTACTCTTGTGCTTGATACATGCACATAAGAATCAGTGTGACATATACGTATACAGAACTAAATAGACACACATGCAGTAAATAATTTGCAGTACACACGCAACACATACGTGTGCTGGGATATGTACGTTCAGACATACGCATGTACCTCTAGCACAAAGAAGCCTCCACCGGTGGATGGTGAGACCAGGCATCCCGGCTCACAGGTCTCAGGGTTGGAGCCAAGATGGTTGTTCAGTCTAAGGGAAGAGAGGAGTGGTATAAAGTAAACCAAACGGAAAGATAACTTTGAACATTTCAGTGAGAGGACATCATTGGTGAAGTCAAGGTATAGCTTGTGGAAAAAACAGCATTTGATGCATAGCACACACTGCTTGTACAGTAGCTACATCTTACAGGCTACAATGATGACTACTGCCATTTGCTGGGTAGCTTCATATCAGAAAAGAATGAAAATACACTTGTGGACAGCAATACTTCAAAGATGACAGCAATACTTCAAATATGAACATTTATTCATCCCCAATGATGGTGCCCATGGGTTGTTGTCCCAGGTGTGGCCACCCCCAGTGGAGGGGTCCCCAGGGAAGGTGCCCCCTAAGGATGGTACCCCAACTGGAAGTTCCCCCTAGGGATGGTATCCCCACTGGAGGTTCTCCCTAGGGATGGTAACCCCACTGGAGGTTCTCCCTAGGCACAGTACCCCCACTGGAGGTTCGCCCTAGGGATGGTACCCCCACTGGAGGTTCCCCCTAGGGACAGTACCCCCAGTGGAGGTGCCCCTGGGAAGGTCCCCCTAGTGGAGGTGTCTCTAGTGGAGGTGTCCCCAGGGAATGTGTCCCCATGGGAGATGTCCACAGTATGTATGGCAGACAATGTGTGTAGAATTTTGAGTGAGTCATTGGCTAGTGAATCTTCAAAGAACAAGTATCTCAAGACTAACGACTCACTCTTCCAAGTCAGCCACAATCACATCTCCTGTGGAATAGGCTACGATGACAGCGTCTTCTGTCCACCAGTTGACGTCCACAGGAACAGCAGTTCCTACCAAAGAACCGGGATCCAGGATGGGGGGGGGGGGGGGAGAGGGGAGGGATGGCAGTAAAGAGCACACAATATTAGCCGCAGTGGAACCTCCGATAGTGAACTCTCCCAAATAAGGACAAAGGATAATAAACCTCTCTACAAAGGACATGACTTGCGGTCCCAGTATAATTCCTACAATACATTTGAACCTCCCAAAGAGGAAAACTTCTCTACAAAGAACAAATCAGCTCAATTTATGTTGTCCCCAAAGTGTCCTTGTTTGGAGGTTCCACTGTACAGTGAAACTACGTATGTTGATTCTTCACACACAGCATCCAATACTAGCTTACTAGAAGATGTACACAACAGTGGTACTCAACGTCCTCCAGAAGACAAATCCCAAAAATGGGTTAAT
>CAUJGJ010000085.1:2610200-2615200 GCA_963170055.1 Halisarca cf. caerulea
ATCTGAGGTGTGGACAAGTGAGGTCTCATTGTGCCAAGTACTTCGGTCACACAACTCTGTATGTCATTGCAGCAATGCACAAATGTCAGTTGTGTTCTACAGAACATTTCATTGTATGTGGAAAACTTTCAACACAACAGGTATGTACGTATGTATTTATGAAAATGAAGAGAATTCAATTTATGCAAAATTCAAATCAATTATGGATAAACTTCAAATGAAAGCAATCTTAGTTTTATTACATACATGGACATTTGGGTTACTATGTTTATCTGCCCATAGGTGCCCCTGATGTACATCTGCCGGGAGGTAGGTACATAGGTGCCCCTGATGTACATCTGTGGAAGGTAGGTACACAGGTGCCCCTGATGTACATCTGTGGGAGGTAGGTACATAGGTGCCCCTGATGTACATCTGTGGGAGGTAGGTACATAGGTGCCCCTGATGTACATCTGTGGGAGGTAGGTAGGTACATAGGTGCCCCTGATGTACATCTGTGGGAGGTAGGTACATAGGTGCCCCTGATGTACATCTGTGGGAGGTAGGTACATAGGTGCCCCTGATGTACATCTGTGGGAGGTAGGTAGGTACATAGGTGCCCCTGATGTACATCTGCGGGAGGTAGGAACATAGGTACCCCTGATGTACATCTGTGGGAGGTAGGTAGGTACATACGTAGGTGCCCCTGATGTACATCTGTGGGAGGTAGGTACATAGGTGCCCCTGATGTACATCTGTGGGAGGTAGGTAGGTACATAGGTGCCCCCGATGTACATCTGTGGGAGGTAGGTACATAGGTGCCCCTGATGTACATCTGTGGGAGGTAGGTACATAGGTGCCCCTGATGTACATCTGTGGGAGGTAGGTAGGTACATAGGTGCCCCTGATGTACATCTGTGGGAGGTAGGTACATAGGTGCCCCTGATGTACATCTGTGGTAGGTAGGTACATAGGTGCCCCTGATGTACATCTGTGGTAGGTAGGTACATAGGTGCCCCTGATGTACATCTGTGGGAGGTAGGTAGGTACATAGGTGCCCCTGATGTACATCTGCGGGAGGTAGGAACATAGGTACCCCTGATGTACATCTGTGGGAGGTAGGTAGGTACATACGTAGGTGCCCCTGATGTACATCTGTGGGAGGTAGGTAGGTACATAGGTGCCCCTGATGTACATCTGTGGGAGGTAGGTACATAGGTGCCCCTGATGTACATCTGTGGGAGGTAGGTAGGTACATAGGTGCCCCTGATGTACATCTGTGGGAGGTAGGTACATAGGTGCCCCTGATGTACATCTGTGGGAGGTAGGTACATAGGTGCCCCTGATGTACATCTGTGGGAGGTAGGTACATAGGTGCCCCTGATGTACATCTGTGGGAGGTAGGTACATAGGTGCCCCTGATGTACATCTGTGGGAGGTAGGTACATAGGTGCCCCTGATGTATGTCAGTGGGAGGTAGGTACAAAAGGTGCCCCTGATGTACATCTGTGGGAGGTAATTACATAGGAGCCCCTGATGTATGTCAGTGGGAGGTAGGTACATAGGTGCCCCTGATGTACATCTGCACACTGTATGCAAGCCACTCCCTTGAATACTGCATTGGATTAATACACAGGTCTGTGTAGGTCTCATGTGTTCAGTATGTACACTGTGTTCTCTGATAATGTAATGAGATGGTCCCCATATATTGCCATTGCAGAAAGAAGTCCACAACCAGGGAAGGATAACTAAACAGAAACACCTTCCAAATGTTGTGCATGTCTCACCACTTGCTGGTATCTTTTACACATACGCTGTGATATGAAATTTGGATGAGGTCCTATGTGCGTATTATCACTTGCAATTCACAACTACGTACATCTTATCACAAACAATCTCCAGCTGCAGGAGATACATTGAACATAAAAACACCACCACCAAATATAACAACAGCAGCAATGAAAATAACAACAATAACAACAACAACAACAACAACAACAACAACAATAACAACAAGAAAACTCTTACCAGTACACCTTCCAATGAGCTGCACACGATCCTTGTCACCAGAGATGGCCCACACTTCAACTGCCTCATCCTTTACAATGGCTACTATGTTGCCATGGTGACTAAGACACAGTTGCCATGGTATTCTCATGGAGACAGCGTTAACAACAAATTCCGGTAGAGCAGAGGTCCCAAGGAAGGACCTGCAGAGAAGGCATTGAATTGTACCTACCTACTTTGTAGCTCACAATGTGCAGAAAACAAGGATCAATCACAGATAATAGAATACATACTGTAGGAATGATTCAATGATGAAATTCAATTCCAAATAACTCCTGTATCGGCGTACTGTGTGCTGCATGAGTATTCTGTGTGCTATACAGGTGTACTGTGTGCTCTACAAGTGTACTGCATGTTGTACATGTGGGTGTACTGTGTGCTGTATGAGTGTACTGTGTGCTGTATGGGTGTACGTATACGTACTGTATGCCGTATGGGTGTACTGCATGCTGTATAGGTGTACTGTATGCCGTATGGGTGTACTGTATGCCGTATGGGTGTACTGTGTGCTGTGTGGGTGTACTGTGTGCTGTTTGGGTGTACTGTGTGCCGTATGGGTGTACTGTGTGCTGTATGGGTGTACTGTGTGCCGTATGGGTGTACTGTGTGCTGTATGGGTGTACTGTATATTGTATGGGTGTACCGTGTGCTGTATATATGGGTGCACTGATGCTCCTTCAAATAAATTATCCAACTCACCTAAAGGGATACTTCAGAATCTGAAAAACAGCACTGTACCATCCTAAAGCAGTTGTAGGTAGAGAAGGTAATACACATGTTAAAGATCACTACTTCTACAGGTGAACTGTGCAGGTGTGTACAGGCACAACAATAGACCTCTTAAGACAGGCACTATCTATGTAAATTGATATATATGTACAGTATACATGCACTCCCTTCACGCACACAGGCATGCATGCACGCACATATGCATAAATGCATGCGAGCATTTACGCATGCACACACACACACACACACACACACACACACACACACACACACACAGACACACACACACACACACACACACACACACACACACACACACACACACACACACACACATGTACACACGCACACACACACGCGCACACACACACACACACACACACACACACACACACACACACACACACACACATGTACACACGCACACACACACACGCACGCACACACACACACACACACACACACACACACACACACACACACACATACACACACGTACGTACGTACCTTTAACGAGAGCCGACGAAGATCTCCAAAGAGAAGGGAAATCCTCTTGAGGCTGGAAGACATAGAATAATAGAAAACGCGTGCAAGTGAAATAGGCTAAAGCGCTCTCCAACAGGTGCGCGATTTTTCGTGTTCTCTCTCGATCACTTAAAACCATTTTATAGACTGCAGATACCCCTATTTATCATTCAATATACATGCATCAATTTTTCAATTGTACAACGTGTAGACTAGAGCATACCAGATCGTGGCGCTCAGTTGGCCACTCCAACGACACCAGAATGTCATACAAAATTCTCCTGCCTGGGTCATCGGCCATTTTTAATGTCGACGGAGCCTGTCACGTGACAAGATGGGGAAGTACCACGGTAGTTACGTCATAATAGGTGAACGAGCAGAATCAATAACAATGGGTCATATTCATCAACCAATGGTAAAGCATCCATGCCAGGACACTGCGTGACGCAGTTTAGCCACTGGCACTTCATAACTGGTCAAAGAATAACGGCAGAAAATAAGCAAAACTATATTATAAGTATTACTAGACAATAAACGTGCATGATAGAAGTCTATATCAGCATTCTTTACTATTGAATCCAGCAGCAGTATCTTTACCATAAGATGGAGGTCTTGCCTCTGATTCTCATGCTAGGAACCGGTTCAGAATCTTTCACATCACCCGAAAGCCTTCCCTTGACGAAGGACCAGATGTCAGCAGGCACAGGACGATCAGTGGCACCACCCAAATTCATCTGCAGGAGAAGTACATATGTACTATTATGTACACAACACACACACACACACACACACACACACACACACACACACACACACACACACACACACACACACACACACACCAGCAGGGAGTACTGCACTCCACACACAAACAGTGTAAATACGTATCTAAGAAAGTTTCCATTGCCAAACCATAGACTAAACTACAGATTAATCTGTTTCAAGATCACCCAAAGAGAGGTCAGCTTAGTAAGTAGTAGAATATACAGCATAATGTAGCAATATCAGGTCTAATGAAGACGTCCAGTTTAGCAGAGTTTCTGGTAGTATCAAACTAACAGAGAAAATTGGCTGCTTCTCTGAAAGCTAATAGTGCTATGGAAAAAGGTAAAACTGATAACAGAGGTTACCCACTGATGACTTCATACATCAATGAAGCCACCTGGGCAGTAATTGGGATACCTGGTAAACATGTTACTCCCTTAAGAGTCACATGAAAACTACCATATAACTGGAAATATCACTATATTTGGCAATTTGCTTGAAATCTGGGTGTATAAAATATTGGTGATAATAAATTTGGCAGATAACTGAGTGCAATCATCAGAGGGTCCAAGGATTATTCACAATTTGATTGGCTATGCTAATCCATCAGAACCTGTGCTACCGTATTTCCTCTAGAAATTCATCCACCTAAAGATTCATCATTGCTTTTAAAGTGCCAAAATGCTCCAATAGACAATGAAATCGTTTGGTATCGATTTGTGCTCTGAGTCATTTGTAATCAGCTATGGCTGAGATATAGTTAGCAGATCAAAGTCTTCTGGAGTACCAGAAAAAAAGTTCCCATTGCTGTTGGATAGCAACTCTAGAGGCCATTCACCAACACACTGCCATTCAGTGTTGTCGTTGCCCAAACGTTTGCAGGAACTCTGAGGAGCTCTTCAGCTGCTCTCTACCAAACACCCCCCCCCCCCCCC
>CAUJGJ010000085.1:2620200-2635200 GCA_963170055.1 Halisarca cf. caerulea
ACTGAATATACCTCTTTTGTCAGTCAATCATGCCATGGGCATATAGAACAAGAACAGTTCTACGTAGCACTACTTACATCACACAAAAATTATTCATAAAATCTGGCTTTCTAGAGAGGTGAGATCAATCTGCACACAGATCTATCTCAGTGTACGCTTGGACCACAGTCGCCAACACCTTGCTGGTATCAGAGAGTGAGTGCCAACACTCATTGTCAATCATGCTCACCATTTCTCTTATATAATATTATATCAAATAAGTATAACTTCATTACATATATCAAATGTGATGAGGCATTCTAGATTCCAGGGCACTTGGTGTCACAGATGTCATTTTCTTTGACATTTTCATCTTAACTAGCACATTTGGCCAACAACCCTCAAGTTTAAAATTCTCTCTAAAAATTCCTCACCCTAAAATTCATCAGACGAAATGTCCATGTACTTTTCTATCCTAACTCTGACAAAGTTCCTGATTTCTAATTTTCATCACATGATAATTTTCGTCACCACAGGAAGTTATTCTAATGTTTCGTTACCTAAGGCTTGTTCCACGTGTGGTTGGAAAAGAAGGTGGTATTTGTAGCAAATGCTGTTCATTTCTTCTAGAATGGACGAATCAAGCTCCAGTGATGTAGAGACTCCTCCTGCCCAAACCTGTCATGTTCATTATCGACTTCTTATTGGCAGCAGAAAGTACTGGTAGTTTCTAGCAACCATTCGTCCTTGCAGATGTGATATCCACGAACAGCAGTTGAAACCGAAAGCTCAAATACAGCCATTTTCCTTTATCATTCCATAGGAAAAGCATCTCTAATGATTCGTCGATTCTAAAAATTCACCAGACTTATTCTATATTCACCAGATGTGGACTTTGCTGCCTTTCCTACTCTATTCTAATTGACGGATGATTATTTTCAGTCCCAGAGCCTGACAAATTATTAGAGAGAATAAGGTATTATCAAACCTATATAGCAGAAGAAATTGTCCTTGTACTGGTTGAAACTGCCCTTAGAAAATGCTTCATTGACAAACAATATTTTTTTGTTGCTAGATCAGGGATACTATAATCAATGGTTACACAATCCTGAAAAATTAAATCTGATAAAGGTACTGTATAGCTTTAACAGAGCTCAATGAACAGACTGGAAAAGAATAAATGCATTTACAATAGTAGTTTCACTGTTTGTACGGAGTCTAACATTGATTCAGAAGGTATTCTAGCTCAATGAATTTAATACCCTTTATACCTGATGCTCTATAACTTTGAGAATGGTTGTCTGGTTCTATGTGGACTATGCTGCCAGTCAGCTCCAACCCAGGGTCATGCACTCTCTTTAAATAGCCTACCGTGCACATTCACAGACAAAGAAATGCTTGCCAATGGGTGAGAATGAACAGGCAACACAGTCTTATTTGGTATCATTTTCAAGCCCCAATCCCTATTCTGTCCCATGCACCAGACCACAGGGGTGACTGAAATAAACATGTGGGCATTCTATACAGGTGGTCTTCAGGACAGGTTGATATGTACATAGAGGTTTTCTTGGCTGCAATCATTCCAAGTCCCATTCCCATTCCATTTTCCCCTGCGTCATCCCTATATAACAATAGGCCCTGGAGAGTACGTCTGTGCCATCCACAGTCTACCTGAAACATGCAATAAATACATGAAACTCACAGCATCGGGGTCAATACTCCAGGCAAACAGCTTGTTCTTATCTTTGTCAACACACAGTACAGCAGGCTGTGCAATTCCATGGGTATATGAGTCAAAGTACGACGAAGCTGTGCGATCAGTGACCTTAACTTCAATGAGACCAGCCTCTTTGAAATAATCAACAAGTGTGTGGGTTGGGTCAGAGAAGGCCTAAGGTGTGCAGTAAAACAGACAACACAGAGATAGAAGTTAAAAAAAATAATTAAATGGGACCTCGTTTATCGAACCATGTCTGTTCCTCGTATTATAAGTGTTGGATCATAAAACAGTTCTGATCAGGTCTGATAAATTGGGGTAGATTCATTGTATGCAGTGATAGAGATTCACAGCAGTGTTGGATAAATGAGGTTGCCAGATATTATCATAAAGTATCCTCTGATAAATGAGGTATGACTGCATGTGAATAGGATCACAGATACCCATCAGCTGTGATAGGAGGGATGTAGGCTAAAATTTAAGCAATCTTTGAGAACTCTCTTACATTATATTTGTGAAGCTATGGTATAAAGTGCAAAGTACGGCATATGTGTGTCCCAGAAAGATTCATGCTGCAGCTGCGCTGCTTGTGCAACTCGCACATACTTCGAAGTTCAAACTCCACTCTTTTACAGCCTTGTCCACTTCGCTCTGAGGTTCTGAACACAGCGCGTACACGGCCACGTTGCTAGCCTTGAACTCCTCCAAGAGATCATTAAACTCTTTGAGGTAGTTCTACAGCGAAAAGATGATCCGTACAATCATAGATGCTCCAACACTACGCTCAACGGAGGGGTGTTGCAGCTTACCTTACAGAAGGGTCACCAGAAACCTCTGTAGAACACGATAAAGGTGGCCTCCGCCTTTGGATAAGTTTCTTGGAACCACGATGGTAGATTCTTTTCAGTGGCCATGTTCGCGCCGTTCCTCTTGTCTTCTTCGATCGGTTATAATTAGACTAAGTACTGAGTACAGACGTTTTCGGGTTTCTTGTCCGGAATAATAATTGGCTTTTAAAACATACAAGTGACGTTTATACAGCGCACACGTGACGTTTATACGTAGACTACAAAACATCACGTGTATCCTAGTCTCGTGCCCAGCCCCACTTCCGCCCCCCATTTTATTACGCCCAAATAAAAATGGCGGGCGGAAGTGGGGCTGGGAACGAGACTACGTGTATCCTAAAAACTGATTATTATCCGGACAAGAAATTAACCCGAAAACGTCAGACCATAGACCCTACAACAACAGACGTTTTCGGGTTTCTTGTCCGGATAACCATTGGCTTTTTTAGCGCACACGTGACGTTTATATAATAATTTTATACGTACAAACATCACGTGTATCCTAAAAACTGATTGTTATCCGGACAAGAAACCCGAAAACGTCTGTAATTATGGAACAAAACACCAATGGGCGTAGGAAACGCAACTATCTCGATACTCCAACACCAATATAACATGGATGACAAGGGTCAGGATTGCTAGACCATAGAAATTGCCACACTATAGCTTAGGGCACCTTAGAATCCATTTCACAGATAATAGAGGATTTAGTGTATATATAGGTTAGCAAATCCTCATGCATGAACCTTTGATTGGAAGGGTTTAAATTCTGCTCCCACGTCAGATACCAGTTTAGTAGAAGATCCAAATCCATAAAATTAATGTACAGTAGAACCTGGTTAGTAAGAATACCGTGTGTTAATGAGTAATACCTGGTTAGGAAGTACAAGGATATGATACTCCAGCTTATAACCCATAATACTAATCTATATGGTTAGCAAACACTATACTGATAATGAGTAGAAATTTGGAGGGTCCCCAGGTGTTCTCACTAGCGAAGTTTGACTGTAGTTTTTGCAATCACTAACAATGTAGTGTGAAAACTTTATATCATCAGCAAATAGGGAGATGTCCAAGAAGAACATGGCATGTGGTAGATTATTGAACACATGTTAAAATCAACACAGGCAAGGATGCTAACTTGTGGTACAGCAGTGACTACACTAGTACAGACGAACTTTGAAAGAGTTAGAGGTAGCTCTGTCTAGTTTGACAAAAATGAGTGCGCACTGTCAGTCAATTGCAACTTGCAAACAAATTCCATTATGTACTTTGATAGGGTGGAGGCTAGTATATGTCTGTGTATAGGAGCAAAGAATTAAGATTGTAACAGCAGGTACTAGGTCTGTGTTCAGAATTCCAAGGTAGACCAGTCCTGACTCACTTATCTGATAAATGATTGAATCCCTCCCATCCAGGGTGTAGGCCTGTAACTATGTGACATTGTAGCAGTGAAAGACAAACACATTATATATAGAGAAGGACTACCCAAATGGGGGCTAAATTGCTATAATAGTACAAATTGATTTGGTCAATGAAGTTGTATCCTTAGAAATTATAATTACATGAAGCTTCTACTGTACCTGTTACAGTAACTTCACTGGGAAATCAATGAAACAACCATTCACACATGACCAGCCAGCCTTCACTTCAAGCAAAGCATCTGTGGTTTCAGCCCTAGCTAGCTATATGGCTTTCTTGAAGGCCAAAGTTATACCAAGTTGGGCTAACTAAATTAACCAATCAATCATGCAACCCCTATTAGTATATTTAATTTAGGTGTACAATGAAATCCAAACCCCACATGACAGCTATAGCCAATGGATATACAGGGGTTTTGAGTACACATACTTCTTTACTTGGCTGTCGCAGAAATTCTAGTAACTAGTGAACAGTTGCAATAAATTGAATGTATGCCAAGGCTATCTACGTATCTACTGACAAGCCGACCGACCGACCTACCTACTGTACAACTATACCAACCTATGCTGTCCTACCATCAACTCTCTATATTATTTAATTCAATTCAATTCAATTATTATTAATAAGTGCATCATGCCATGAAGGCACTAGGACACTTGATGGTCCAATGTAGCACTAAAACACAAGTACATACGAGAGAATTAGAGAAAAAGAAAAGAAACTTACAGACAAACCTCGTTAACACGAAACTCAGGGGACTGTGCTGAAATTTCATCTTTAAGTTAACAGTATTTGATGTAAACAGTACTGCACGTTATGCTTGGATCTGCATTTGGACTTAGCTAGCATTTCATGTTAAGATATTTCATGTTAAGCAGTTTCATGTTAACGAGGTTCGACTGTACTTAGACTAATGTTATGTACGTCCAAACTACTTACTAAACCTAGCATGCCACATCCTAGAGATTAATGTACATATATTATGGTGGTTTAAGCATGCATCAGACAATATACTAGCTGCCCTGATATCATCATCCAACTGTATATACTACGTCCTGCCTACCTAATGACTAAACTGCCCTACCTACTGACTAAACTGTCCCACCTACCTACTGACTAAACTGCCCTGCCCTACCTACTGACTAAACTGCCCTGCCTACTGACTAAACTGTCCCACCTACCTACTGACTAAACTGCCCTGCCCTACCTACTGACTAAACTGCCCTACCTAATGACTAAACTGCCCTACCTACTGACTAAACTGTCCCACCTACCTACTGACTAAACTGTCCTGCCTACCTAATGACTAAACTGCCCTACCTACTGACTAAACTGTCCCACCTACCTACTGACTAAACTGTCCTGCCTACCTAATGACTAAACTGCCCTACCTACTGACTAAACTGTCCCACCTACCTACTGACTAAACTGCCCTGCCCTACCTACTGACTAAACTGCCCTGCCTACCTAATGACTAAACTGCCCTACCTACTGACTAAACTGTCCCACCTACCTACTGACTAAACTGCCCTGCCCTACCTACTGACTAAACTGCCCTACCTATTGACTAAACTGTCCCACCTACCTACTGACTAAACTGTCCTACCTACCTACTGACTAAACTGTCCTGCCTACCTACTGACTAAACTGCCCTACCTACCTACTGACTAAACTGCCCTGCCCTACCTACTGACTAAACTGCCCTACCTACTGACTAAACTGTCCTGCCTACCTACTGACTAAACTGTCCTGCCTACCTACTGACTTAAACTGCCCTACCTACCTACTGACTAAACTGCCCTGCCTACCTACTGACTAAACTGCCCTACCTACTGACTAAACTGCCCTGCCTACCTACTGACTAAACTGTCCTGCCTACCTACTGTATGTACCAATATCTACCTATTGTCCTACCTATCAACCCACCATTCAGCCAACCTAACTAGCCTACCCACCCACTGACCCACCCACCTGCCAAACTACTACCTACAGCAATATCTATGGGCAGTTACTATCATTTAGTCAGACTACAAATCAACTATATTATGATCACATTGTACAGTACAATATATAATATACAGTGCCCACACATACATCAATACAATATATGCATACACATTTGCAAATCCTACATATCATCCTATACCTACACACAGTGGTACCACTACGCAAGCTTTGAGGACCAGCATACCCACTACTGGTACATGCAAGCAATGTGCTGCAGATCCTCATTGGATAAACACATCCAACAAACTGAAGCACGCAGTTTATGTACGTCCAGTGCTAAAGAGCTCAAGTGCAGTTGATCAATTAAATTTAACATGTTTCATTATACGTACGTGGAAGAATAATCAGCAAAGAAAGAATATACTACTCATTTATAGTCATGTAGAAATTGCCTGTGCATCCGGTAGGAAGCTCTCCCAAGTTTTGGCCGTCTGTGGAGAAAAAGAAACAATCAGTTTTACCAGTGAAGAGGGGTAACAAATGTTTAATATGAAACATGCACAGTGAACCCTGCTAGTCAGGACACATGAAATCTGGACACCTGTATAAACTGGACATTAGGTTATGGCCCCAAATTCTTGTACACACATGAATGAGATATTGGGGCAATCCTGGAAAATCAGGGCACCTCTGTAATCAGGACACTTTTGGTGGTCCCCAAGGTGTCCGCATTATACCTTGTACAGATGTAGACTCACGCTACTTCTTGTACAGATGTAGACTCACGCTACACCTTGTACAAATGTAGACTCACGCTACACCTTGTACAGATGTAGACCTACACTACACCTTGTACAGATGTAGACCTACACTACACCTTGTACCGATGTACATATACCCATACTACATCTTGTACATATGTATGTATAACCATGCTACATCTTGTGGAGATCTAAACCCACGTATGCTGTAAAGTACACTTTGTACATATTATTAATATCACTATGGAGATTAGTGTTGTGCGATTATTGAAAAAATCAACATTGCCGATTACTACTAATCAACATTGAAAGAAATCACGATACTTCGATTAATCAACACAAAAGCTGTAGGTGATCAAACTAAAAAAAATCTAAAAGCCTAAAAACGCAGTATCAAATTGAGATGTGTTTAAAAAAGTATTCACCACAATCAGTACATCATACAAGTTTTCAGCCAAAAACACAACATGGATGCATTTTGAGTGTCCAGACAGTTCTCTGAGCAGTGATAATGTCATTGGTGTTATTTTTGAGAGGGTTTAAATTAGCTGTTGCTAGCAGGTCCTCAGATTCTTCAGCCATTTTCCACACTCGATTTCAGTGCTATCTAACTGCACATGCTCAGTGTCAGTTTTTTTTATATTTTTATCCATGACCTGTGCTGTTTTTGCAATTTGTTCAAGTAATTGTCGATTTCTCATGGCAATCGATTGCAACAATTACGATTTGTCACAAATCAATTAATCCAATAATCGATTTAATCGCACAACACTAATGGAGATGTATGCAGACACACACTACATTGGATACTATTACATACACTACCATACACACACACACACACACACACACACACACACACACACACACACACACAAACACACACACACACAAACACACACACACACAAACACACACACACACACACACACACACACACACACACACAGTACGCTACCTCCTCTTGCTGTTGCAGGAGTGCCTCTAGATACTCAATGAGTTTGGCCTTAAGCTCAGTGGTCCTGCGAGTCTAAGATGAGGAAGAATAGTATGGAGTGAAAGAAGTGATGGGTTAAGAAGCAACAATGGATAATCCACTAAAAGAGCAAATATACGTTCTTACACGGGAGCAAGATTCACTACAAGCACTCCCAGATGACCCTGCTATGGGCACATTAGGGACCAGACCCTGTTCTCAAGTCAGGAAAGTCAGAAAATGTACAATTTTCCATATAGTGAATAAATTCATGTGACCCAGTTAATGCCCTAATTTGACAGTGTAACTTGCTATAGTGAATTCTGATAAGAAGAATTTCAGTGTCCCTGTGATTTGCTATAATGAGATTCAACTGTACATTACAAAACATAATAATCTTGGCTGGTACCTCAAATATCACAATCTCCTTTTTCACACGTTCTGATATGTCTTCAAAAGTCTTTTGTTCAGCTTCTTGTTTCTTCTCCAGCTGTACACAGCAAAAGCACACACAATGATCCCAACAAACATGACACCAAGAGGTCTACACTCACCATAGGGTCTACACTCACCATAGGGTCTACACTCACCATAGGGTCTACACTCACCATAGGGTCTACACTCACCATAGGGTCTACACTCACCATGGGGTCTACACTCACCATAGGGTCTACACTCACCATAGGGTCTACACTCACCATAGGGTCTACACTCACCATAGGGTCTACACTCACCATAGGGTCTACACTCACCATAGGGTCTACACTCACCATAGGGTCTACACTCACCATAGGGTCTACACTCACCATGGGGTCACCACTCTGCTCATATACTAGTCACCAACTGTACATACGTATGTACGTACATAGTCCACCAACACGTATGAACGTACACACTAGTCCCCCAACATGTACGTACATATGTACACACTAATCACCAATATGTACCTGTGTACATAGTCCACCGACATGTATGCATGTACACACTAGTCCACCAACACGTATGTACGTACATACACACTCCACCAACACATACACATGTACAAAAGTCTGCAAACATGCATGCACACATTCATTGGTCCACAAACACACGTATGTACATATGTACACACCAATCCATCAAACACACGTACATATGCGCTAGTCCAACAACATATGCACATACACACTAGTCCACCTTAAAACGTTTATACACACCACCACAAACAGTACAATATATATTTTTTGATGCACAGCACACAAAACATGCATATACATACAGCCTCAATTTCAGCTTGAATGGCAGCTATCTTGTCGGGCTTTCCTTGAGCCTTCAATTTCATCTCGCTATCCTTCTTCTTCACAAGTGTGTTTTGGGTAGACACTAACAACTGCTGGGTTTTATCGCGTGCTTGGAACATTTGCTGCATATGTAGAGAAGAAAACAAATATAAAGGAAGGACAATACACACTGGAAAATACAAACTGCCCTCCCTAGTTTTCAGCAAACAGCCACACACACACATATGTACACACACAGTGCACAATCTAACCACACACACTCACACACGTACACACACACGTACACACACACGTGCACACACACACACACACACTCACACAAGCACACCACACACACACATACACACACACACACACACACACACACACACACAATGCACAGCTTAACCACACATATTCACACATGTACGCACACAAACACATGCACACAAACACACACACACACACACACACACACACACACACACACACACACACAGTACAAGATTAATATGCTGTGTACCTACAGAATAGAACTCACCCTGATACCACCCATCAAACCGATGTAGTCTTTGATAATCTCTGTGAATACATAGAGGTCGGCCTTGTACTGCTGATGATGTAGTTGGCTGACTTTGTCCTCCACTTCAGACAGTCTGGCCAGAGCGTGAGACACACTCTTGTTCTCCTCCTCAACATTACTCAATATGGCAATACTCTTGCTCCCACTACCATTGGCAATAACAAGATCTGAAGAACAGTGGTATACGTTAGTACGTACATTATCCCAAGCTAATCACACAAGCACATACGTACACACATACACCCCTCTACCCCCCCCCCCCCCCCCCCCCAAGGGGATTAAGGGGAAAAAAAATCATGTATGCACATAGATGGATACATGGTGTGCCCCTCTCCTCTACAACACACATAGATGGAAACATGGTGTGCCCCTCTCCTCTACAACACACATAGATGGATACAAGGTGTTGCCCCTCTCCTCTACAACACACATAGACGGATACATGGTGTTGCCCCTCTCCTCTACAACACACATACAGTGTTCTCCCCAGAAATTATTTCAGGCATGGTGACTATGTACGTATGTGCATATGTACATGCGTATGTACGTCATCATATACATATATAAATTTTGTCCATACAATGCATTACAAATTGCTTGAAGCTTCAGTTTTGGGCACTAGAATGATTTATACTGAATATAAATTTTCAATAATCTATGAATGCACACGTTTTCCTACAAATAGCCTTCAATTTAGAAAGGAAGGCATGTTGGACCGACATGCCTTAAGATACCTGGGGAGAACACTGACATAGATGGATACATGGTGTTGCCCCTCTCCTCTACAACACACATAGACGGATACATGGTGTTGCCCCTCTCCTCTACAACACACATAGACGGATACATGGTGTTGCCCCTCTCCTCTACAACACACATAGACGGATACATGGTGTTGCCCCTCTCCTCTACAACACACATAGATGGATACATGGTGTTGCCCCTCTCCTCTACAACACACATAGACGGATACATGGTGTTGCCCCTCTCCTCCACAACACACATAGATGGATACATGGTGTTGCCCCTCTCCTCTACAACACACATAGATGGATACATGGTGTTGCCGCTCTCCTCCACAACACACATAGATGGATACATGGTGTTGCCCCTCTCCTGTACATTTTAACAAGGACTTGGGACAGTTCTGTAAATTAAAGCCTGCTTGTGTGCACTGGCTTTCACAACGTACCTCGGCGATAAACAACTGTTTCTTCCAAAGCTTCATGAAGAACCTTCAGCTTATTGTCCAATGCGGTGTATTCCTCAGCCTTCACTTCAAACCACTAGCAAAACAAGAATGGACACACATTCAAAGTGGATGCATCTACTCTCCAGTTCTGTATCCAGTAATACTACACCTACAAGCATGCTAAACTGATCATGTCTTCTTGAGCTGCAAGAGAAGGAGTATACTTCATTCCATCTCCCTATAATGACCTAGGAACCTCTTAAAGTGTTTCACTGGGTGCCTGTAGGAATAGCCTATGGCCAAAGGCTCCTCAGTCTAAATAATGATCCCCTGATCCCCTGATACTGTACCTGATCTACGGAAGAGACCGGTAAGAATACACTCTATAGCAAGCAATTTCCAAGGAGATAATGGCATGTTGACAGAGGTGATTGGAGATACCGTACGTGTTCTAATTTTCGCGGGCCTAAACTTTCGCGGATGTCACAAATTCGCGATTTTCGCCGGTCCCTATCCAGTGCCTATTTTCTTTGCAGGCATAGATTGAGTATCTATGGTCCAAGTTAACTGGTGATAGACCTGAGCTGACCATAGATCGCAATTAGCACTTTATAGTTCTAAAGATTGCCAAGCCAAACATGGCAATGACATCCAGACGTGAGCGGTTTCTTCCTCTGAAGTGTTGTATATTTCTTTTCTAACAGCATCTGCCATACTTAATGGGACAACTTGTTCCAAATCTGGAAAGTCCGGACGTTTACGAACCAAAAACGAACGAATCGATCGCAACATTCTTTATCACCGTCAGGTAGCTACTGGCACATGCGAATGCAAACGAAGACAAAATAATGGCAGCAAACAAGCTGATACCTTCTTTGACAACTACATAGGTATATCATCATGGATCTAACAACAATACAACAAGGCGTCAACAGCGCCACCCGCTGTTCAGCGACGGCCATTTTATATCACTGCGCAAGCTTGCAAGATTTCAAACTTTTCGCTGATTTAAACTTCGCGGATGGCTTCCAATCTGCGAAAACTGCGAAAGTTTAGGCCCGCGAAAATTAGAGTGCGTACGGTATTTAATATCACACACAATACATGTGTACGCACGGATGAACATGACACCCAATGCAATGGTTGATCCATATGACAGACAACACATACTTAAGGAAATTATTAGATGAACTACGTATGTACTGTATGTGCCTGAGACACTAGGTGCTGGAACCAGGTGCTGGAACCAGGTGCTGGAACCAGGTGCTGGAACCAGGTGCCGGAACCAGGTGCTGGAACCAGGTGCCGGAACCAGGTGCTGGAACCAGGTGCCGGAACCAGGTGCCTGAACCAGGTGCTGGAACCAGGTGCCTGAACCAGGTGCTGGATAAACCAGGTGCTGGATAAACCAGGTACTGGATAAACCAGGTGCTGGAACCAGGTGCTGGAACCAGGTGCTGGATAAACCAGGTGCTGGATAAACCAGGTGCTGGATAAAGGAGGCTATCACATACACAAAACACAGAAGTCCATCAAAAAGAACTGGTAGATAAAATGAGACTACCAACTAAACCAAAAGGAATACTGTCAGAGCAACAGCCACTATCCAATAAAGGACAGGAATGGGTGAGAGAGGACTTGTGTTAACACTGTTCCTACATTCCAATCACCTGACAGCTGCTTCAATTGCTTCATTTTAGGCTCAATATTGCTAAAACATATACTGTGTACACGTACTCCTTTGTGTATGTACGTATGTATTGTACTTATGCAATCAGTTAGTGACCTAATCACACTTGGCCAGGTTAAATTACAACTGTAAGAATTTCAAACACAAAATTAGCCATTGGTGCACACACACATACAGTACCTAGATGTACTCCACTTTGACAAGAGTACCAGCTAGTACACACTATGGGTTATGCCAGATGGTCAATGCTCAATGCCACGTTCACATGTTCAATAGTAGTGTTAGAAATAATGGTCAGCATTCAGACATTGTCCAACCATTTTGGTGTTTTGTCCAACCCAAAAAAGTTTGGGTCAGACATTTGGCTGAGCACTACCTCATGTTCATTTCACACACACAGCGATGAGACCAAGTCATTCATACTAAGAATGTCTATTTATGCTTTCATTATTTGTTGATACACATCTACTGTGGCACATCTGCTGTGGCACATCTACTATGGCACATTTGTACTTCAAATATAGTATATGTGAGCGTCGCCAGTATAAATCGCAGATTATGACCACCCTGGTGAAAATGCTTTTTTGACATATTTTGAAAGAAGCATTATCAGTGTGCTTGATTCATAAGTTTGAGCGCGATTCGCCCAGCCATCTTGGAGTAATGGTCCCGTTTCCTGACAGTCCTCGCCTTTGTTCTGGCGTAAGTATACGGAAATCTCGGATTTTATCGGAAACTATGGTCTATCACGTGACATTTCTCTCAAGAGAAATGAAGTTTCTTATCTTCTTTAAGTGATTTTCTTCCCTTTTGGACATTTTATATCGCTTTTCTGACGCTCTTCAACTATCAACGCCTTTTTCCTACTTAGCGATTTAAATGGCACCCGTGCTTCACCAGAGATATTTTTCCGTTGCTTGTAGCCTTTTGGACGACTTTGGAGTATTCTCAGAAAGTTTAGGGACACCCGAACTAGGCGGTGAGAGTAAACAACAGCCACTGAGTGATGCTGAAGATGAGAAAGTGGTTCCTTCTTCGATCGTATCCATTTCCATGAGTCACTGACAAAAAAGCGACGAATTCTGCTGGTAGAAGACAAATTTTACCCCATATGCACACTCTTTCTTGGTGCCTAAAGTAAGCATGTGTTTTGGAGTGATTTAAAAGTGATTGCAACCTCAAAAGGCAAACTATGATAAAATTTTCGAATGCCAAACTTTGACAGCCATTTTCTCGAAAACGCAAAGTGGTCATAATCTGCGATTTATACTGGCGACGCTCACATATGTATTTCGTATCCAAAATATGTATGTCCGAGCAAATCTGAAATTGCCTGACCCAAAATAATGATGCTATATAGGACATTTGTCCATCCGACACTTGCTCCTTATTTCTAACACTGCAATAGGTGCAGAAATTGCCTTCCATATGTATCTATTTGTACATCACACACTGCATAATTAGCCCGTGATAGTTCTACACATACAATCACACCCGGTGTACACAGTGCACGCAGAACACCCACAATCTGTCATGGGCTGCAGCGCAATTAGTCCGCTGTATCAGAAGGTACAGTAATTGTCTCCACCAGTGACTAAATTGGACCTGGTCGCACCACAATGTGGCCAGCATGCGTATGCACTGTTTGTACTTCGCTACACAAGCAAATAAATTCAACACCGTCTACATAGCGTAGTTCGTACCCGCAACATGCACATACAGTAAACTAATACATGTACACGTGTAAGTATGTATGTATTTCTGTATAGGGCATGATCTGTGGATATGATGTGGAACAGATCACACTAAAATTCCACATGTCACACACACTAAGTTTGTGGGGTGAATATTGGCAATATACTAAAATACAGCACAGGTGCACATCTTCATTGGATGGGCGTACAACTTGTGAACCAACAACTTGATTGAAATTCACGATTTCATTTTGCAAACAGACCGGCCCCCGTTATATGTTAGATACATCAGCTATACTATACGTACGTGTACTGTATCTCACCAAATACCGTATAGGTGCAAATTTTCATGGGGCATACATTTCACAAATCTAGAACTTGGCTGTAATTCGTGATTATATTTTTGGGAATGGACCAGTCCCTACTACGTATATATCAAAATAAAGTCATGTGAAAATAAGCACCTATACAGTATTCGGAATTGGATTTTCATAAATGCAAGCTCATTTGCAAAGCTTGTGAAAATGAAAAGTATGTGAAAAGTAGTGTCCATATGTTAGTAAACTGTGAAAATATGCAATTGTACGTGATTTTGATTCTGGGTAATTATGTACTGTCGCATTTACTGCACCATGTTGTCATGATACCATGGTGTTTCTAGGATTGGACCAGAATTGCAATTTTTACATTCCAGGGATATAAAATTTCGTCTTAAAACACAAACTCAGTAAACCCTCGAAACAGCTTGTTGACAGTCACAGAAAATAAACACCACCTACAAGTACACCCTTCCACCATCACCCTAGTGGAGTGTACCTAAGTGCCCCCGGGCCTAGAGGTGGTATGACTAATACAAAGAAACCTGAAGTCTTTCTGTGCAAATTGTTCAAAGAGGACATACCCTACAATGTATATACACATACGTACCTGGT
>CAUJGJ010000085.1:2637700-2680200 GCA_963170055.1 Halisarca cf. caerulea
CTTTCAGAACCCGCCTCCTTTTGTAAAATTTCTAAATACAACACTGCACACGTATGTACAAGCAGAGAGAAACTTAAGTCAAACATCAGACAAAATCTAGACGAAAGATTCTTGTGAACAACCACTTCACATCACATTTCCATCTGACCAATATCTGGTTAAAAGTACAAAGCTACTCCATCCTTGCAATGGAACTCACAAAAACTGGACCTTTTGCACCTAATTTCCATTCATAACAAATGAATGGAGAAAAAAGAGGCGGATCAACCAGAAGAAATGATTAAGTGAAAGGTGACTGTTCACTGTCGAAGAAAAAGTGAGCTACAATCTTAGTTGCTGAGGGTAGGGGTGTTTATTGGCAAAATGTAAAGGTCATTGTCTCTGACAGGAAAGATAAAACTCTTGCAATGAAGCCAAGTTGTGGGGCCTACTTTGAGACATTTCAACATCACAAAACCTGGAGGAAAGTTGCTGAATGATTGCATTGGAAAGCCATGGTTGCCCAAATCATCGAGTCATGGATACAATCTGGTGTTGTAACTGTCTTATGAGAAGCATGTTGTATGTCCCTGTACTACTTCTCCTGTATCTCTACCAATCACTTTTACACCCTAAAACACAAATTTATGCTCACTGGTACAATAGTACAGAAAATTGCAGTTGGCTTCTCTGATGGGTATACGTACGTACATTCACTTGGTGATCACTGTGGAATAGAGTCAGGTGATTCACAAATAACTGAATAAAGAGTAAAGATGGTTGAACAGCTATGTAAGTCTCATTATAATTGGAGTTTGATGCTGCGTAAGTAATTCACAAGTCAACTGCTTTCTTTCTTTCAGCAAACATTTTGATAGCTGGCTGCTGTTTTCATCAGCGACATGATACGTACCTTGACAGACAGCAGCCTGATGTCGAAATGTACAGTGAAAACAAATCATTTGACTGGCGAATTACATTCAAATCCAACAAGCTAAATACAGAGCTGCTTCAAATACAGTCACACCTGGTTTATCCGAAAACCTCATTTATCCGACACTCTGCTGTGAATCACCACCACCACTCTGTGTACTATTTACCCTCATTTATCCAACACCTGGTTTATCTGACACATTTTATGAGGAACAAACGTGGTCGGATAAACCAGGGCCCACTGTACTTGAGATTCACTAAGGCAACTTCTTACTATGTGCTGGTGAAAAGGTCTGGATGGGCTCTATAAGCAGAGGTACAGAGGTAGTCGGAATAGAGAGGTTAGTTCCAATGTGTGGATCACTTTTGAGACCAAACGGTATGGCCGGTTTAGGCAGTGCAACCAACTTACAGAGGTTCGGATTAGAGAGGTTTCACAGTAGGAGGGCTTGTCTCTGCAAGACACTGTGACATGTACCTGTGGCGTGGAAATGCTACTTTGCAACCTTTTTAAGGTACTACATTAACTTTGAAATGAAACTGTGCATCAAAACTATAAACGATGAGCTAAAATCTCAACTAGGGTCCCAAAATGTCCAAAGGAGTCATACATTCTAACAAAATTTGTTCCAGGGGTCCATATTTTGGAAAATATGAACCAGGGGGTATAAATTTAGTGGAACAAACAATTGTGACATTTTAAAACATTTTCTTTAATATTTTTATAATAGATAATAAGCTACAATAATTGTGGCAAGTTCAAATTTTGTATTTTCCCACTACCAGGATGTCCTTGGTTACTCCTACATCATTACATTATAGATGGTGTGTGTGTGGGAGGGGGCAGAATTTGCACATTTCCTCATTGTAATTCCACCATTCTTTTAAATGCCAGTACAGAAATGGGAACACCAAATCTTGGGAAAAGAGCAAGTTAGATTCCTACGCTATCTAATAAGCCTTTGAGTGAAAATAAGTTACGAGCTACTGACATTTCACGACTTTCTTTTACAGTGACAAAAACAGGTCAATTTCTCACAAACAAGTCATTCTCGTTTTGCATTGACCGGTTGCAAGACACAAACCCTATTTCAGCGGCCAAAAAGGAATTAAGGTGAAAAACAAGTAGTGGTTGGATAATTGAAGATTAACGGTCGGCAAACCTTAGTTTTAGGTACTCCTGCTGAGGGTTGACCAACAAGCAACTCAGGCGGTTTGGGTTTCACTTCTTCCTCGGATTCAATTGAAATATTATCTACTTCAACTTGCTTCGTGGTAGCAGGTGGATCTTTTGGCAAGGTTTCTTCCTCAGGCTCTTGAGTGGGTACAGGAACCATGTACTCTTCAGGCTTTTCTTCTTCCTCTTCTTCTTCTTCTTTTTGTTGTACTTCTTCCGATTTATCTTCCTTCATTTTTTCAACTTCACCAAAAGGATTTTCATCATCAATATCTGCAAAGATATCTTCATCTTCATCGTCTTGCTGACCAATGGGGGGTGGTTCGTCCGCCATTTTCAAACCATTTAATTGCGTGGGAGGAGCAGTGTCTTGTGATCACCAGCATCTTCCCGCATCACGGATTGCGTATAGCTTCGTTTATTTAAAATACAGAGAATAGTTAAATAGTTAATAGAAGATAGTTAATATCTGCAGCGTTTGTTTCACCCACAGCCTGCAGCATCTTTTCTATAGGGAACTCTGTGTCCTGGGCATTTAAACCCCATATCAGACTTCCCTTATTGCCACATGCATGAGTTTTACTCTGATGAATTGTAACTTTTGGCAATAATGGTGTTTCTCTCTCTTTCCCTTTCTTGTTGACCATGCATACAATTTTTTGATCACTAATCAAATAAATGCCATATCAAAGCTAGAAAATCAACATGCAGTGGAACCCCTCTATTCCGGACACCTTGTGAACAGAAAGGACAGTCCTGATGATGAAGATTCCGTCCTTTCCTCAATCTGTTCTATATCAATGCATAGTGAGGTATTTGGTTCTAGTGGCTGGACTAGAGGGGTTCCACTGTATACTGCATCATACAATACCGGGATATATTTGCATTTAAAGGATGTGCATGCCTGGGAACCATACACAGATGCACCTGTTCTGTCACAACTGTTTCCAAACACTGAAGCGCAAAATGATAATTCTTAGTACACATAATACTACAAGTGTAGTGTACATTGTCACAATTTCATAATAACTTTACCACACATTAGCTGAAGGTTGATACTCCATGTTGATGTTGGGTTTTCAAGACAAGTTGATGACAACATTACACTGTCAAGGTTAGTTTACAATGTGTAGACTCCTGGCATGTAGACACTGTCAAAAAAATAATGGATAAATTTTTGAGTCTCTGTTACCATTTGGTACAAACTGTTTCAAGCAGCACTTCATGTACAGAGAGTACTTTTGGATACGTAACAACAAAGGCTCTCTGTCAAAGCCAGGGAATATTCTAGACACAAAGTGTGCATAATAGTAGAAACCTTGTGAGGAGTAGTCAGCTCTTTCTTCTACATTAATGTATGATGTAATCTCAAAGCCTTAACTCGTCATAAAAATTGATGAAAGAGGAGACTGATACTACATAAGGCTAGATGTATATAAGTACATCGCCACTTCTTTGTTGGACGGATAATGTTCAAATCATGTGAACGCATATAGTAAATTGTCTACCATGTACAGAAGTGGCTATGTGTTAGTATAAAAGCTATTGAATATCTCAATAAATGTCTATCAGGAAGCAATTTACTGCCTGTGGCTTAAAAAATGTCATGATTATTTTGTGTACTGTATCATCCATTTTCAAAAGAGTGACCACTTACATGCTGAGAACAAGTGCATGATGTCAAGAAAAATGCTAACACTATTTTGAGAGAATGGCTCTTACACGAGTGATTCTCCAATAACCAGATCACAAGCAATACCTTGAACATAACAATGACTCTTCTAAACAAACACACACAATAAATCAATTTGCTAAACTGATCGATTCAAGTACAAAATAAAACCACATTCAATCTATTTCTTATCATCAGATTTGTGGGTTTGATTTGTCCATTCTTCTTCGTTGTCTGATTCTAAAGATCTTGTCTTGAAATTATCAAACTCGCCTTTATCCATTCTCTGAAGGAAGGACTCCAGCAATTTTTTATTCAAATGATCGGTGAGGGTCTTTTCTTCTTCCTTCTTGTCTTCCTCCTGTACTTGGTCACACTGACGAGTGGTACAATCCATTTTATTGTCTGTGTCACTATCACCATAGATAGGAGTATCTATGCTATCACCCTGTTGACCCTCCATTTAATTTCGCCCGCGAATCACGCGTCATACAACGCGGAGTAGACAATGACGTCATCGCTTGTACGCCGCCTCAGAGAAGTGTAGATCAAGTTATCCCATCACCTTTGCTACTGCGTCGTGCGGTCCAGGTGCTTACGACACTTGAAGTTGTTAATAAGTGTAGATGATGTGAGAGGTACAACACCCTATTATCGATACGACTCGTCAAGAGCGACGCGAGGTACATTTATAACGTTGGTCTCTGTGGGAGCAGGCAGTATTCCAAGTATGGCGAGCAAGGTGAACAGATCTGCAAGGGCACAATGCAATTTCAGTATAAAAGATATTTTGGAGTTAACCGAAGAAGCTCCTTCCGCGGAAAACGGTGGTCATGAGTTGGAAGATAAATTGAGCAAGTTCCGCACTAGCCACAGTCATGATAGCGGGTCTGGATTCCGAACTGTTAGCAATAGTGCTACGATTAGCCGTTCATCGGCAACAACGTCAAACCCTCGATCAGAGAGCGGTAGTTCTCACAAAGCAGGAAATGTGACCACTCCCGCAGGTATAATCTAGTAGATACTGTGTCCATAGAGTTATACGGAACGGTGCGGCGTGTGGTAATTCGGGACGGTGGGTCAAAACATAGATACTGTAACCAGCAGTCCCAATCGCAAGCTACGTACACACGTTATGCCTCATCTTAGTGTTTCCACGAACTAGTTCGACAGCTTAACCATAGCCAAGTTACAGGCATAGTTCCATATTACCCTAGTGTTGTGAAATATATATATATACCCAATATGTATATTATACATGTAGTATATATATATTGGGTATATCAAAATTAATATATTGGGTATATCAAAATTAATGCAATATGCATTTATAGTCAGACAATTGCAAGTATATTTAGTTTCACTTTTGCTTTCATCAACTATTTTCCTGCATAGATGGTGTGCTTCGACAACCTGTCCCGCATTTTTTTGCTGGATGGTTTCCACAAAGGATGGATCAGCAGCAGCAGCAGCAGCTGCAGCACAAGCATGCACTGCAGCCACAGTGTCAGGTGGTTCGTGGACCAATGAATGTACCGCAGATCCTGCCATTCCCTTGGGGTCACAGCTGTGAATGGAGCAGCCGTAGACGACGAAAATCAAGAACTGTTTTTACCAGTGAACAGCTGCTGATTCTTGAAAAGAAGTTTGAAGAAAAGAAGTATCTTTCCTTGACAGATCGCTATTGTCTAGCCTACAAGCTGGGATTATCGGAACAGCAGATTAAAACATGGTTTCAAAACAGGAGAACTAAATGGAAAAAGTGCAAGCTTTCTCTAGAACAGTTTGAGGATTTGGAGGGAGATTTATCACCTAATCATTGTCAACCATGATTGAAATTGTCACCGTATTTAAAAGTATTGATTAATACATGCAGTCATGCAGACATCAGATTCCACTATTCTTATTTCCTGGACTATATTAATATGTTCATGGCATGTGTATAATTATTCATTCTAACTAACTTGGTACATGTATTGGCAAGTTCTGTTATACTGTAATGGTCTGACTGTCGGATCATATTATATGGATGTATTTTGTGCGACTAAAAGCCAACCTACAACGAGCTACACCTGAGTACTTGTAATTTTAAAATTATATCTGATTCACTGTCCATGTATAATAGATACAGATTCTGATTGATTGATAATACAAGTATATCCAATGATATTATATATTTATATATATATATACATTATATAGTAGCTATGGGCAAATATACAGCATGCACGTCCACTATATACTATAACTACATGCACTTAAACTATATAGTATTATTATTATAGCTAATATCAAAATTATAATATATAATAATAGTGCCATGCATGCATGCAGCATGCACTCACTACATGATCATGCATGCACACATGCACTTTATTGCATAATAAACTGAGTGATTAATTATAAGGTATAGCATGCCAACCATGCATGCAGTTGCTTATATACGTGTTTGTATTACAATACTATTATAATGCCTGCAGCTGCAGTTTAATTTAATAATATAATAAACACAATGCATAATCTTCATTTGACATGCATACAAAATTCAATTAAATCACATCTTGTGATCCTGCAATTTATGCTTATACTTTATCCTTAATTAATATTGTTCAACCTCCATTATATTGAGGAATTATAATAAAATATTAACCACATGCAACATAATACAGTACTTTAAATTGTCACTTGAACAACGGAATGACTCACAAGTATACAAGTTGTCAAATGAATAAAACTGTGACTGTTGTTCGCATTAAAACAAAACAGTGGAACAAGTATATAATACACTTTGGACATAACAGAGCACAACACATCTGCAATGGCCCTTGAATATATTTTGAATTTAAGTGTAGTTTTTGTTTTTAATTTATGAAGGTTTCAATCAATTATAATGTACAATTATGCACAGAATGGGCAGTGAATCTGAATGGGTAGCCCCTTACATGTAGGCGCTATGTATCCATTTGCTCCAAACTGGTACTGCTGCTGTGATGTGTGAGAGGATGCACACCTGCACTGTAGTGCCCCGAACTGTGACTTGAAGCCGATGACAGAGAAGTGTCTGAAGGGTAGCGCTTCATTATGCGGAACTGGTCCAGCATGAAAATGACCCAAGGTCCAACAACTTCACTCAGGTTATCCTCGTTCATCAAAATGAATGGGTGTCTCTGTACAGAATAGCAAATGTGGCAATGACCTTAACAACCAACTATTGTGTAATTGTCCACCTGATCCAATAGTGCAGTTTAGGGACGATGTTGGTACAATACAGTAAACACACATACAACAGGCATAGTGCAATTGTCTGACACAGGTAGCTGTGTCAGACAATTGCACTATGGAGTGTATATATTGTGTACATATTGTGGTTGTGCTGAAAGTACCACACCACATGCATAACATTCCCTTGAAAAAGCAACCTATAGTTATAGTAGTAGTTTGCTATAGGCACAGGTTCAATACACTGAACCATACAGTCATGAACATAGAATATAGAATGTAGTTTGCTTTATGCAGGTGCAATGTCAGTACAACAAACCATAAAGCTTAAAGAATAAGGTGCTTAGCAATGTTCATGCTCAATACAGCTATACAATTTCATCACTGAACGTTGATAGCAAATGTTTAACATACAAACACTAAACAACCATAATTACCAAAGCAGGTACAGACAACGACTGATCAACACTGACCAGGATTGGGAGAAATATTTGAACTGCATGTTTGTAGGCTCAAGTGGAATGGGCGCTAACTATTTTCAGAGTCAACCAACCATCTACAGTGCATCCAATTGACTGGGAGAGCAATCACCACCTTTAGCATGCCATGGCTTCCATACATTCTGATGTTGAGATTACAAAAATGTACTGACCAGCAGAGAATACCAACACGTAGTTGGAAGGAATCTTCATTAAACTATTTAACTCGTCAGTATAAGAATTTCGACGTAATAATCTTCGACCCTTGATCATCTCTCCATGGACGTGTCTGTGTGCATAATATGTGTGTGTCTCTTCTTTTTTCCAAACGTGCATTAGGCATGACGGACTGTGAGCATACAAAAACACATGCACATGTATACACACACACAATAACAACAACAACAACAACAACAAAACAAACACACAATAAACACACACACACAATAAACAAACACACACACAACAATACACACACACACACACACAGCAATACACAAGGGCAAACATATCTACAGATAAATGTCACTAGACACAATCTTACTCCAGATTACAAAAACAGGGCATTGTGTCAAGAAAATTAGTTGTGGAAACCATGATTGTTAAACTGTATAAAAACTGTATATCCTAAGTTGGGAAATGTTGGCGAACAATAAATTTTGCGAATTGGCATCAAAACTGCTAGGCAGAAAAATTCGTGACTGAAAATTTCGCGAGTCTCACCATAGATTGTTTATATCTATACTTTAGAACGTGTGCAGAAATATTTGCAACAAAAACATTCGCGAGTGGAGTCAATTCGTGAAAAACACGAATATTATTGGTTGCGAAAATTTCCCAATTTAGGGTTATGTAGGCAATGTTGACTTACCAGAAGTCCTTCTATTCCTGGGCGCGACTTTGGGGCCTTCTGCATGCTACAAGAAGCAAGACAGCATTGGTCACAGTCCATCAATAATAAGGCTGAGACTAGTAAGACTATAGACTGAGAAAAACTGGAAAGATTGGCATATCTTATTGGCACAAGCTGCATACATGTATATATAAATAGTTTGACCACGAATATCAATGACATCAGTATCCTACTGTACATATAGGCATAATGAGATGGACACACATGTGCATAAGCACCTCTGCGAACATACAAACAGATAGCTATGCCATGGTGACGTCCAAACTACTCGACTATGTCACTATAATCAGTATTGAGATACTCGGCCTTCAGAATATAGTTCAACATGGGAAGAGTAGGGAATAAAAAGGGAGACAGGCTTACCATAGTCCAATAAATTCAACAAAAGGCGCAGAGAAACTCTGTGGGGGTAGCTGAGGTGGTTTCTGTGCCACAAAAGGATCAACTTCGGAATCACAGTTGACAAAAGTATGCAAAGTAGAAGATAACACTAACCTCATTCACAATGCATTGGAGTAGCTCAATAGGCTGTAAACATATTTGCATGTATGTACATATGTCATGTTTTGGAAGAGAAAGAACAGAGTCATTAGATGTATGAACCAGTGAGCAATGCTCAGTATACATGGAAGGAACTAACCAGCATTGTGTTTGCTCTGGTGCCATCCTGTGTATGTAAATGCACAGAAAAGAGCAACTCTGACATTAGGGGCTGTTATACACACATTACAAAACACAAGGAGTCTGTGCAGATGTGTACAAAAGTGACACAAGCCCAGCATACCTGGATCGTTACCACATCTACTGCAGTAAATTAATTGCTCATATTATTATGGCTTCCTACAACCAATCAGATACTGGAAAACCATATCCCTTGAATAAAACATCAGCCAATACTCTCTCAGGCCCGGCAGAAGCAATTTTCATTTGGTCGGGTCAGCGATATATTATATGTTAAAGACAACTTTATATGTCAGTCATGCATGGCCAAGACTGAAGAAAAAGAGCCGGTTAGACAGGATTGACTTTTCACGTTCTTGTTGTGAACTCCTGAGAAACTGCACCAGTGATAGCTACTGTACACTTCAATAAGCACCTTCCGAGTAGTTTGCATCCAAAGTGACCTAAAATTGGCCTGACTGGAACACCTTTTACTCAATAACTAAACTATAGGTAGCTCAAACCATCCCCACTCAGGTACTGGAAAAAGACAACTCGATACACTTGTAATATTATTGTGAGGGACAGATATTGTAATCGAGAATATACTAAGAGTCATTGGACAATCAAGCACTTTAAACAAACATCTAGCTGGTTTGAGGCTCCTGGAGTGTTGGATTAAAGAGGTTCCACAGAGAAGACACCCATAAACAGTGGATATATGTACTGTAACATACAAACAAGAAAAAAGTATTGGAGTCAACTCACATTTAGGTATGGAAACCGGCCAATAGCTAGCTCAAATATGGATATCCCTAGACTCCATATATCAGAATGAAGTCCATATTCTTCTCCCATTATCCTTTCAGGCTTAAAAGATGAAGAAATTTAAGATAATGATTGAACTAGTAACAGGATTTGTTTACCGGTACAGAGGTTAGAGCAATTAGCAACGGACATGTGTACAACTTGTAGATCAACATTACCAAGTACATGGGACAAACAATCCGGCTATCATAAATCAAGATGCATGCATACTGCACCTATGCAAACACTAAACCAACATATAGTCAAGTACATGACCACTCACTGCCATGTATGCATTGGATCCAATGAACGTTTTTGCCATTGATGTAAGAAGCTGAATATGGTAGTGAAAGAGATGTAGAACACACACACACACACACACACACACACACACACACACACACACACACACACACACACACACCAAAACACACAGACACACACATGTACCAACTCTCTCTAATGCATACTAACAGTGTTAGAAATAATGGTCAGCATTCAGACATTGTCCAACCATTTTGGTGTTTTGTCCGGCCCAAAAATGTTTGGGTCAGACATTTGGCTGAGCACTACCTCATGTTCATTTCACACACACAGTGATGTTACCAAGTCATTTGTACTGAGAATGTCTATTTATGCTTTCATTATTTGTTGATGCACATCTGCTGTGGCACATCTGCTGTGGCACATGTGTACTTCTCCAAAAATATGTCCAAGCAAATCTGAAATTGTCCGACCCAAAATGATAATGCTAGACTAAGGACATTCGTCCATCCGCCACTTGCTCCTTATTTCTAACACTGTACTAATATGGTAGAAACTCTGTATAAATGCTACCCTTGGAACCCAACCTGGTGGTATCAGGTATCAGCTATTTTTTCGTGGGAAACTGTTAGCCATAGGCTGTTGAAAGTAGCATCCACAAGTGGTGGTAATGGCAGAGTGCTGCACACTTTACAGAAGCACAAAAGCGAATACAATGGAACCTCCGATAGTGGCCTCTCCCAAATAAAGACACAGCTTGAGGTTCCAAAATAATTCCTCCCTACAGTTCTTATACATTTTGTTCCTCCCAAAGAGGACAACTTCCTTACAAAGGACAAATGGGGTTGTCCCAATGTGTCTATTTTGGAGGTTCCACTATTATAGGATTACCACTACTTTGAACAATAACATAAAACCTTGGCCATTACAGTAGGTGGCTGACCCGTAAAGTATTAGGTCACTATAGATACCGTAGATGCGGATTTTTCTACAGGCTTAAAATTTTGCTAATACTGTATACTGAAAAACATTTGCAATCTAATTTTTGCAGTTGACACTGTACACATACAATACCTACACAGACAATGGCAGCAAATGACTCCTAAATTTTTGCTAACACAGCCTAAACCTGCCAATTAGCAAAAATATCATCCTAGCAAAAAATCAGCATCTACAGTAAGTACCATAGACTGTGCAGACTAAGCTCATACCAAACTTAGTGCCACAAATATGTATCTGTATGTACGTATGTACCTGAACGCTGACTCCAAAATCACACAGTTTGACTGCTCCATGTGTGTTCACTAGTATATTAGAAGGCTTGATGTCTGCAATAACATTAAATAGCACCGCAAGTAGATATAACATCACATAAAATATGATTTCAGCACAACCAGCCCCAGGTGACACTGAAAAAAGGTTATCCACGTCAGAAATTCACAATAATTTCTGGTGTTTGCAGTGTGAGGCCTGTATAGCATATAAATGCTTAGTCCCAAGGGTACTGTAAGTGCATTTTATATGCCATACAGCCGGAATGTCTCTGTCTTAACCATTATTAACATCTACTTGTGAACTTTGAGTAAATGTTCTGGACTTTCAAGAGATCGATGAAGCAATTACAACGATAAAAATTAAAAGATTTGAAGGAAATCAACTGTAGGTATCTTCTGTCAAGTTCACTTCTTTGGATTGTGAAATTTGGCTTCCTTTTGGCTCAGTCACCTTCCTTAGGGACGCTTCTTGAGCAGAATCATAGGAAGGCAATTTCCTCAAGTTGTAGGTTTTTACCATGTACTCAGCGAATTAGACACCTTGTTCCATATAGTTTAAAATTGCTGTATAATGGTGCTGTTTCCATGGTAACAGAGAAATTGCCAGTTAAAACAGTTTCCTCTCTTCAATTCCTTGGTTGGTGGCAGGGGGCACAGAAGGAGAAATGGCAAATGGCTCACAGATGGGATAGTACCATACATTGCTATACGGCTTAACTTCCAGTGCTAACCTTCTGAGCCACCAGCACCCCCACCCCCTCAAGAAATTGATACGCAATACTAAGTACACAGCATCCCCCTGGAGATATAAAATACTAAGTACACAGCATCCCCCTGGAGATTTATAATACTAAGTACACAGCATCCCCCGCAGATTTATAATAATAAGTAAACAGCCTCCCCTGGAGTTTCAAAATTCGACAGACAACCAGACAGACCTCTGTGCATAATCTTTAGACTTGAAAGATAACTTAATCCTCTGACCACACCCACTGCTATTCTTCCCAACACTTGTTCAGGTATGGTCCCATACTGGTCCAGAGACCCACCTGTGTACATGACAGGAGTGAAAGCACATAATACTGATATATGCAACAAGCAATAAAATGGGTGCATTGCATGTGCAGTACATATATTATGTATGGTACATACACATGTACATACATACATACATGCACATGTGGAGTACATACACAAAATACATATGTACGTACACACAATACACACACTGTGTAAATACATATACATATACATGTGCAGTACATATACAATATATGTACAGACATATATACATACATGTTTATACATGTATACAATATATTATACATACATGCACACATACATACAGTATACATACATGCAGCAGTGTTTTCCACAGAAATAATTTCAGGCATGTTGAATAAGTACATACGTATGTGCATGCATACGTGCATCACCATACGTATACATATACGTACATACAATGCATCATAAATTGCTTGCAGCTTCAGTTTTGGGCACTAGCATGAAATGTACTAAACATACATTTTCAATGTTTTTCCTACAAATAGTATTAAATTTTACTAAAGAAGGCATGTTAGACCGACATGCCTTAAGATACCTGGGGAGAACATTACATGCTGTATTACATGAGCCCATAAAACAAAACTAAGCATTCTATGCAGATAAGTAGTTGTTCTAAGGGTAATTTCTCTTCTTTTCTGAAACAATTTGATTTTCCAGAACATCTGCATTACTTTTTTGACTGATCGATATTGCTTCAGAAATCCTCTTCACTGTTTTTGATCATCACACACACACACACACACACACACACACACACACACACACACACACACACACACAGTAACACGTTAAACTTCATACCATCCATGTATTCTGTGCATATGAATATTCGCTCTTCATGAAAGAATGCTCCAAAAAATCCAATAATGTACTTGGAATCACACTAAAGGCACAGACAAACATGTATGTAAATACACGTGAAAACAAACTGTACAGATATCCACAAGTATATGCAGTGCAGAGTGATATAAGAAACCAAGAGGTCATTAACAACAATAGTAAAATATAAAGAACTATATTATGCACCCTGGATTAATTAGAATTGACTCTTTTTGGATCCCATACACCATAATTACTTAACAGGTTACCCGCACAACCATAATTAATAGGTTACCAGCAATTCGCCACTTCACCCGTATTAATACAGCAAAAACTACACGTCTGTAACAGTTACTGCAAACCAATAAAATGAGTTGCAACAGCAATCAATGTACTGCTTTGCAACCAACATATACTACTTCACATGTTAGCATTGAAAGAATAACACGGTCTACAGATAAATCTGTCCCAAGGGCTGCCCTTTTCATGATGACTTTAGTAGGCTAGCGTGCCAATAAGGTTAATACAGTGGAACCCTCTAAGACAAACTACTTAAAGGCTAAATTTAATATCTAGAGATGAAATATGTTTTAAGCTCTAGGGTAGAAATCAGTAGTGACTTTAAGTTCTGTTAACTTTAAAAATGAAATTCTCTTAAGATGAACAATGCGTTTCGTCTTCCTCCTTTGAAAACTCCCACACCAGGCACTGACTAATCAGTGACAACTCGAAATAGCTAGATAGAAAGTCTAGGTACCATGGTTACACAAATGAAAGACACCACCACCATTCCACCATAGTGTCTTTCATTTGCATAACCATGGTACCTAGACTTTCTATCTAGCTATTTTGAGTTGTCACTGATTAGTCAGTGCCTGGTGTGGGAGTTTTCAAAGGAGGCCCTGGATGGGGCATGCCTGCATCAGTACTTAAGGAGGGAATGGATCAGGGCCTGTTGGCAGTGACCGGTGGTTCGGCTGCCAAAGGGTCGGCTATGGGTCTGGAGGTTGCTGGCTCTGGTCCGGTTCAACTGCCTTTTTCCCTTCCCCCCTTCTTCCCTACCATGTGTGGTCCACCATAGTGTCTTTCATAAATGTTTACTGTTGGCATATTATGTCTCAAGGTTTACAAGCATTGCAAACATGATCAACACAGAGTCATTCATACTGAAAAACAAAATGCCAGACTACTGTCAGGGATGCTACTAGTATTTCTTTGGAGTGAAACAAATCAGGGAGAATTCACTCTCCCCCTACTCTTATGACCCAGTTGACCCCCCCCCTCCTCCCCAGTATAGCATGCATGTGCAACTGCAGTGATGGATATATGAATCTGCTGAAATTAACTGTAGTGATGGATATATGAATCTGCTGAAATTATCTAAAATGGCCTCAGATATCACATTATGAAGCAAAAAAAAGAATTTTCTCTGGGGGAGCATACCCCATAACCACTAGCTAATAATACACAATACACATCTTCACAATACCACAGACTTACCCTTCCTAGCTCCCTAAAGGAAGGCCTAAGCATAGTTACATACCTCCCCCCCCTTCCCATCTCTGTATACGTATATACACTTCCATATTGCATTGCTCCTATAAAATTTTATAAATCTAAATTTGCTCCCCCCCCCCCCCCCCCCTCTAACCCCACATCCTGTATGCAATCCTGCAGTTGCAAGTATGAGTGAGTCTGCACACATTACACCACATTAACAGAATATAATATGTACATGCACACATAAGTAATAGATACAGCAAACATGTATATAAATCACACTAACAAACTAAACACACAAAAACAAACACAAACCACAAAATACATACAAACACACAAAATGCACATAACAAAATACAAAATGAGTGGGTTACAGTCACAAATCTATTATAAATGCTTATTTAGGAATTAGGAACACACAGTTAGTGTACCATAATCACTTAAGCTTCCTCTATGCAGAGCACCTTGATAAATACCTACGTATGTATACATGATATGGCACATGACTCGAGTCCCTTATGTCAGGCACAGGCCCCTGAAATTCCCTTGACTTCAGTCCCCAGTGTTGGACCCTGGGTCCCAAAATCTCTTGACTCCAGTCCCCAGTGTTGGGCCCAGGTCCCTAAAATTCCCTTGACTCCAGTCCTTGTGTCGGGCCCAGGTCCCTAAAATTTCCCTTGATTTCAGTCCCCAGTGTTGGGCCCAGGTCCCTAAAAATCAGATACTGCTGCACTTCTGTGGTGTGATAAACACAAGCAAAAGTGCTGAGATCCCCTCAAATCTATAATGTAACACCCCGGTTGACAAGTGCGACTACTTTGAAAATTCCTTCATATTCTGGAAACCAAATGCACAGCTACTCTATGCTATAATAACTCCTGCATTCATAATCTCAAAACAATTTTCCAATTAACTATAATTAATAATACATTTTGTCGCTCTTTGAGGTGGTCTGAAACGTTCAGCATCAGTCACAAAGTACAGAACCTGCAATTAACACATTTCATAGAAGAAACATGTAGTTGATCTGAAATTAATGGAGTGCGTGTGTCACATGACAGCTCCCCCCACCTACACATTAAATTTAGACTGCACTAAACCTATGAGAAAGCACTGTAACCTACTAGAGGCTACAACAGGGAGCAGGACTTGTAAGTCTTCCACCGAACAGACATCACTTGGTGTGTCCAAGGTTGGAGCACCTGACATGATGCACAGCACAGCTCATATCTAACATGGTGTGTCCAAGATTGGGGCACCACACACACACACAACACAGCTTACATCTAGCATGGTGTGTCATAGGTTGGGACACCACACACACACAACACAGCTTACATCACTAACATGGTGTGTCCAAGGTTGGTGCACAACACCTGATGCACAACACAGCTTACATCTAACATGGTGTGTCCAAGGTTGGGGCACATGATACACACTGCTTATGTAATGCAGTTCCGATTCGGACAGGTAACGTTCCACAAACACTGCAGTTCACTTCAACTCAATAATTCTCATTCTTTCCAAAAAAACACGTGGTACCTCGTCTCCCTTACACGTGTTCACACCTACTCAAGACACACCTACTCTATTACAGCATAATAATCTATCCTAATGAATAATCAACACACTAGACATAAGTACTGAATATTGTCTCTGTTACACTTACACTAACATGGTGTGTCCAAGGTTGGAGCACAACACACACACAACACAGCTTACATCTAACATGGTGTGTCCAAGGTTGGAGCACAACACACACACAACACAGCTTACATCTAACATGGTGTGTCCATGGTTGGGGTACAACACCTGATGCACAGCACAGCTTACATCTAACATGGTGTGTCCATGGTTGAGGTACAACACACGAACACAGCTTACATCTAACATAGTGTGTCCGAGGTTAGGGTACATCACCTGATGCACAGCACAGCTTATATCTAAAATGGGGTGCCCAAGGTTGGGGCACCATAGACGTACATCACAGTTTACAACTGACCTTGTGTAAGATATCAAGTTCAGTCATTATCTTTCTTCTTTCCTCTAGAGTTGCATCCAAAGGTATGATCTTGGTGGCCATGATGGTCTTGGAGGACGTGTGTAGGGTACGATAGACCGTACCACTGGCCCCATGACCCAACATCTCCAGATAATGCAGGTCATGCGGTGCAATCTAACAGAAGAGGCACACACAGTACAACACTGAAAGGACTACGAGGAGACCACCACAGGGATAGGGTGTGGCTTCCCTATACAGCAGGATCTCATTACAATGAATCCCCGGGGACACAGAAAATTCACTAGACTAAAAATTCACTATAACCAGTTCCACTTTCACAGTAGAACAATAACTGGGTCACATGTATCTATTCACTATAGTGGAGACTCGTTATAAAGAACACTCTTACAGTGAATTGCAACCTATAGTGAACAGATACATGTGTCTCAGTTGGTGGTCTACTATGAGAGCTTATCTTGCTATAGTGACTTTCTGATAGAGTGAAGAATTTTCAGTGTCCCCTGGGATTCGTTATAATGAGATTCCGCTGTACATACAGAGATTCACTGTAAGAGTGTTCCCATGGCGAGTTTCTACTGTACGTACTACGGATAGATACTTGACAGAGACTGAACAGTGAGTGAGGGATGCAGGCAGCACAGTACATCCTTGCCAATCCCTACCTAGCGGGCAAGCAAGTTTTACGGTGATCCAGAGAGGTGAAAAAATTGGATAAATGAAAAGCAGAAAAGTAGTAGTAAATAATGGAGTTCTGTCTTCACTTTTGACTGTCAACTGGACTAGTAACCACAAACATAAATTTCAAAAAGGTATACAAAATGCCCATAGCAATACTTGTGCACATTTTTGTGTCTGTTTGACATTGAAAGCATCTCTATGGGCTGCTTCCAGTCCAAATAATCAAAATGACACAATTTTTAGTTGCAAAATCAAAAGGACATCTGAATAGTCTGTACACCAAATGCACTGAGGTGTATTGCGGCTCTATCTACAGTGCTCTATGTATACAGACAAGTAGCCCCTCCTACAGTGGTCTACGTATACAGACAAGTAGCCCCTCCTACAGTGATCTACGTATACAGACAAGTAGCCCCTCCTACAGTGGTCTATGTATACAGACAAGTAGCCCCTCCTACAGTGGTCTATGTAGCCCCTCCTACAGTGGTCTATGTATACAGACAAGTAGCCCCTCCTACAGTGGTCTATGTATACAGACAAGTAGCCCTTCCTACAGTGGTCTATGTATACAGACAAGTAGCCCCTCCTACAGTGGTGTATGTGTACAGACAAGTAGCCCCTCCTACAGTGGTCTATGTATACAGACAAGTAGCCCCTCCTGCAGTGGTCTATGTATACAGACAAGTAGCCCCTCCTACAGTGGTCTATGTATACAGACAAGTAGCCCCTCCTACAGTGGTCTATGTATACAGACAAGTAGCCCTTCTATTATATACGTAGAGTACGGAAATACCCCATACGTAGGGATGAAGTGAAAACAAATGGTGGAATAGGCATTTGTGCATATGTAATGGTGCTTGTATATGTATATTATTATATTATATACAGTGTTCTAGCCAGAATTTGTCTATAGCAGGGGGGGGGCAAGGGGTATAGCATAAGTCAGTGATTGTAGTACAGTAAAGTCTTGCCCCAATTTTTTTCATCCAAGTCAATGCAAAGCAAAATTAACTAATCCATGCACAAAAATGATGGATTTCTGCTCCTATACGCATAATCCCCATGATCTCACACAAGAATGAAAGCAGGGTGGAGAGAATAAAAGCAGGGTGTATCAGGTATCAGGTATCAGGTAATCTTATTTTGACTGGGGAACTGTTAGCTGAAGGCTACTCCACCCAGCACCCAGAAGGGTGGGGAGAATGAAAGCAGGGTATATGGGGATAATGAAAGCAGGGTGGGGAAAATGACAGCAGGGTGGTACCACCCTGCTACCCTCCTTTAGCTAAAACCCTGATATATATACAAATAGTAGGTACCACTGTACACAAATGTGTATAGTCTGTACTTACGCACCTGGCCGTTTGATAAGAGATTAAACAAAGCTTCAGCCGAAGCCTTTCTGGTCTGCACTGCAGGCACAGTCATGCTGTCGTTACTGCCGCTGCTGGACTTTGAACTCCCAGGAGCCTGGAGACGAGTGTTCACCACTAAGTTCAGTTTGTTACGTTTACTGGGACCCTTCGTAGCTGAGGTGGAGAGAGGCAGAACAAACATGAAGAGTAGGACTACACAAGATGAGCATGTGAACTGATGGAATAACATAAAAGATCTCATTTTACATACATACGTACATACGTATATATGCATACATATGTAACAGCTACTTCATCATAGCCCAATACTTACTATACATATTTTTAGCAAAAAAAAAGTCGGTCCCAATATACGTAAGGGCGGCCATGTTTTTCCGTGTCATCCCTACATGTGAACCACTACAATGGCTCAATACACATAAGTGTGCAGTATGTATCGTAAGTATGTACTGTATATATATGTAAACTATATCCTAGAAATGCATACACATGAGAAATTGCTTGTGCTGGTAAGTATGGTAAGAGTCACTCTGTAATCCGACGACCTACTAATCCGATATTATTCTCAGGTCCCACTGAGTGTCGGATTAGAGAGGTTTCACTGTACCATGTAATGTACATTCACATGTAAGCCAGCAACCATACACACACACACACACACACACACACACACACACACACACACACACTCACACTCACACACACACACACACACACACACACCACATGCACACACACACACACACACACACACACACACACACACACACACACACACACACACACACACACACACACACAATGTACGTACACACCTCTTGGATGAATTACTATTGCTTCTCTTACTCCACTCATAGTTCTCCACTGACACTGCACAAACAGAACACAATAGGCACGTACACATACAGTACAGTAGATAGGAACATAAAATGTACGCAGTAAGAGCATAATAACATTCCATGGAACACACGTAATGGAACATGAGACAACCATCAGCTGTCCACAGTACCACAATATGTGATACACATCAAAAGGTCTGTACACAAACCAGTGAGGAAGAAATTGGTGTTTTTGATCATTAGCAAACATTCAAGTATTCACTTACTCAAAATTTGCAATGTTTAGCTCTCATATACGTAGGACAATTCCACTGCAAATTTATTGTATGTACGTAGTTTGTAACAAAAGCACATACAGTGACAATGAACCATTCTATGCATAAGCATCTAGTGACTGTGGTCTTTGTAGGCAGGTGGTCCTCACACAGAAGTGTACATTACTATAATCACTGAGGTGGACTATGACCAGGGTATGTACGTGCAATATACGCTAACACACACACACACACACACACACACACACACACACACACACACACACACACACACACACACACACATGTACACACTGCAGACTCACAAACTGTATCATTGCTGCCAATTCATCATCTGTCCTGACAGTAATGACATCTCCTACCTCATCTTCATCTGTCAAGAACAACAAAAACAACAATAATAACAATAGCAACAACAATAAACTACAGATAATACTAGAATGAGGCCCACATGACATGATACCCCTCCAACATGCATATGTACATACGTACATACAAACATACATATACTGTATGTACGTACGTACATGTATGAACAGTGAAACCTCCATAAACCAACACTCCATGGGACTTAAAATAGATGTCAGGTTATCCAGTGTCTCTAAGTACAGTCAAACATGGTGATTGTCCCTCAGAATATGGTCGGATTAGAGAGAATGTTGGATTGTTGAGATGCTGGATTACAGAGGTTCCACTGAACATACAACACCATAGGCTGAAGGAAATTCTCTATGCATGCTCAAATGTACATTCTTACCTTTCAACCTAACACAGACAAGAGCACACAGTATGTACATATACCATACACATATGCCGCACAACAGTGAGAAAAGCATGGGTACAACTCTCCTTCCCTGGACTCAGATCTCTTCTCATTTCCTCTAGTTCAAGGAGAATAGTGGCAATTCTACAACACCCCATGGCCTACATGCACACTGCAAATGAGACTATGTAAGCAGTCCACAGTGTCCAAGGTGTTAGTCTGGTCTGCTACGGCGCGTACGTGGGACGGTTGTAGCAGGCCAGACTACCAAGGTGTGTACTTTTTACAATGAATTCTTGTTAATCTGCCACCGATTTATCCAACAAACCCTTTTATCTGACCGCCACCAATTTTGTGCATGAGTTGATCAAAAAGGGCTGCACATTGATTTGGATAATCCGTGAAACTCATTAATCCACCCAAATTTTTCAAACAAATTGTGGTGGATTAACAAGAACTCATTGTATGTGTTTCATGCTGTATTGCGTGTTTGGTATTACACAGCATTTCTGTTTATTGCATGACAGTTTTTAATATGAACAGATTTCCTTTTTTATTGTATATATAACAGCTCACATAGCATTGCATAACAGCTCACATAGCATTGCATAACAGCTCACAGCATTGCATAACAGCTCACAGCATTGCATAACAGCTCACATAGCATTGCATAACGGCTCACATAGCATTGCATAACAGCTCACAGCATTGCATAACAGCTTACATAGCATTGCATAACGGCTCACATAGCATTGCACAAGAAGTACATGTGGACACAACAACGCATCAACAATAAATGTAGTTTTTCTTCTTCTGTTACGTTTTTTGTATCAACACAGATTTTGGTTGTGTGCATGTATTGGCTTGAATTCAATCCTTTTATCAGGTAGCCAGATCAACATTAAAAGTCCACCTCCTTTTATAAAGACAACACACACAAAGCAATGTATGCAAACACGTGCATGTAACTGAAACTGCACTGTTCCCAACACCAAAGATTAAGGTTGCAGCCACCTACCGTAGGTTAGGCCAGTAGGAGCGATAGCCCCAAATCTATGCTAACACCATCTAGGCTGACAGAATGTTATAAATGCCGGAAATGTCTGAAGACAAGGTGACAATAATATGTCATGAGCATCTTATGGTGCACATACCTATAAACACTTACACCCTAAAGAGAATGTACGCACAATGGGAACAAAAAACAACTATGTTACCGGTCCAGTGAGTACCAATGACATGGTAAAAATGAGATCTACTCTGTGTGTGCATGTGTGTGTCTATGTGTGTGTGTGTGTGTGTGCATGTGTGTGTGTGTGTGTGTGTGTGTGTGTGTGTGTGTGTGTGTGTGTGTGTGTGTGTGTGTGTGTGTGTGTGTGTGTGTGTGTGTGTGTGCACGCGTGCACGTGCTTGTGTGTGTGCGTATGTGTGTACACGCATGCATGTGTGTGTTTGTGCAAGGTTGTGCATACATGTGAGTGTGCATTGCACGCCACCTAAAATTCCGTGTGAAAACCTCACATTCAAATGCTGTAGGGATTCCATGAGCCACAACTTTTGACAGCGACTCCTGAAGGGACAAGAGAAGAGATACTGAAGGGACAATAGAACAGATACCTCACACAACTGAAGGGACTAGAGAAGAGATACTGTATGCAACTGAAGGGACAAAAGAAGAGTTACTTCACGGAAATGAAGAGACAATAGAAGAGATACTTTACGCAAATGAAGGGACAAGAAAAGAGATACTTTACGCAAATGAAGGGACAAGAAAAGAGATACTTTACGTAAATGAAGGGATAAGAGGTAAAGAGATACTTTATTCAAACCTTATTGGAATTTAATGAACACCCTTTATTAATCATTATTGGACATTGCAGTCTGGATTTTACACAGTATCTGGTTTATTCCGCAAGTTTAGCAAACAACTACAGTGGTCTAAATTTGGTTTCCCTGTGGTGGAGGTGCTTCCCTGCACCCCTTGTTAGCAAGGCAAGGAGACAGTCACAGATACTAATGATCAAGCCACAACAGGGTTCGTCTAGAAAATGGTTGGGGGGGGGGGGGGGGGACGACATATTTTTGGGATATGGGGGGAGGGGTACGTATGCAGTAATTGTGGGGATAATATTCACTAGGAGGGGTCCGGGGGGTATGTACCCCCACAAAACATGATTTTTATGCTTTTCTACAATGTAGTATCCAAGACCACTTTCAACCCCTTAAATAGTTGGTTGGGGGGGGGGGGGGGGGGTGAATACCCCCTGCTGCCCATGCCTAAAAGAAACCCGCACACTGTGTGTACCATACAGTGCAACACACAGATGACCTACTGTACTGCACACGAATGAACATCTCTGAATGTACGCAAAACAGATTCTATGGTAAAAGTTCCTAAAATACTAGTTCTGATTTAATTGGCAAATCAAGTAGATATCATACACTGGTTCAACAGCATGACAGCTAAAGTGGTCATATCTTCAAGCACTTCTCACTCTTAGTGGGGATGCAGGGGACAGGACACACTGTGGGATTAGGTTACTCTGATCACATTCACTCATTATAAAACACACAGGAAAAGCCACACATGGGACAAATCAGGGCTGTCACATTGACATGACAGACTACACATGAATGATCACAACCAGTCTAACAGGATTTGTCCCATGTGTGGCCTTCCCATGTGTTTTACAATGAGTGAATGTGATCGGAGTAACCAGATCCCACAGTGTGCAGTGGTCCCCTACATCCCCACTAAGAGTGAGAAGTGCTTGAAGATATGACCACTTTAGCTGTCATGCTGTTCAACCAGTGTATGATATCTACTTGATTTGCCAATTAAATCAGGACTAGTTTCTAGCACGAATGATCACAACCAATTTAAACAGAAAGTTACAGTGTGTAGACGCAGAGTAGTAGTAGTATCAGCAGCGATGGCGTACATACATACGAAGTGCAGCATTCTTATGTTTCCCTGCAAGTGAATCATAAGAAAGCTGTACTTGTATGTTGAATGCTGTAACTTGTCTTATATACGTAGTACTGTTGTTTGAAATTTCTTATAGAGGGGGTGGGGTGCAGGGCACAGCAAACTAGGTGATCCTTGGGTAACAAGGATGAGCCAAGGAAGCGGTACTCGTTGTGCAACATAGGAATGCTGTGAGAGTGTTGTTGGCACTGTACTACTGCATTGTGATGCGGGGATGAGAGATTTTGAAAGTGCAACTAAACGTGACATGAGACACAGAACAGACAACGGTATGTACGCATGTCAACTGCAGCTCGACTAATATCTTGATGTGCTGTCCAAGCACACATCGCATCAAAGACACAGCATACTGAAAGTGTATCAAGACAGAGGACACTGCCAAATGGAATTTGCTCATGATGGAACACTACACGGCTCAAAGTAACAATAACTTGTCTTACATAGTACTGACGTTTGAAACTCCTTATAGAGGAGGTGGGGTGCAGGGCACAGCAAACTAGGTGATCCTTGGGTAACAAGGACGAGCCAAGGAAGCGGTACTCATTGTGGTGGTGGGCGGTGGTGATGGGGGAAAGAGGGGGAGTAACTCCCTCTGTTCCTGTTAAATTGACCCAATATGTTGACCATTATTATTCAAATCAAGAAATAATGGTGATAAAAAAACCTATTAATTATAATACAGCATTGTCCCCCTATATGTGACTATCTCTGATTCTCTGGACCGCGGGTAAACCAGTCAATGACTGATGAGGCATCCTAGTAAAATATTACCTATCTATCTAACCAAATACCCAGTAAGTCGGGCAATATCTATAGTCCATTGTACAGAAAGAGAATCTAGTTCCGACTCTGAAGCGAAGTTGATCTCAACACGAGAACAGAGCAAAAGCGCATAAACAAGGACGACGACTTATAATATCTCAAATTCACGAACAATCTAAAATAAGGTACGCATTAGACCATAGGTAGACTCTGATAAGACCGTCTATGTTACCACACAGACGTGCCGCTACCACGGGCACCGATACCGCCAATCGTACGTCCAATGGGTACCTAGCGTAGAGTGCCTCATACCAAACAATAAATAAAAACTGGATCACAAACTATCACGTAGGTCGTCCTTCAACTCCGGGCACAAACTCAACACCTGTGTTGGTCAACTAACCAAAACATCCCTGAATTTACAGTCTTGAGGAATTGTCCATTCTTCTTCTTCTCCCCCGTTGGGATGCTTAACTCTCACTACTACCATCGCTGTACTAGACACTGCCATATATTTTACTGATTCTTGAGAATCGAATTCACTAGTATAAGATTCTTACTTGAAATTATCATTCCAAACAAATTATTCACGGTACTATGCGTTAGTTTGCGTGATCAGATATCTAGTCTAGCTAGCTAGACTATCAGATATCAAGAGCTGGCGTACTTGGTCTCGCGTAGCCAGACCCGATCTCACCGCCATTTGCGTGTATCTGGCTACGCGAGACTAGGCGTACTTGCTCCACATTAATTATTACAGAGGATATTTTCAAGGGGTAAAATATTCGTGGGTGCTACAAATGTGGATTATATTTGTGGTAAAAAAATTGTGGTTCCTGCCATAAGGATAATATAATTTTGCTCCCCCCCAAGGTATACTAACAATAATATGCTATGAAAATATCCACCGCAATTACATGGTAATTAAGTGCAATTTGATTGGATATAGTATGACCGGTATGTCAGTACGTGAGGTCTCCTTTTGTGACAGCGAGATTGATGCTGTCACATGCGAGATTGATGTTGTCACATGCAGGCTCTGCTTGCATGATTAGTACTTGATCTAGTTCCTTTTATACGCGTATTATGATTGCATGCTGCTCAAGGAGAAGTTGACCATGCTCCAAATCAAAGCAATAAGTATTGTTATGGCATATCCTGTCCAACATTTGGCTGATAGGAGGTGGGCAAGGCATGAGTAGAAGGTCCAGGCAAGTTTCCCACACCACTGGATGTCCTGAACACAAGTGGAGTGAAGCTTCCATGCTCCACATCAAGAATTCTCTATTCATATGTTTGCTTAATTCTGTTTCCTCTCTTCATTCTTGCATATACTTGGTGCTAGTACAATGTGATTCAAATTGCAAAAGAATGTTAATACCATGCATATGACAACTGCTCACGCAGGACAGCATGCAAGCTACGTACATATATGTATACAAGCACATGCAGACACACGCACACATATACACCGTCCATGAAGACACGTGCACACATATACACCATCCATGCGGACACGCGCACACATATACACCATCCATGCAGACACGCACACACATATACACCATCCATGCGGACACGCGCACACATATACACCATCCATGCAGACACGCACACACATATACACCATCCATGCAGACACGCGCACACATATACACCATCCATGCGGACACGCACACACATATGTACCATCCATGCAGACACGCGCACACATATACACCATCCATGCAGACACATGCACACATATACACCATCCATGCAGACATGCACACACATATACACCATCCATGCAGACATGCGCACACATATACACCATCCATGCAGACACGCGCAGATATATACACCATCCATGCAGACACGCACACACATATGCACCACCTATGCAGACACGCACACACACGTGCATATACATATCTACACTATCTATATATGCATGTAGACATGAATGCACACATGCATAATATAAATTAGCCACAGCGTATACATCAATGTACACATGCACACAGTTTTTATGGGATGCCCGGGTGTACTCACTAACGAGGTTTGACTGTATATGAATGCATGCATGTATGCATGATACACTGTACTGTCCAAAATTTTTGCCAGATGCATGAAATTTCGTGAATCACTTAGAAGTCGACTGTTCACGTTTTTGATTTTCTTGAATATGTGTAGGTTATTAGTCTAGGAAGCTAGACCTAGCCAAAATTCACAAATAAAATTTCGTGAATTTGAACCCATTCGTGAAATTTGCAAAAATAAAGTCCTGTGAAAATTTCGGATAGTACAGTATATATCCGTGGAAGTACATTGCACGTACTGTATACATCAGATTCCATGGATTATCCACGGATACAAATCATATATGCATATGCATGCATTCATACATCCACATTCCACACAGTGATTCTACATCATGACTTTTTGAAGTATATGGCACCCCATAGTAGCTATACTACCACCCCCATCACACACACACACACCATGCAATGACTTTTTTACTATTACACGTACCAATGTTCACATGATTAATGTACTTGATGATGTTGTGTTGTTATGTGAAACAAGAATACAGCAGTGAAAATGGCAGCCATAACAAAAACTAGATTCTTTGAAAGACAATGTCCTCCTCTCCTTCACTATCTGTGTCAAATGTTCTAACTTTCACAAATCCCTTGTGACTTGGTCCAATCAGAGAGTGTATGTTCTCCTTTGCTTGCTTGGCCCTCTCAGAGAGACCCCTCCTGACCCTCCATCTAGTACATCTGTAGTATCTTCTGCAGAGCAGCACCAACACAACCAGGACTATGATGGTAGCCAATGCAACCAAACCAGAAGTTGCCAGAATGAGATTCAAGTGGGAACGGACAAACAGCGCAAAACACTCAGAAGCGCTAGCACAAGGTGTTGCCTTCACTGGACCTTCAGTGGTGCACCCTTCAGGAGGTATGGGGGAGGGGCAGTCGTAGTTATCTGAATCTTCATGAGGTAGTGGCCGACCAGTGGTGGAGTGGGAGATGGTGGGGGACTTGGAAGTTTCAGCAGAAGTAGGTGGGGTCTTGACAGAAGTGGGTGGGTTCTCATCCGCTGGCATCTGTACAGCCTGTAACGATACTTGGGCTATCCTGACAGTGGATGATGGGACCAAAGAGGATGCAGCAGATGTACTACACTCTTCGGGAGGAACTGAAGATGGACAGATGTATTCTTCATCATCTTCATCCTCTTTGAATGCAGTGGTAGGTGTTTCATCTAAAGACTGTGTGTTTTGCTTATCTTTAACACCCGGTAATACGTTCTTATCATCATGAAGACCATCACCAAAGTTGTCATTAGGCATATTAGTTTCATCTTGCACACGAACACTTGAATCGTTGAGGGTAGCAGTATCATTACTACCTGAAAGACCAAGACAATAAACATGAATATACAATCACATGCACATACATACACACAGAGTGAACTGCCCTTCTACCCACCTGGATCATTGAGCCCAATTGTTCGGTTTCTTACAACTCCAACAAACTTGTTCTCTGCAAAGTTTAAATTCACACGTTTAGTAATGCCCTCAAAACACACGCTAACATGAACAGTAAACATACCCATAAGGGCTGTCTACACCAGACAACACACTCCTGTCCACACCAGACAACACAACCTGTCCACACCAGACAACACAACCTGTCTACACCAGACAACACAACCTGTCTACACTCCTGTCTACACCAGACAACACAACCTGTCTACACCAGACAACACAACCTGTCTACACCAGACAACACAACCTGTCTACACACCCCTCAACCTTTACCTATGTGGTGTACAAACTTCCAAATGCGATGTGGATTCACTTCAGCAACATACACATTCTGTCCATCATCTGAAGTAGCTATGTCGTGAGCCATTCCAAAACTTATCTGTGGACATGGACCGAAACAAACAGATATAGATAAACCCACACATGGACAGAAAGTAAGTGTTTTGAGCACACTTGAGTTGGGTCAGTGGTTCACTTCAAACTCCCAACAAATCAGTTTAGCAAGTGTACATACAGTATGTACAGTACTTATGTGTGCATCATGTGTTTAGTATAGAAAATGCTGGTGAATCTGCCAAAGTCCACTCAATGTAAGCACAGGGGCGGATCCAGACATTCTTCAAGGGGGGTTCAGCTCTCCATAGCACTAGACAGATATTGTTCATTAATTCCCTAACCAGCAACTTAATGAATCAAATAGCAAATGGCCCACATCTGTAAATCAAGCGTTTTCTTCTAAACGAACACTTACGGTTGTAGATGGAGTCAGATGACACAAAGAAATAGCTAAATAACTGTGTTGGAAAGGCTTTCACGAAGCTGGACCTGGATCCCTTGCGAAGATTGCCGGTTTTTCTGAATTTTCAGTGTTATGTAATTTGCTTCAGAAGAGTACTACTGTCACATGTTTCGCCTTGCTCCTCAGGTGTACTTAATTCTTTTACGCTTAAGAAACGTTATCTTTGTATTCCTAACCGCGATTGATCCACGCAAGCATATGAAGCCTGTACTGGTTGTAGGTGATGTCATCACAATATGGCGGTGAGATGGGTGCGATTACAGGGAGCTACGCATAAGAGGGATGAAATTAGCTACTATTTGCTGCTGAGACTTATTCTATCATTATTCTAGCCCTATAGTGGGGGAAAGGCATGTGCTTCACAGCATTCTCTAAATATGGACTATTGATATATATAATACTTTTGGTAGTAAAATGGTTACATACTGTATATTGTAGGAATTTGAAGTTTCTGCTGAAAGGGGGGGGTTCACCTGAACCCCCTGAACCCCCCCCTCCTAGATCCGCCCCTGAAGCACCATCTATACATAGGTGTCTATTACTCACCCACCCACTCACATGCACAAACACACACACACACACACACACACACACACACACGTGCACACACACTCACATGTGCACACACACACACACACACTCACATGCACGCACGCACACACACACACACACACACACACACACACACACACACACACACACACACACACACACACACATACACATGCAAATAAATGATAGTCATGTTTGCAGAGTGGGCTAATAACAAATTGTCCCCAGGAATGTACCAAGTCATGCTTAAAAATTTCCAAGAGTAATAATTTCCCTAGATTTCGTAAATGGAAGAAATTTGCGAATATTTATTATGGGGAGTTATGTACGTATGTACATATTTACATTTGGATTGTTAAGCTGTATACAGTATATGGCTGACGGCACAGGAGGCCATTGCTGTCGTCAGGAGACTTTTGCATGTTCATTTTAGTAGCTCAAACTGGAAGACCTTATTACGATATTGGATACTGTATAGGCGCTAATTATCACGTGGTGTATATTTCACAAATCAAGACCTTGGCTGTAATTTGCAAATTTATTTTTGCAAGTGGACCAGTCCCTACATATATAATAGACAAATAGACTATGTATCTACCCAAACATTTGTGATTGAATTCTCACAAATGCAGTCTTATTCACGAAACTCACGAAAATAAAGCCCACAAAAATTAGTGCAAATATGGTATTCCAAGTTATCGCCTGATGACATCATATATCAAAGGAGCCACTTGGGCAATAAATATGATACTTTTTCATCCGTGCACGTGCACAGATGAAAGATTACTTATTGTCGACTTTAAGCGCCCCAAGGTCATGCGAATCAATCAAGTGTGTGAATTGACAGACTGTAATCAACTTTATAATATATATATATTATACGTATATAGGCTAAAGGTAGTAGCAAGTGTCTTGTAAAAGCTTTGTGATGCCTCCGCTTTTCATAAACTCAAAGCTTTCCGAAAAGCAGGAAGCTTCGCACAGGCTTTTAAAGAAGATTAACGATGTCTAGAGACCTTTTCTCCAAAAACTACAGTCTGAAAGCTGAAACATGTGCATACATAACCCGCGACTAAACTCTTTGAAACCATTTCATCCACGTCAAAATCGATTTTTTATTCTTCGTCGACATATACATACTGACACCCTGAAACACCTGGAGATGAAATTCAGCAAACGGATCCCCTTCTAGGAGCTATTGGAGTGTTTTTTTAGCGATAAATAGGTTACTACATGCCTCGCTCGGGAGGTATCGTATTTACTGCACTTCACAACATTTGTGAATTACAATGTGAGGTATTCGATGACGAGTGGTTACACTATGATGACCAACTGGCAACATCTCGGGCTTCTATATCAAGCCATGCAGCAAATGCTCATCAAGCTTCTACTATTAGAAATGCGCTTGTGGCATGCACCCGAGGGCAAGCGCAGTAAATACGATACCTCCCTTGGAGACGTGTAGTAACCTATGGCTCAAGTCAGCGTACAGCTGAGGCCTAGGAAATCGTAAGCACAATCACAGCATATGCAAAATGCCCTATTTCTGGCTCTCGCCATCCATTACATGTGATGCCAGCTCCAACAGATGATGTTGAAGGCACAGCAACTATTAAACTACCAAATAGGATGGCTGCCCCAGACAAGTGATGCTTTCACTTACCCCACACTGAAACCAGTTGCCCCTGCAATGTTCCAGTATGGGTGACCTTTGTACCTTAAAGAAATGACTGGTGTTTATGAAATCTGTTACTTACGAATATTTCTCTCCCCTTTAGTACAGAATATCACAAAATTTTAGGTTTGCGGAAGGTTTTAAGTGTATGGTATTCCTACATACTGTATGTGCACAGCAGCAGACAGTAGTGCACATGCCAACAATTCCAGTACACACAAACACACAATGATGTGTATATATGTTAACCTTCTTTCCATCCTTAGTAGGCAGCCACGTCTGATGGATCTCTCCTCCATTCAATTTCACGGTCAGCCCCTCACCACTTTGACCCTCTCTGACAAAGTTGACAGCATATACATAGCCTGCTGGATCTGCAGTAGAGGAATAGTGTACTGTGTGTACAGGATCTACAGTAGAGGAATAGTGTACTGTGTGTACAGGATCTACAGTAGAGGAATAGTGTACTGTGTGTGCAGGATCTACAGCAGAGGAATAGTGTACTGTGTGCACAGAATCTATAGTAGAGGAATAGTGTACTGTGTGTACAGGATCTACAGCAGAGGAATAGTGTACTGTGTGCACAGAATCTATAGTAGAGGAATAGTGTACTGTGTGTACAGGATCTACAGCAGAGGAATAGTGTACTGTGTGCACAGAATCTATAGTAGAGGAATAGTGTACTGTGTGTACAGAATCTATAGTAGAGGAATAGTGTACTGTGTGTACAGGACCTACAGCAGAGGAATAGTGTACTGTGTGTACAGGATCTACAGTAGAGGAATAGTGTACTGTGTGTGCAGGATCTATAGTAGAGGAATAGTGTACTGTGTGTACAGGATCTATAGTAGAGGAATAGTGTACTGTGTGTACAGGATCTACAGCAGAGGAATAGTGTACTGTGTGTACAGGATCTACAGTAGAGGAATAGTGTACTGTGTGTACAGGATCTACAGTAGAGGAATAGTGTATGAACTGTGTGCAAATGCTTGAGCAGTTGAGATACTATGTATGTACGTATGTACGTATGTACATGTACACACTACAGAACAGCTCTTTACAGGTCCAAACAGCTTCACCCATTCCCATAGTCCCCACAGCCTCACAGAACCCACCCACACATACGTACATACATAACCCCCACACACAGCCCCACAAAGCCCCATACAGTCCCACACACCCCTACAAGCTCCACACACAGCCCCACACAGCCCCACATAGCCCAACACAGACACACACAGTCCCACATGCACAAACACACACAGCCCACACAGCCCACACAGCCCTACAAGCCCTACAAGCCCCACACACAATCACACACATGATTCTTGTATACAGTCATTGCTCCTGAACTCACTGGACACCTGAGGAGCTGCTACTGCAAAGACAGCATCTCCAAATCCACTGCTCTTAATCACAGACACTATCTGCGACAGGTTTGATGTCTTCATGATGACCACGCGGCCATTTTCCCTGTCAGCCACCATAAGCTGTGTGTCTCCATTCAACAGAGTCAGACTGTGAGGTACTCTGAAGCCTATACACAACAGAACAGTCACTCTTCAAATGGTAATCTACTGTGTGTACTTATGCACAAGTGAATGTACGTACGTACGTATACCCTGATAGGCATATCACACACATGTACGTACACATGTGAATGTATACCCTGATAGGTATATTACACACATGTATGTACACATGTGAATGTATACCCTGATAGGCATATTACACACACGTATGTATGTACGTACACATGTGAATGTATACCCTGATAGGCATATCACACACATGTACGTATGTACACATGCAGTATGAGTTTGAATGGTTAGACAAACACTTTGATCATGTGTAACTTTGGGAGTACACACAAACAGAAGTACATAACTAACTCATTCCATCAACGGGCTTGTCCATTATCTGGAGTATTCCACCAGAAGACGAGTATTTGATGATGCGATGATTGCAGTACCTGCAGTGTGTACAGACCGTATCTGTGAAACTAGACGTACACGAGAGCTTGTGTACTGGACCATACAGTACGAGAGCCATCACATACTGTGTGAGTACATTATAGGCCATTGTAGCCTCATGTTCACATTGCATAGCTGATACAGAAGAATGTAACCCTGAGCAGGTGTTTATATATACGTATGTACGTGCATGCAGTACATACATACGTACATACATAGCTGATACAGAAGAATGTAGCCCTGAACAGGTACTGTACATAATTTGCACAGATATATTGTAGGCTTCCGAACCAGGACTGTAAACAAGGGCAATATACGGGACAGTTTCTGTAAACAAGGATAGTCAACAAATCTACTGTAAACAAGGGCTGGACAGACGATCAGTTGACATGTACAGATATTCAGCACATGAAACTCATTGTGTTAAGCACAGTGGCAGGTGCCCACTACCACACAGTGGGAGATACGTACATATACATGAGGCTCCAGGTGCCCAGTACTACACAGTGGGAGGATGATATGAGGCTCCGGGTGCCCAGTACTACACAGTGGGAGGATGATATGAGGCTCCAGGTACCCAGTACTACATAGTGGGAGGGCGGTACGAGGCTCCAGATGCCCAGTACTACACAGTGGGAGGATGGTATGAGGGTCCAGGTGCTCAGTACTACACAGTGGGAAGATGATATGAGGCTCCAGGTGCCCAGTACTACATAGTGGGAGGGCGGTATAAGGCTCCAGGTGCCCAGTACTACACAACCAGTAGAGACAAACTGCACAAAGGTGGTGTTAATGAATTGTCCTAGTTGGAGAGGAGCAATACTTGACGTGGTACAGCTACTCACCCATCAGCTATGTAGAAGTATCCATCATGATCAACGGCTACAGCTGCAGGTTTACAGAAATGACGATTATCACTTCCCGGCTCAAAGGGTACTCCTAGTTTCAGAACTGGCTCCTTGTGGTTGCCAGGGGAGAATTTAAACACTTGATGCATAGCAACATCGGTGATCCAAATGTTACCAGATGGATCAATAGTGAGTCCATGAGGCATGTAGAACCTACGAGATAGTAGAGAGTTGGAGTGGGTTGTATTGATAAAGGAACAAACTGATTTTGGACAATGCAAAACACACATACAGTACATGAACACACATGCATGCACATGCACACACACACACACACATGCATGCACGCATGCACGCACACACACATGCACGCACGCACGCACGCAAGCACGCACGCACACACACACATGCATGCACACACACACTCACACGCACACACACACACACACATACACACACGCACACGTACGTATGCATGAACACGCACACACACACACACACACACACACACACACAGACGGAGACTCAGAACTCACATATTCTCTCCCCATTTGTGGAGTATTTGTCCGTTACTTGACAGATGCAGGATTACAGGTTCCTGAATAGGTCCTTTCTCTTTCTGCTTGAAAACATTGTCAAAACCAAACGAGCTAGAAAAGAAAATAATAAAATTCACATGACACGTCACACTAATTCACACGTATATACGTAGGTATGCATGTTAGTGGAAACATTGTACAAACTCACCACATGGGATGGTAGACAATGCAACATGTGAATGTGTATGACATTGATATACTGCTGTACTCAACAAAAATCACACATGTACATGTACATACGTACATAAGTACGTATGTACATGTACACACACACACAAACACACACACACACACACACACACACACAGAGGAAAAGAACACACACTCACCTATAGTCCCACACTCTGCTTCCTCGGTGGAGAACCAACACATCTCCATTCCTGTCTACTTCAACTGCACTGACCTGACCCAGACCAACAGAAAGTATAGGACTAGTTCGAGGACCTTCAAGACCATTCAATATCCAGTCAGCGGCCATTTCCAGTGTGGGTGGGGTCTCACCAGACACAGTATGATCCACAGCAGGTGTAGAGTAGGGAGGGGTGGGTGGTGGTGTCGTTGGGGGTGTGGTTGGGGGTGAAGTTGGGGGTGAGGTTGGAGGTGTGGTTGGAGGTGAGGTTGGCGGTGCAGTGGTGAGGGAATCCAGGGATGGTGGGTGGATTGGTGAATTTGCTGAACTTATACCGCACTCATGGATCCGAATATCGCTACCATCATTGGCAGTGTAGTACATGATGTAGAAGTTGCACATCTCGTCAGTGGTATCAGATCTGACATGGACAGGAAGGGAGGGTGAAATACGCAAATAAACAGAAGAATGAAGAGAAAAATCATATACACATGTACATACGTACATGAATAAATATCATCATGACAGCCACATCCTGCATACGTAGGTGTGCTGCAGCAGAAATACAGTGCAACTGCTGATTGACCAACCTGGGGTAATCAGCACTGCACTTTCTGCTACAGCACACCTGGACAAGATATAAATGATTTGCATCCCTGCAACCATTCACTGTTGACTGTTAGTTGGTTAGGTTTAGCCACTTACACTACCAATTGATGTCAATTAGGAAGTGTGCTGATATCAGTGACCTGTGCTACATCAAATATATTGGGACACTTTATAGGGGCTGCTACAGGCAGCCCCTATACTATTTTCATTACAAATTCCGGAAGTGTAACACTCTATTCATTATATACGTATACATACCGTATATCCGGAAATATTGGCGATCATCAAATTTGGCGATTTGCGCAAGATCAAGCTGTATTTTAATATTGGCTAAAATTAAATTTGGCAGTTACACAGCAAGGACAAAGCATAGTAAGTAGGTTTATGTAAATTTGGTGATAGAAATTTGGCGATTTTGATCCTGAACGTCAAACCGCCAAATTAAAAATGTCGCCAATATTTCCGGATATACGGTATATATATATATATATGCAACAGGAAGTAGGCGAATAAAAATGGCTGCTGGAAGGAAAGAAGACTTTATACAAGCAACGGTTTATCTCTGCATACCATTGTTGCAGAGATAAACCATATTCGCAAGTAATTCGGGACGAGGGGCGGCAGCCCCACGGGTTTTTTCACCCGAATTACTTGTTCCTTTGATCCACCCATAATTCACCAGCATAAATTTCGCTTTTACATTAATTCAATTAAAATATTACTCGCTGTACACAGCTATACCTCACGTCAAAATCTATAGTAGATGTGTTTAGTCCCATTGCAATATGTACTGTATGTGCAAGAAGTGTTAGTTAAAAGACGCCACACACACATACGCACATACAGTAGATGTGTACAGTAGCCATCTGCACCCCGAAAAACAGGAAAATACCCAATGCACAAACCTCCACCATACACCACCATACATACATATGTACATACATATAACTCAAAGTACACGCATTGACCGAGTTCCATACACAAAGCATGTTACAAACTGTTGCCCATATATGTACATAGATATGTGCGTATGTCATACTTAGTATAAAGCACAGACATGTACATATGTATGTACATACGAACATACAAAAAACAGAAACTACGTACGTACACACTCCATATTCATGTTGACACAATGTCCTACTTTGTAAGTACTGTCTACACTAATGCGTACCTACGTACGTACGTATGTATATACACAGATTTAACCCACAGACTATACAGAATCACACACAAACCCCTGCAGACGTACCCAATGTGCACATTATGTTCCTCCTCATGAGTGTCATAGAGACACCTTGCAGCCAGAGTGTCCCCTCCACCTACAGTGGGTCTGTGTAGAGCAGGATAGAAGGCTTGAGGGTCTTGAGGGGAGCGGCTACCAATGAGGCTCCATTGCTCACTCCCACTCTTCTTGTAGAACCCACTGATGACAGTGCTGTGAGCGTGTGCGTGAACACGGTAGGCAAAGGGAGTGATCGTCTTACTCTCTCTGAACTCACATCCACCCTCAATAGAGAAGGCTGTATTGGAGGTCAGAAAAATATATCACTTTCAATTTACAACAAACAAAAAGAATACCATATACGCTTAAATTTTCGTACAGCCATCTGTGAAACTTCACACCTGTGAAAATTTACATTGGCATCTTGTGCAATAGTAAACATGGTTGTCCGTGAATATAAAAACACAAAAATAGCTAAAAGTCAAGATGTACAAAAGTTTCACCCTGCGAAAATCAAATTGTATATACGATATAAAAAAGTAAAATCACAGGTACACATGACAGAATACTAATCATATGGTAAAATGTTCTGATACCCTACCCACCGTCTACAAGACAGCTAAACACGTATGATAGAAATGTTAACTAAATGGACCAGAGATTAATGCATTACATGACAGTGGACTACAGGCTGAGGGGACAGTGAACTACAGGCCGAGGGGACAGTGGACTACAGGCTGAGGGGACAGTGGACTACAGGCCGAGGGGACAGTGGACTACAGGCCAAGGGGACAGTGGACTACAGGCTGAGGGGACAGTGGACTACAGGCTGAGGGGACAGTGAACTACAGGCTGAGGGGACAGTGGACTACAGGCCGAGGGGACAGTGGACTACAGGCCGAGGGGACAGTGGACTACAGGCCGAGGGGACAGTGGAGTACAGGCCGAGGGGACAGTGGACTACAGGCCGAGGGGACAGTGGACTACAGGCTGAGGGGACAGTGAACTACAGGCTGAGGGGACAGTGGACTACAGGCTGAGGGGACAGTGGACTACAGGCTGAGGGGACAGTGGACTACAGGCTGAGGGGACAGTGGACTACAGGCTGAGGGGAAAGCTAACGTTCTACAGACACAAGTACGTATGACACACAAACTATTAAGAAATCAGGGTTTCATTTAGGGGGGATCCCCCCCCCCCAAATGTTTATGCTATAACATGCATACAAACATGGGGGACTACAGCAAAGATCTATTCATGAACTACTAAACTGCTAAGAAAGGCCCAAGGTACGTACTACCTGCAAAGCTTTAATCCCTCCCCCCTTCCCCAAAGCACTACTGTAACATGTTCTTAATCCCCTTGCAACTCTGTAAACACAACTATAGGTTTGCATGCACCCTTCATCCTGGAGAACTGCTTTCTTCCACAAACAAAGGCAGCATTGCATGTGCATACATACATAATACCTTGATGATGAGCTGGGATGGAACCCATTCCTACCAAGATGTACACACCAGCAACTTTAGGTTGTCTAAGAGTGAAGCACAAGCAGCAATTCGACATTACTCAGGCTAAAACAAAACATGCAGTGATATCATGACATATACGCACAACAAGTAAGAGAGTTCCATCAAAGAAGTACATACATATGTTTGTACTTCTATCAGAAGTACTTGCTACATATCAGAGTTAAAATGAGTACTTTACGTACAGTGAGTACTTGAGGTAGGGAGCAAGTAAGGAGTACACTCACTGTCCGGGAGTATGTATGTACGTACATATGTACCATCTGAGGTACGCATACCAAGTAACCAAGCATACATACTTTAAAGAAAAGACTCACTTGTCTTTGGTGAGAGTGAGTGTTAAACCTGAGGAGTCAGTTCGCTCACTAGCACCCGAGGAGCTCAGGTCACCATAGTGAAGCTGCAACACCAGAGATCTGATCCCTACTCTGGCTCCCAGTTTAAATCCCACATCTTGAAATGGAATAGACATAGATACATTACACACACGCACAAACACATGCACACACACACACACACACACACACACACACACACACACACACACACACACACACACACACAGAGAGAGAGAGAGAGAGAGAGAGAGAGAGAGAGAGTAGTAACACACATACGTACATAGCTGTAGGCATAAAACCATATACATACACAGCATGCAAATCAAGAAGTTAATTACACAAAAGCAGTAGCGGTTAGAGGACCTGTCCCTTAGTTTCCAACACTGTCTAGTTGCTTAAGTATCAAGTGTCGATATCTACCCATCAATAAAAGGTAGAGGAGTAAATCTACTACTAGGCGGTCTAAGTACCTCAACTGATTCGTACTTGTTCTTACATAGGCATGTACGTATGTAAATGTTTCTTGGCAGATACATAAGTACCACCAAAAGCCACCAATACACATGTAATATACGTATGTACGTACATAGGTCAATTTATGGGTTCACCTTTTCATCAAAATGGGTGATCAAATATACGTACATGTAATATACGTATGTATAACCACAAAAAGAACTTAATGTCCCCTCCCCAACAACCTTTTTAGATCTGTCACTGAAAAGTACAAAAATGCATGAACATGTATGCATGCAGACACACAAGTACACAATAAAATAATGCAAGTACTGATGTGATGTAAGTACTGATGTGATGCAAGTACTGATGTGATGTAAGTACTGATGTGATGCAAGCACTACGTATATCTCACTTTTAGGTAGTTCTAGTCCTGAGGCATTCCTGGCCCACGCATACAGTATCTTCTGCCTGCCCTCACAAGTTCCTCCCATCACCTTACAATCCCACTGCCCTGTGGAGTAGGGCTTGTCACACCCAAACAATATAAGATGATGGACCATGGTCACATCTGCTCCTGGCTCAAATCCAACTACACAGAAAGACAGAGATGAGAAAGACATCAGCCACTGGGAACAAACACCAGGACAAAGAAAATGCAAATACTATTGAGTTGTCAATGTTCACAGTGAATGTCACAAGTGGGTTTGCATTTACAAAGATTCATATAAAATATGTACGTTTTGTATGTACGTATGTTTTGGTTAGCTACGTATGGAGTGTATTTACGTACATATGTGCGTTTGTGAATTTCAATGAAGTTAATGATTCATGAAGTGTGCATGCATACATTGTGCGAAAATTAACAGCCATGTGGTATTCAGAAATTGCTGCTTAATTTTCTATTTCCTGTAAGCATAGATCTACATACATACGTATGCTGTAAAACACACAGCTTTCACAAGATCACACCCACAACACAACTACGTTTACAACAAGGTAAAACAGGCCCACAAGCAAAGCACAACATACGTACACAGAAGGTGGTAAAAATTATAAGTACGTACGTCCAAATGTGCACAATTACGTACATGTGTAGTCTAGTGCCTGCTAGTGCCACAACACAGAAACGCATGTACATGCACATACACATACACACACATACACACACACACACACACACACACACACACACACACACACACACACACATACACACACACACATACACACACACATACACACATACACACACATACACACACACACACATACACACACACACACATACACACACACACACACACATACACACACACACACACATACACACACATACACACACACACACACATACACACACATACACACACACACACACACACACACACACACACACACACACACACACACACAACACACACACACACACACACACACACACACACACACAATTTGTACAATCAAAAGTCAACATGTCACAGGATAAGAATAACCAAACTAGTGAGGAATCCCAGAATAGAGTATTTCCTATGACTCCTTCTTTCAAAATGAAAAGGGCATTTTCCTGATCTATTGTGAGGATCATTTATGAATGAGCACAAGTGATAATTGAAGTAGGAATCTGGTCAGCAGCAAGTAAATGCACAAGTGCACACACACACACACACACACACACACACACACACACACACACACACACACACACACACACACACACACACACACACACACACACACACACACACACACCTTATTTCAACAGTATTCACTATACCCCAAAACCATGAAGCCAGCATCAACACTCACCTATGTACTGTTCATCATCAGGGAGCTTTGAAGATGTACAAACATAGTCATTCGCCTGCAGAGTGGAAAAATACTTGATACAGTGACCGGAAATAATACTGGAAGATTTTGGAATAAGACCCGAGACCACTAGGGGTACGGAGATGTTATCTGTGAGGTTCTAAAATCCACATTGACACCACAACCGGTGAAGAAGGCCACAACACAGACCACAAAAACAAACATTTATGCTAAGGTAGGTTGTTTTCTTTCGAACTAACCTTCGGTTTTATATTGCTAACTGATATTGACAATCTTTGAAGATTTGTTGCTTCGTCAGATGTACAGAAGTGAAAAAATAACAGAATAAGAAGAAGCGAATTCAACATTTCTACGTCTCAGTTGAAATTATTCTTCTTCAGTGTGTAAACTTCCGATCACATGCAAGTATGGTTCGCTATACCAAGAATTTGCGCCTGGAACTTAGAGTGTCTATGGTGTAAACCGGTGCATGCGCATGTCTTAGAACAGACTCTGTCACTCAGTGTTGTTGTGGGTCCAGGTAGATTGCCAGGCATTCTATAATTAACCTCTGAATGGTAGAAATCGCTTCATAACACACTGTTTCAGTTTCCAAAATGTCTGCTACAGCATAGTCCGGCTAAGCCCATAGTCCGTGGTTAAAGTGGAGAGGTTCCAATGTCCGAGTCAATGTTCATGGATATCTAGGGTATTCATGATTATCATACCAGGTCCCCCAAAGAAAGGGTGATTCACTTGAGTCAGCAACACACACAATGGGTTCTGAAAGCTGCTGTACCATAAATATGAGCTAGTATATTCCTATCACAGTATTCCACCATAGACCCTACAACATTCCACTCTGTGCAGGGCAGGGTTTTGCATCTGGTTATTAATAAGTATTTTTCATTTTAACAAGTGTTTCCCTCTACCCGTGCTATGATAGACATCTCATAATTACAGCAAGGTCCTGCCAGCAGCAGCTAATGATGTCATAAGCTGTTTGTTCTCATGCATGCAGTTCTACTTGAGTGGAACCATGTGTTAAAGTTTCAGCATATGTGTCCACAACCTTGGGCATCACTAGTCTTCCTCCCATGCAGACCCACCTCTGCCATTTCTTTATGCCTGCTAAACTGGCAGAGCTGGGTCTAGGAAGGAGACTAGGGCATCACCGAGTCCATAGCTGTATGAGCTAGAGTCTATGCTGATTTGCTTGAAAGATACCATCTAAAGAAATTCACAAAATTATTACATGTACAGTAGTGGTAATTTCTACTCTGTGGGTTGATACAATGTGCCAGATCAAACAAGCTCTCAAATTATCACATAAATCTTAATGTGGTCTACTATAGCGACTCCTCCTTAGAATATGATCAGGTTAGAGAGAATCTGGATTATCGGTGTGTTGGATTACAGATGCCCACTGTACATATGCACATGTAAACGTGCCCAGGATCCATTACCAGTGCATGTGTGTCAGCTCTAGGCAACATTGATGCAATATCGTACTTCGATGCTGGTATACACAGTAAACCTGTCTTAAAGACCACTTGCATATGAAGACCACCTGTCTATAGAGATCATGGTAGGCTACCTCATTGTCCACTTCAGTTGTACTATTTCACCTCTGTACAAGGTCCACCTGTCTGCATTCCTACCACAGCTTGTGCTACTGTGTCAAAAGAAATGGCTCTGATACTACTGTACTTGTCAAATAAATAGAAACTAAGAAGTG